>UESW01003887.1:163065-606247 GCA_900491605.1 Calamus simplicifolius | reverse complement strand
CGGAAGCTGAGGGGCAAGTTGCCCTATCACAGAGCCAAATGGCCGAGGCTGAGATGCGACTCGCCATGCTCAAGGGCGAACATGATGTAATTTGTTCTGACGCCTTCCAACTCGGAGTGGAAGAATGCAGAGACAAGATATCTAGCGAGCATCCAGAATGGGATCTCTCTTTCTTGGATGCTGAAGCTCTTGATGCCTGTGACTCCGGGGGTGAAGAGGAGGATGAGTACATCAACGCTTCGGATACCGATATTGGTACCGCCCCGGGTCCTAGCGAGGCCGCAGCTTCTGGATGACATTCGCAGACTGTTGCCAAGGAGGCTAAGATATTCGAGAAGGGCGAATCAAGTCATACCTCTGCAGACGTAATTGGGGGTTCTCCTGGAACTGATGCGGTTTCCAGTCTTTAAAAGTCACTTCTACGTTTTGCTTCCCGAGATGTAGCACTGTCTGAAGTTCTTTAATGAATGAACTTCCCGCTTCCATTTGAATGCTTTTTCTTGGGCGGTCCTTTGCTCCAAATTTTGCCCCGATCGCAAGCGACTTATGGCTTGCTGGCGCTGTTTAGTCGTTTCTATCTCAGGATTGAGGGAACGTATTGGTTGGGGCCAAGGCGGGGGAATAGCCTTGGCGGATGAAACGAGAGACGGCCTGGCTCGGTTCAGGCTGAGCGATGTAATGGATTAACCAAAGCCTGAGAAATAAGGCAGGTCGGCTAAGGCCGACAGACGAAGTAGGTCGGCTAGGGCCGACGGATGAAGTAGGTTAGCTAGGGCCGACGGATGAAATAGGTTACCAAAGCGGCAACATGTGGCGAGATTTTGTGCCGGTGGCTCGAGGGCCGATGGCCGGAGCAGGTAGATTTCTTGCTTGGATTGGTTTAAATACTGACGGAGGGGCCGGTTATTGTTAGTCATCTTATTTGACGATCTTTGCTAGCTTGATACGAGCTTGCGCCGACAGAATGGCTTCCAAGGATGGCGAAGGTCAACCGAAGCACCAGCCAATGATGCCAACACTCGCTGGGGGGCTCGTAGGAGCCGTACTCAGACCGTCGTCGACGGGGAGGTCCTGGCCTCCTTGTTTGCGAGTCGGCAATGACTCCAGGAGGCGACCAAACAATACGTGATCGCCTCAACTAGGGAGATTATGCGTCTCCGTGCGATTAATGATCACCTAGAGAGGTGTGTGGCGTCTCTCCAACAGCAGGTGGGTAGCCCTGCGGCGGATCAAGGAGAACAGTCGGCAGTTCCGGGAGAGAACGATGAGCCCCTGTGAGGGCTGATATATTTTTCATTTCTTTTTGTTACTCCCTTTTTCGGTGAATGAAAGAATAGTTTGCGTAGCCCTCGCGTTCATTTTTGTCTTGAGATGTTCGCCTTCGTTGCACAAGTTCTTCGAGCGATTAACTTCCTTGGGGAGCTGTTGACGAACAGTCGGTTTTCGTGCTTTTGCTGCCCTACCAGTGTTCTACCGTTCCGCAGGCAAATCGGTTTTCATTTCGCTGGAGTTGATAATACGGCTCTGTGGGGAGCAAAAAGCTGCTCCGGCACTTTCCGGAAGGCTTTTATGGCGTTGGTCTTTTTCCACGCAGGCCGTTTTAGCGTACGACGCACGCACCCGTTCACCATTGGAGGATGTCGCTTTCGTAGGACGATCTCCTGGATCTGTCGGTTTCCGTAAGGTCAATGGATGATTCTCTGTGTTTAATAACCATGATTCGGGATCAAAGGAAATCTTTGCATGCGTCATGGTACAAGCGATGGGCTCGGCACGCAATGGGGCGCTGCTTTCATCCTAGGAGGCCACGTAGAGGCACGGGTTAAGCATTTTGAATCTCGGGGCTTCTGGCTTTGATAGCTGCCCCCGGTTCATTTCTGCCTATAAAAAGGGGGAAGAAGGGTCGTGCTAGGCCATCCTCTAAGCTCCCTTCCCTATTGGAGTTTCCACAATGCCCATATCTTTGGCGTTTAGAGTGGGAGGATCAGACTTTTCTTTCATAAGTCATCCTTCCCCGGATAGCTGGGGTGACGAAGGAGCCGCTGGAGGTTGGCTCGCCCTGAGGGGATGAGTCCTGGAGATCATATGGAGAGCGCACAGGAGAGCCGCAGAGATCACACGGAGAGCGCACATATGTGCTTCCCGTGTGTCCTTTGTGGTTCGCTACGGGGGGGCTTACGGTAGAAAGTGTATCGACACCCCCGTAGCACGCATGGAGCCTCCCTCCTCCGCTGACCTGGATTCTTATCCCTTCTCTGAGGGGAATCCTTGCCACGGGGAGGTGAATATGGGAGCAACAGGGGTCTGATGGTCCCCGAGCTTCTCGGTCGGGCGGCGGCCTGCGATCCAGCATCCCACCCTAGGGAGCTGGCTGGTTTGCCCGGGTCCTCAGAATCAGCATCCATGGGCCATGCCTCCTTTTGGACCTCTTGGTTCGTTCGAGGGGGCCATGGAGGGTCAGCTTCGTCAACCATCCAGGCGAGCTGACTGTTTCGTGGTTTGTCTGATTTGTCAGTCCGGACGCCGGAGCATCATGGTTGCCCAGATCTGCTTTGGAGTAGTTGCCCGAGCTTTGTGCTCGTTTTACTTTAAGCATTTCGATGCCCTTGTAATGCCCCTCAGGCAGTTGTAATCGGTTTCGGTGGCGATGAAATAAAGAGAGTTTTGTTCTATTTTTCAATTTCTGTCTCTTTTATGCCAGGTTGTTGTTGTCGGCCATGGGGCATAGGAACATCTCGATCGTTTTTAGATGAGGATCCCATGCCATCCGAGCTAGTTGGGGCTTGTGAGCTGCTCGAATCCGAGCTAAGCTATGAAAATTGTTTAGGTCAGCCGGGGCTTGTGAGCTGCCCGAATCTGAACATCGGTTTAGGAGAATACTTAGGTCAGCTGGGGCTTGCGAGCTGCCCGAATCTGAGCTAAGCTTTGAAACATTTTAGGTCGGCCGGGGCTTGTGAGCGGCCCGAATCCGAACATCGGTTTAGGAGAATACTTAGGTCGGCCAGGGCTTGCGAGCTGCCGAGTCCGAGCTAAGCTTTGAAAACATTTTAGGTCGGCCGGGGCTTGTGAGCGGCCCGAATCCGAACATCGGTTTAGGAGAATACTCAGGTCGGCCGGGGCTTGCGAGCTGCCCGAATCCGAGCTAAGCTTTGAAAACATTTTAGGTCGGCCGGGGCTTGTGAGCAGCCCAAATCCAAACATCGGTTTAGGAGAATACTTAGGTCGGCCGGGGCTTGCGAGCTGCCCGAATCGAGCTAAGCTTTGAAAACATTTTAGGTCGGCCGGGGCTTGTGAGCGGCCCGAATCCGAACATCGGTTTAGGAGAATACTTAGGTCGGCCGGGGCTTGCAAGCTGCCCGAATCCGAGCTAAGCTTTGAAAACATTTTAGGTCGACCGGGGCTTGTGAGCGGCCCGAATCTGAACATAACCTGGGGGAATACTTAGGTCGGACGGGGCTTGTGAGCTGCCCGAATCCGAGCTAAGTTATGAGCATTGTTTAGGTCGGTCGTAACACGCTATTTCGATTTTTAGCTCGGCCCAGTGGACGAATGGGGTTCTGATGCAGATAGATCGGTTGTAGCCGAGAATGGGTCGAATGTTTATATTTCTCATCATGACCTTTCAAAAGAGTTGATCGTATTGCAGATAAAGAAATAAAACACTAAAGTTATGAATGGGGCAGGTTAAAGGGGCGTACCCTACTGGTAGTATATGCGGAGGTTGTCCGAGTTCCATGTCCGGGGGACGGACTTCCCGTCCAAATCCTAGAGTTTGTAAGTACCAGGTCCAACAACTTCCGCTACTTGGTATGGGCCTTCCCAATTTGGTGATAGCTTCCCTTGCTCCAGTGGTTTGGAGACGGATGCTTTCCGGAGGACAAGGTCGCTAAGAGAGAAGGATTTTCCTTTGACTCTGGAGGCGTGGTAGCGGGACACCCTCTGCTGATGGGCGGCAATCCTGATCCGGGCCTTCTCTCTAATCTCTTCCACTAGGTCGAGGTTGGTGCGGAGCTGCTCGTTGCTGGCCTCCTCCGAGTAACTCTCCACCCGCAAAGAGGGGAGTCCTATCTCCACCAGGATAACGGCTTCTGTGCCGAAAGCCATCCGAAAGGGGGTCTCGCCTGTGGGCACTCTCGGGGTGGTGCGGTAGGCCCACAAGACATGGTGCAATTCATCTGCCCACCTGCCACGAGCTCTGGAAAGCCGAGCTTTGATTCCTTGGAGCAGAGTTCGGTTAGTTATCTCGGCCGCCCCATTGGCCTGCTGGTGCCCCACCGAGGTCAGGTGATGGGTGATGCCAAGCTCTTCGCAAAACTCCCTGAACTTCGAATTATCAAACTGCTTGCCGTTGTCAGTGATAACGGTATGCGGGAGGCCGAAACGGTAGATGATGGACCTCCACACGAAGTCTCTCGCTCGAGCTTCAGTTATTTGAGCCACTGCCTCGGCCTCGACCCACTTGGTGAAGTAATCGATTGCGACGAACAAGAACTTCCGCTGTCCCGTGGCAGGGGGAAAGGGGCCCAGAATATCCATCCCCCACTTAGCAAAGGGCCAAGCGGAGGAGATGGGAACCAGACTGCTGGAGGGGAGCCTCTGGATATTGGAGTGCTTCTGGCAGGGGTCACAGGTTCGAACGAGATCGTCGGCATCCTTTTGCATGGTCGGCCAGTAGTACCCTTGGCGCAGCACCTTGTGGCACAGGGACCGGCTCCCCAAATGACTCCCGCAAATTCCTTCGTGCACCTCCCAGAGGGCATAGTCGGCCTCAGACAGACGAAGGCATCTGAGCAATAGCGCGGAGAAAGATCGCTTGTAAAGCTGGTCATCAATCAGTACATAGCTGGTGGCTTGCAACTTCAGCTTTCTGGCTTCCTTTCGGTCGACTGGGAGTGATCCTTCTTTGAGATACTTCTGGATCGGGTCGAACCAAGATGGCTCAGCCTCGATTTGCATTACCTGATCAATGTCGGCGATGCTGGGCTTCTCCAAGGTCTCCAAATGGAATTTATGTTCGGCATCCATCGTTTCCACAGTTGCCAGCCGAGATAATAGGTCGGCATGAGCATTTTCGGCCCTAGGGATCCGGACAACCTCAAATTCAGAAAGTGAGAGAGTAAGTTCCGCACCTCTTGGAGATATCGGATAATGTTTGGCTCCCGGCCTTCGAACTCTCCCTGCACATGTCTGGCGATCAGCTGAGAGTCGGTGAAGGCGGTTAGCCTTTCCACCTTCAGGTCGTGGGCGATCCGGAGCCCGGCGAGTAGAGCTTCGTACTCGGCCTCGTTGTTGGAAGCTGAGAAGGAGAATCTGATGCCGTATTCGAAAGTTGCTCCTTCGGGGCTGGTTAGAACCAGACCTGCCCCGGAGCCACCAGAGTTTGAGGATCCGTCAACATGGAGCAGCCACCGGGTGCTTGGTTTTGGATGCCCTGATGAATCCGGAGCGGAGCCGTCTTCTGGAATGGTGCATTCGAGAAGGAAGTCGGCTAGGGCCTGCGCTTTGATGGCCGGGCGGGGTCGATATTGGATGTCATGCTCGCTTAGCTCGACAGCCCATTTGGCCATCCTTCCTGACGTCTCGGGACGATGGACCACTGCCTTAATGGGTTGGTCGGTGAGGACCATCACGGAATGCGCTTGGAAATACGACCGCAATCTCTGAACCGATGTGATCAGGGCCAGCACCAATTTTTCGACTTGGGTGTATCTTGTTTCAGCATCCCGGAATAGTTTACTAACATAGTAGATTGGCCTCTGGGTCTTACTTTCCTCTCTTGTCAGGACCGAGCTAATCGTGCCTTCAGAAACTGCCAGATACAACATTTCTCCTGGATTGGGGCTGCTAAGGAGAGGCGGCGAGCCGAGATACCTTTTGAGGTCTTCGAAAGACTTCTGGCACTCCGGGGTCCATTGGAAGTTCTTGGCAGACCGGAGTGCTTTGAAGAAGGGGAGGCCCCTTTCGGCCGACCGGGCTATGAAGCGGTTAAGGGCCGTGATCCTACCCGTCAGGCGTTGAACCTCCTTGATGGACGAGGGCGGCGCCATTTATTGAAGGGCTTGAATCTTCTGCGGGTTGGCTTCAATACCTCGTTGAGAGACCATAAAGCCCAAAAATTTCCCTGAGGTGACGCCGAAGGCGCACTTGGTTGGATTGAGCTTCATTCGGTACCTTCGGAGCGTCGCAAAGCTCTCTGAGAGGTCTTCAATGTGCTGGGAAACCTTCTTGCTTTTAACCAGCATATCGTCAACGTAGACCTCCATGTTCCTGCCTATCTGCTCCTTGAAAATCTTGTTGACCAGCCTCTGATATGTGGCACCTGCATTTTTAAGACCAAAGGGCATAATCCGGTAACAGTAAGTACCTCGGTCAGTTATGAAGGCCGTTTTTTCCTCATCTTCGGGGGCCATCCTGATCTGGTTGTAGCCTGAGTAAGCGTCCATGAATGACAGCATTTGGTGGCCAGAGGTGGCATCCACGAGCTGGTCGATCCGAGGGAGAGGGAAGCTGTCTTTCGGGCAGGCTCTATTTAGGTCGGTGAAGTCGATACAGATCCGCCACTTGCCGTTTGATTTTTTCACCATAACGACATTAGACAACCAGCTTGGGTAATTTACCTCCCGAACAAAGTCCGCCTTGATGAGTTGTTGACCTCCTCTTTAATTGCTCTCTGTCGGTCGGGAGCGAAACTTCTTTTCTTCTGCTTGATAGGTCGGAACATCTCGTCCACGTTAAGGCGGTGGACAAGGATGTCAGGGCTGATCCCGGGCATATCCGAGGCTGACCAGGCGAAGACGTCGGCATTCCTCGGAGGAAATTGATCAACTGTAGCTGAACTTCTTCTTTCAGCAACGATCCGACCCTTATCGTTCGGTCAGACCGAGCTTCATCCAGTGGAACTTCTTCCAATTCCTCAGCCGGCTCTCCTCTTTGCTCGGTGAAGTCCTCCTGAGCGTCCAGCCCATCGATCTCGGGCATTTTGGACTGAAGGCTAGCGACATAACACTGCCGAGCTATGGTTTGGTTCCCTTGGACAACACCGACTCCTCGCTCGGTGGGAAACTTCATGGATATGTGCGGGATGGAGACGATGGCTTTGAGGGATACCAAGCATGGCCTCCCGAATATTGCGTTGTAGGGTGACCAAAGCTTGGTCACCAGGAAGCCGTATGAACAGTGGCTACATCGGGCCAGGTCCCCGCCCGAACTGTCAGGGTGACGATTCCTTCCGGGACAACTACATCGCCTGTGAACCCCACGAGGGTGAAATCCACGGCTCGGAGGTTCTCTACGAGGAGCTTCATTTTTATAACACATCGAGGTACAAAACGTTAACAGAGCTTCCACTATCGACCAAAATTCGGTTTACATCGTAATTGTTCAGATTCAGAGATACAACCAAAGCATCATCATGTGGAAACTGTATTCCCTGGAAGTCATCATCAGAAAAGGAGAGTTCGCCAGGCCGTGGTTTCTTTGCTGCTGGGCCTTCTTCTTCGTCCTCCCCGCCTGCAGGATCGCGGACCGCCTCGATGACATTAATGTGACGCAACCCGCAGGGACCCCACTAAATACTGCCGCTACCACCGCGACCACGGTCACGACACTGAGGAGTGCTGGCAGCTCAGAAATGAAATCGAAAGGTGCCAATCTGTTGTCGCCAAAATCCACTCCTCGACTTGAGCGCGTCCGGTCTCTTGATCGAGCTCCCTCCTGGGCGGACCTGCAAGGAAGCCTACACGCGGGGGGCGCTGGGGGTGGCCCTCCATGGAAGACCCTCCGACGCTCAAGTCAGTAAGGGACCGATGGGCAACAAGATGAGAGGAGAAGGCTCTCGCTGGAGAGTTCCTCCAGAGAGCTCTGACAGAGCAACAATGGCGAAAAAGAGAGCTAAGAGCGGTAGAGTGAGCAAGTGTGCAGAGAGAGAGAAGAAGGGAAATAGCGTCCGAGAATGCCCGTACCTCAGAGGATCACCTGATAGTTAGGGACGAGCATCGTGGGCCCGAAGGCCGTTGGGATTCGAACCCAGTTTGTTACGAGTCTGGTAGGATCCGTATCCGGTTAGTTAGTGGATCGACGGCTGGGAGGCGGGAAGAGCTGGCCGATGACTCGAGACCTAGGCCACTATTGCAGGTCATAGGCCATATCTTGGTATGATTCCTGTTTGGAATCTTATTATGTTATAGTGAATTGAACTCTCCCGCGCCAGATTCCGCAGAGGTGTTCTGAATGCCATGGTTCAGTCATCATGGCTGGCTGAGGCTCGGCGGAGGTAGGTGCCGAGGCACAAGGGGCCAACTTGGATCAGGCGGGGCCGGCCGGGATGGAACGCCGGTCTTGGAGGTGTCGGCCTTTGGGGGCGACGGTCTTCGAGGTGCCGGCCTTGGAGATTGTAGCCAAAGGCCAGCGCTGGAGGCCGGAGCCAAAGGGCAGCACTGGGGGCCGGCGCTGGAGGCCGTAGCCAAAGGCCGGCGCTGGAGGCCGACGCTGGAGGCGTCGGCCTTTGGGGCCGACGGACGATGGTCGATAGCTCGGCTGGGGCCAAGGGACGGGATAGGTCGGCTGGAGGAGCCGACGGAAGGAGGTCGATAGCTCGGCTGGGGCCGAGAGACGGGATAGGTCGGCTGGAGGAGCCGACGGAAGGAGGGTCGATGGCTCGGCTGGGAACGAGAGACGGGATAGGTCGGTACCTCGAGGACCTCTGGTTCGGTGAGGGACTGGAGCATCTCAATTCATCGACCTATCGTGGCGGGCGTCGCTCGATCGAACGGGAATCAGGGCTGACCTTAGCCGTGTGTACGATTAATGACGCATGACAATTTTACCCCCCAACAATAAGAATAATCTAATTTCAAATTAACTGGACCTAGCTGCATTTATCTTTATTTTCTAAGTTTGATTTAAAAATGGATCTCCAAATTCAAAAACAAATCTTGATTGAAATTCTTACTGCAGTTGGTGCATTTTGTTGTTATACAAGCAACAAGAATACTCTAGTCATCTAAGAGAAACTAAGTCATGAATATAAGACCAAATGTAGTTCTGTTGTTGACAGCATAGACTAACCCAATTTCAACTAAATTAAAACAAGTCAAAACTAGGACTTTGGTTTTGCTAATCCGATTTCACTCCACTATAAACATAATATTAAATAGCTTTTTCCTAAATATTTTATAGAATAAGTAGTGCAGGAGATGAGCAGATCAATAAGAACTTTCTAGTGTTTTCAAAGTCCTCTTATGACGCTCAATTAGAGACCCACATAATGAGCTTGATGAACAAATGGCTGGTCCTCAGGATAAGCATGTAAAAGCAAAGGCCTCAAAATATTATTTTCAGACCAAAAGCTCATACATTAACAATTGCAGACACTGGTTGAGACAAAATGCTGATACAGTTGAGAATGCCTCAAGGCAGCATGCACCTTCTGAAGGCATTTCACATTAATAAGGTTACTATACAGTGACCATAACTTTAAGAGACTCCAGTATCTTATCATCGATATCAAATTGCATCTGCTTTTATCTCTACCAATACTAACATACTCATCAAAACGTTCCTTCAAATCCTCTGGAAGGTTAGTAGTGCTAGTCCATCCCAATATCTCTTTTGCAGCTCTTGGTTCTGCATAGAAGTGCTGCGCCACACATAGCATAATAAAAATTACTTTTGGCTAATATCTTGTTGGATTTCATCGTGTCATAAAGTCATGAAAGATAATTACCATGCTACGAATAGGAAATGCCTTCCTTGGTTCAATTCCGAGAGCCTTTGGATCATAATGTACAATTTTGAGTTCCCGTCCTGCGGCTTTAGCGCAGAGTCTGGCCATTCCATCCAAAGTTACAGCACGATCACACACACAGTTAAATATTTTGCCATTTGCTGCGAGGGGTTTCTCAACAGCAAGAGACAGCATGCTGGATAAGTCCCGCACATGTGAAATGTTAGTTAGTTGCATTCCTGATCCAGGGATTGGAACTGGTCTATTTCGGACAATTCCTGCAGAATAAAGAATTATTTCACAGTGAGAAATGATTCATCGTAATGTAGATGCTTCAAAAATGAATGGAAAAGTTTATGATAGGTGCCCAAACCGAAACTTGCAGTTAGCTACTGTAGTTTCACCACAACAGTATCAAATCAATGTCGGGTAGAGAGTAACTTACTAACAAATAATTAAACAGCATATTTTTCATCAGTTTCATCTGAAACAGACCAAAATCAATAATTTAAAACTTGAGAGAGACCCTTATCTCTGACCAAAACTTTGGATGGGAACAGTTCTCTGACCAAAACTTCTTATTCTCTTTTATTAACTCTTATGTTTCATGAGACTTCTTTTCCATTTCCTTGAGATGGGAACAGTTCTCTTCTTTCATTTGAATCTGGTGGAATCACTTAATGTTATCTCGAAAGCCCAAAAATACAAGCTAATACTGTTCCCAAATTTCTTTTTATCAAATCAAAGATCCCAACCTATGGTAACTTTGAACCTAGATGTTGTGTCCAATATTGAACTCATGCTTGGATTGCTAAAATAAAGCACAAATTTTGGAGCTGTAGTTTATGTAGGATGCAACAAGACTTCTAAATGCTACAAATATTTTAGGGAAAGATCTAATTAACTTGAACCCACATGGACAGGTTTTTAAAATGGTCTTTTAGCATGTAATGGAGAGCCTAGATAGAGTGGCAACTAGCAACAGATTTTTCACGGCTGGTGTTTCCAGGGATAGAAGAGTTGAAACTTAGGGTGAATTAAATTTTTAAGAAAGCACTATTAGACAACATGCCTTTGGATTCTTCTTCAAGCTAAAGAGAGAAA
Organism: Calamus simplicifolius; assembly: GCA_900491605.1. Taxonomy (NCBI): domain Eukaryota; kingdom Viridiplantae; phylum Streptophyta; class Magnoliopsida; order Arecales; family Arecaceae; genus Calamus; species Calamus simplicifolius. The sequence continues at coordinate 595,419 of UESW01003887.1, read as the reverse complement.
CCAAAAAAGGAGAGAGAAAAGAGAATTAGCCCAACAAGATATCCATATGATCCAAAATAAGTCTCAGTTGCAAAATAATACAGAATTAGCCCAATATAAATTTTAGTAATCAAAACATCCATCTCAACAAAATACATATTTTAACAAGATCAATTTGAGATTGACAGAAAGGCATGACCATCAAGCCTAGCCTCATTATTCATGATTAGCTTTATGAAACCACTTTTTCCAAGCATCCTTGATAGGCCCAACTCTGATTCTAAAACACATTTTCCAGATCCTTTTTCATTCCATACATGTTATTTTGGGTCTTCCCATTCTCTTTGTACAACCTTCAACAGATACTAAATGTATCGCTTTACATCACTTCCTAATATCTTCACATGATTTCCGCTTTCTTCTCCCTTGCATAGGCTATAATTCATTGATAATATCTCTCATGATATCTTTCGAGCAATTGTACCACTTTTTGTATAATTATAATTCTTGAAATTGTTAAAAGATTCAAAGTTATTAGATTGTTGCCTCCTTCATCAAAACATTAAATTATGTTTTTAGCCATTGATCATGACTAATAATAGGAATTTTTTGCTCTCATTTCTTTCAAATTAAAGACCAGAGCATCATTACTAATTTCTTATGCATTACTAATTCAAGCATAAAAGTACATGCATATGTGAGAATGTGAGTTGTTTTTAGCAATTAGCATCATATAAGATTATTTAACTAAAATCTACTTCATGGAATTGTGAAGTTGCAGAATGTTCCATTAAATATAATACATAAATTGTATAGAAAAGTATAAACATAAGGCAGGTGGTGGAGGTCTTACGATCGAAGAACCATTCCTCACAGTCCTTGTTGTTTCCGGATCCTATCATATACTGTGGACGAAATACAACCCAAACTACTAAAAGATAGATCTGCAATGTATTTCTCCACAAATACATGACCGGCATCATCTTTAACGAGGTCCTGCATATTCGGAGGGAGCATTTACGACTAAGTAAAAGCTAAAGTCTCCTTTCAGGGTTAATGATTTGTGAAGGAAACATCAACACTAGTTTTTTGAGAGTAACTTGCTCTAATAGTCATAATTGCAAATGAACTTACCAACCATGGATTGTGATATATGGTTACTATGCAAAGTCTATTTTTTTTTTACAAATCACTAAATTTAACATACTTATGGTCAGAATAGGATATACCCTAAAATCCATTCGTATATAAATTTAAATAGATCAAAATAATACATAAATATTTCATATACATGATCACTAAAAAGTGCCGAGTATATGTCACACTTTGGCATGGAGAGAACTAGAATTCCTTGTGATCGAAGTGCTTAACATGAAGAGAACTAGAATTCCTAAGCATTCTAAATATGTTCACAGCAATAAGTAGGTTGGTCAATACACCTGTATGTCTGTTGAGATGTATGGTGATTACATTGAATTGCTCCTTCAGCAAGGTAGTAATGTTGCACTGACACTTGGGTATGCAGTTATATTAAACAGTAAATACTAGTAATCTACCATGAAAATTACTATCAAAGGTTACAATATAAATCAGGTGCACAGCTTGTAAGTAGTTCCCTAACTTTAAGCATTGGATAGTCCATACTAAATTCTAGGGATTAATAAATTTAGCGCCAAACCTATGCATCAATCACAATAATTTAAATTCTATCATTGATAGGGAGCACACTGGTTTACTAGACCCAATTACGAGCATGGACCAGGTTATCTAATGAGAAAATCATCATAAGGCATGATGTTCATATAAAGACAGATATGATCAGATGCGGAGCCCTTGGCCCCAAACCATTATTGATATTTGGAATGGTCTGATAAGGGAGAACAAAGGCTTTTTTTTTTTTTCAATCCACTCGATTCAAATCTTTGAAATAGACTAGGGTAAAAGAATTAGTGAAAATCAATTCTAGGTCCCCTTTTTCTTTTATTAATGATTCCTAAAACTAAGTTACAAGGCCTCTACATGTGTGTGTGTGTGTGTATACAAGTAAGGTTTGTTGTTACACAATTTCGAATGTATTTCTCTTTAGGTACAAGAAGTCATAGCTTTTTCAAAATGGACATAATTGTTGATAAAATCATAAAAAAGCTAAAATCCTATAGACTACAGATTTTGACTTTTACATCAACTTTGCCTTTAGTCATTTTACATAACTCTTTCTGGATTATGGGATATTTTCGATCAAAAAAAGTCAAAAAATGATCGAAACAAAGGAATTTGTCTATAATCATTAATGCATTTTAAATCTCAAAAATTTATCCAATTTTAATAAAAAAATGCACCTTAAGTGGACATTGTAGATGCAAGTTTTAGCATCTAAAAATTTGATTTGTAATTTGACTTTCATTGTAATGGAGCTCACTCCAAGAATTCATTCAGAGCTCTATATAGTGGCTAAGATAGTCGACATCAAGTATAATGATCCTTCTATATCATGAAAAATATATAATTGGTTTCAAATTTATTAATTTATTAATTTATTTTTTTGCAAAAAGTGTTGCATAAATATTTTACCTAAAATGTGTCTAACATAATTAGGGGTCCTTATAGGCGGCTTGATAGTGCTTATGTTCTAAATGATCATGCAACTGAAATGAAGGGGGCCCAAATTACAACAGTAGAGCTTGTATAAAAGCAAGAAGACTACCATCAGTAATACGATATGGGAACCACATAGCTAATGTGTGACATAATAGCCTTTAGGGGGTAGGTTATTGGTGCTATAAGGAGCCTCAATTGGCATATCCTAAAAAATTAATTGAGCTTAAATTGGCCCTTAAAAGAGCTTAATTAGTTTGGGTCAAGCTTGTTCAAGAAAGACATGGGCTTTGGCCAAGTCAAACCTAGTTGGACTAGATTAAAAAAAGCAGGCAACCTACTTTGCTATGGCTTGCCAAGGCATTCTTGCAAGAATATCGTACAGAAATCAATCTTGTTGGCCCACCCAATTCTCAGCTTTTAGGCTTGTTGGCCACAGGAAGAAAAAGGCACATGGAGGTCCTTTTGTTCTTTCATAAGATTTGGACCGGAAAGGTGTTAATATGGGCCATACTAAATCAGTTATCAAATTCATGAATCTAGTAGGAATTCTAGCTCAGTCTTGTTAGATTGCCTAAATAGGTCCTTAGAACATCAACCTCTGTCCTCTCCTTTATGTAGTGGGAAATAAAATCCCCTATGAGAGTTTGATACAAAAGGGGTGAGGCGCCCTAGCATGAGTGGCTTCCTCATCTTCTAGTGTTTTAGTCCAACTAGGACGTTAGGAATGCTTATTAGTTAGAGCTAGCCCCCAAACCATAAGGCTTCTCCTATTTATAGGGCTCTATGGGGCATTCGGAAGTGTGAAAAATTGTGAGAAAGCATATAGGCTCTACTCTAAGAAAAAGAGAGGATAAGAGGGGAAAGGCTTAGATCTAAAAGCTTAGATCTAAATTAATAGATATTTTCCATTTTGCAAAATGTCTTCTTGGCTTATGGTTTGCTAGAGTTTGGAGACCAAGAAAAGTTCCTGGGGTCATGCATGTGGATTGATGCAGCCACTAAAAGAAAAGCTTGGAGGGTTATGTGCTTTCATCACAATCTTAGCAAGCTCCTGAGACAACAAAAACAACTCTAGAATTACATCATGGCTTCGTAAAAAAAATTTAAATCTTCTGAGCATACTTTTCTGGATAGGTATATTGTGAGCAAGGTCCTAGACTTCCACTACAAACACTTAGGATGGATCTCCATAACTGTCACTTATGTCATGGTAATAATAATGCATTAAGCACATGACTTTGAGAAAATTAAAATATTTAGGGTCTATCTGTTTCCTTTTATATGTTTTGTTTCTTTACACATTAGTGAAATCCTAAATGGAGCTTGATGTGGAAGACAGCATTTGCATAAAACTTTTGCTATTTCTTGATTCTATTTCAGCTCTTTTTTTAAGGCAATAAATATTTTCTTCCAAAGCCCTTGAAGATTTTTACTGAACAATTTAAAAATGCAAAAGGATTTCACCATTTGGGTTGTTGGTCCTAGTACATCTTTCTTCTGGGGCTTTCAAAACTAAACCAGAAAATGAAAGCAATACAACATGGACCTTCAGTTTTTATTACAACTGAGTATATAACTAAAGACTTTATAGTGTGTGATACTAATAATTTGAAAGGAAGATGGATAAGAGATTATTAAAATCTTGATAAGGTGCGACTTCCAATAGATGGGACAGGGACAGGGACAGGGACGATATCTCATTTGAAAGGTCTTAGAGAGAAAACAAAGATTTGCATGGAGGGTAGAGATTACAAAAATCATTCCATGGCAGGGAAAACGGTGCTACTAGATGGGATAGGATTTCCTGTCCTAGTACTTGACTTAAAGAGCTCAATAAATTATGTTATTATCTATTTGTATGATCATAATTGATCTTTTTACTTATATAAACTAATATCTATTTACAATATACCACCAAGAGCTTGCTTAGATGGTACTGACTCCTGCCAGTTGGGCAAGAGGCCAAGTGTTGTAGGGTGGATATAGGGAAGAAAAGGTGAGGATCAGCCCCTCTTATTCTCAAAAGACAAAAAAAAGTTTACATGTATGTATAACTATATATTTTTGTATGTGTGTGTCTAAGCTTCTATGCATATGCTCGTGTGTATGTGTGGTATGTATGTATGTATGCATGTAATGTAACAGAAGATGCCAAGATTAAGTTTGCACTGATAACTTATGTATTTTGTAGATACACAATTGCACAAATCAACACCCATACTGTCTTGCAACCCAAGAAGCCAGAAATATGTAGGTCTCAGCAAATATGCACACAGAAACATATGAAAGTTTAACTTGAACCACGTACCCCTTCAACATGAGGTATCTCATCAGCAGTCTTGTATATCCCCGCACTGCTGATGTACAGAAATTGTTTGACTCCAGCTGATTTGGCCCAGTCAGCCACAGGTCTGCATTTCATAATGAGTATTATGACAACTTCATTCATTCTACGTAGTGCAACACATTTTAATGTGAGTTACATGGCACGTATTCATATGGGTCAATATCTTAATGAAAAGTTCAATCCAAGAATACTCCACAAACTTTGTTCCAAAATATGCTCCTCCAAGCTTCCAGTTCAGTGGTGAAAGTCAAGCTCATATTTGCCATACAATCCATCGGTCTTACCATTTATCAGACTCAACATTCTACTTTTTCCATGTTAACCCTAATTTCCTGAACTCTGTTTATTAGCTAAACATTTTGTATCATACAAAACTATGGCCTTTCTTTCCTTAATTTACTTGCTAAGGCATGTGTCTGTTACTATACACACAGGAAACACCTCTCCATTTAATACACTAAAGTCAGATTCTATTAAGTTCATCTTCACTTATCTCTCTAATTCTTATGTATGATGGATCATCCTATCATACAAAAACATCAAACTATGTTGTCCCCAGTCATTAATTTTTGCTGGGTCCTCATTTTTTATTCTTTCTTTATTTAGATAGCATTTCATATCTCTGTACCCTCTTGTTTCTTTGACTCTGATCCTCCAGGACTAAGTTTTACAACACCAGAAATTTTTTTTTTAATTTATTGGTTGACACTATGAAAAAAAATTAATTTCTTGATTGACACTATGTATGCTTTGATTAAGTATTAGCAGTTAAAAGATCTTGTGGGCTTGGTGCATATCCTTACTTGACTTGAAAGAAGCACTCCTGTTAGTTGCAAATTGCTTGAGCATAGCCATATATGGGCTTAATGCAACTTACTTATCCCACCATAAATACTCTCCATGCTTGTCATTGTCCAAGCATATGTCCTTAAGGCAATTAAACACATATGCACACCATTCTTCCTTGATGCCTTTCCAAACACCCCTCTTGATACACCATCATACACTTTACTTGAGTTGATAAAAGATCATGTGTGAAATTTCCTTTAATTTTCTCTAAGCCTTTTTGTCAATTGCACAAGCATGAAGAAATCCTTCCTTAATAATCATCTCCGGTGAAAAAGACCAGATTTGGTTATTTGAGAATAGGTGATCATCTTTCCTTTTGGCACATAATGTTGTCGTCATTTTTAATCTTTGTTTAATGTCAGTCTCAAGAAGGAATGAAAAGGTGGGGGTTGATGTCAGGGTGAATCCTAACCAATGTTCAGAAAAAAAAAAAAAATACAAATATCCATGTTCTCCTCTAAGTTGTCTGCCTCATAGGCAGCTTCCCCCTAAGGATGAGCTTCACCACAAATCGGACTTTCATGGGACAAGAAATGGCCAAAGCAAAGTATTTGAAATCTTGAGAAGTAAAACAAGAAGCAGCAAAAGATGCTAATGGTTTACTTACTTCACTGCATCCAAATCCTTGCCATTGTTGTCCAGCACCACATCAAACCCGGCCGTGCCAACAATTTTCCCTACTTCTGCTGGATCTCCCCAGACCGTCCGGCCTCCGGCACTCACCAATTCCTACAGAAGTCGAACAAATCCATGGCTAAAACAACAAAATCAATGGACAGGGGACAAGAAGGGCGAATTTACCGAGAATCTAGTAAAGGGGGGCTTCTTCATCTTATCGGAGCTCTCCTCGCCGACGGTGAGAACGGTGACCTCATGGCCCGAGCCGAGGAGCTGGCGGGCGAAGTAGAAGCCGATGATAGCATGGCCGCCGCTGTTGGCATTGACGATGAGGACCTTCTTCTTCTCCTCGCCGCCGGCTTTCACATAGAAGCTGGAAGAAGGGGAAGAGAAGCTCGAGCGTTTGGAGGTGGAAGCGAGTGGCGAGGAGAGGAAGGGAGAGGAGATGGGGGAGAGAGAAAAGGAGCGGCGGGCAAGAGAAGAAGGGAGAGCGCCGGCGATTGGAGGCGTTCTACGAGAAGAGCGGAGGGAAAGAAAAGAGGAGGCGGCCGCGGTGGCAGTGGCCATGGGTGGGAAAGATGATGACGATGGGAACAAAGTGCAGAGACGAGAGGAGGCTATAAAAAGGAGTTCCAGTGAACGATATTAATTCAGGATAACATTGCCTCTCCCCGGCGCTGTGGTCGGATTATGCCATGTGTCAAATTGGGATCGGACGGCTATCAACAGCCTCGGTTCGGTTAATCGGCGCACAGGAAGGGCTAACGGAGGCAACTAACAAATGACGCCGTCGTGACCCATTCAAATTTAGGTATCTCTTCCCGCCACCTCTTGCCCCTGCCGGCCCAAATCCAATCCTTAAGTTAGTTACCTCCGTTAGCCTTTCCGTGACGGAAGATAGACGGCGGACGCGAGGCATTGGCTGTGTCCGAGCTGGGATCATATTACTACGGGTGATTAACAGTCTTACCGTTATAACTGTTTAATTAGTACCCGCCAATTAACGATCATGACAACATAGTCCGCTGCTCAAAATCATTTTCAAAAAAGAAAAAGATTTATTGCACCATCCTTGATGTGTAGTAAGCATGCATTGACTGCACAAATTAATCATCTATACATACTGATATACATGCGATGCAAGTAAGGCTCGTTGGGCTATCGTATGCGTTCTAACAGGCTCGGATGAACAGTTCATACGGTCGATGCGTATGGTGCAATAAAACTTTTTTTTTTTCTAAAATTTTGAGGGCCCAAAATTTTCATGATAATTTTAGCATTAATTTTATAAATAAATGATTTCTAAATATGTTATTTTTTAAAATCTTAGCTTTTCAACGTTTAATTTTGATGGTAAAATGAAATTAAGTGGTCTAGACGTCCAATTTGTAGTCTCCTGGATGGAAATAACTTTTATAGTAAAAATTGCATAAAATTATAGTATATGCTCTATTTGAAAAGTCTTTGTACATACCTTTAGTATAGCAAGTCCTACGTACCATCCTTTCTTATTGATCGATACCCATTAAAAAATATTAAGACGGCTTTACAATATCCCGAGAAAAAAATTACGATACCCCAGTTTTAAACTTACGACACCGTAGTTATAAAGTCAAGACACCCAAAAGTAAAAAAAATTACGACATTCCAGTTTTAAACTTATGACACTCTAGTTTTAAATTTAAGACACCCATTCAGAAAGCAAAAAAAATTACGACATTCCAGTTTTAAACTTATGACACCCTAGTTTTAAATTTAAGACACCCGTTCAGAAAAGGTATCCGTACACAAATTCCAAAAAAAAAGCTGTCTGACGTGCATTAATACCCGTTCAGCTTTTTTTAGAATTTGTGTACAAACACATTTTCTGAACGAGCGTCGTAAGTTTAAAACTAGGGTGTTGTAAGTTTAAAACTGGAGTGTCGTATTATTTTTTTGCTTTCTAAACGGGTGTCATAAGTTTAAAATTAAGGTGTTGTAAGTTTAAAACTAGGATGTCATCTTAAATTTTGACATGACGTACATTAATACTCATTCAGCTTTTTTTTTGGAATTTGTGTACATATTTTTTGAGTGGGTATCGTAATTTTATAGCTATGATGTCGTAAGTTTACAACTAGGATGTTGTAATTTTTTTTGCTTTCTGAACGGGCGTCATAAGTTTAAAACTGGGGTGTCGTAAGTTTAAAACTGGGATGTCATAAATTTTTTTCTCGGAATGTCATAAAAAGCATCTTAATATTTTTTAATGGGTGTCATACGTATGCGAATCAATAAAAAGAAACGATGCAGCCCAAATATGACTTACTATACTAGATGCAGTAAGTCTTTTCCATGCTCTATTCAAGTAACGCACAATTTTAGCATTCCTTTTGCACTCGTGGACTTCCTCCATGTTGACTTGGATTTTTTTAGCTCTTCCATGAATTTAATTTGCTTGAATTTTATTGGATAGCTAGCACTTGGTTCCCGCTAATTATCAAAAATCTTACGCTCCTAATTTTCTTACATTTAGTAATTAGATTCTTATAAATGAAAGATTATATCATATTTCGTTTAAATAATAAATATGATAATCAATTTATCCTATTTTTAAATTTTATTTGAATCTTGTTATAAATATTTTTCTTTTAAATGGTCCTCTCTTCTTTTTTTTTTTCCTTTTTCCTAGAATATGAAGTATTCTAATAAAAATTAAAATTCTTTATCTAGTAATTTTAAAAATATTATATATTTAAATATTATAAATATTTAATATATAATATATTATTATTAAATATCTCATTATATAATATATATTAATATATAATACTTAAATATTAGTAATATATAATATTAAATTTACTATGCAAGAAGGTCATAAATATTAATAATTTAAAATTTAAAAATTATATATTATATATAATTAGATAATAGTGTTTAAAATATTAAATATTAAATTAAATATTAATACAAAATATTATTATATATTTAATATTAAACATAAAAAATATAATATTAAGTATTTAAATATTGTCTAATGCAAATTAAATATATATTGGATTATTATTATTAAGTATTATATAAAATTAAGAGTACATTTAAGATTATCAAACTTTGATAATTTCGAATACCTACCTTTCATATAAAAATTAGATTATCATTATTTTTGATAATTTTAGATTATTCAACATTAAATATTATGGTTCAAATTATCATACTTAGTTGCCAAGTATATTAATCTACATGATAATTATAAATTATTAAAATAGATTATCATGAATCAAACGACTTCTTCGTAGAATATCTTTAAACTATCATTATATAACTAGTAATTTCTTTTTGAGTGATCATGAGGAACAACTAGCCTAAGTGCATGAGCGTGCACATGCACTCTATATATATGTGTGTGTGTGTGTTGTGCAATGGGTTTCTCCAATGAGTATTGTTTGAAATGTGATAAATTCTATCCTTCCAAACAATTGTTAAATTCTTCTTCTTTTTTTAATCTAGAATTGACCCAAATAAAGTTGGATTAATTCAACTTTTGAGATTAGGTTCTTGCATTGCTTGTCCATGCAACGCAACCTTTTATCTTCTACTTTTCTTGTGGGGACCATTACAAGTTACACTATCTATATTTTCTTGTAAGGCCCTTAAAAGACTCGAATCCTTAAACTTTTAGGTAGTATTTGATTTCCCAAAAGTTAATAGCATTTATATAGGGATAGCTAAGAGAATAAGCACCTTTTAAATTACAAGTCCACCATCAAGGGATAACTTTAGTTGTTCCTGGATTTCCTAGGAAATAAGTTCAGGGGATAACCCATGGTTAAATATGGGTTATCCCCTATGGTTAAACTTTTTCAAATCTATCCCCTCTAGCTATAGCATTTGGGGATAAAGGGAAGATATCCAAGGGATATCCCTCCTTATTCCCCATATCAAACACATCCTTAGGAAAAGTCTTGCTGCACGGAGGGCGGTGCAGCTTGTTACATCGTATCTGATGATTGGTGCGTACCACATGCATGCGCATGCTAAAATAGAAAAAAATGATTTTATTTTTGGCAAGCGCATGCCAACACGGTGTGCGTTAATCATTGAAACAAGTGCATGCTTGCTACATCGCCCCATGAAGCAAGATTTTTCCTAAACTTTTATCTCTACTTTGTAGTGGACCCATATGCTTTCTATCCTATCACAAGGTCTGATGTAGGAAAGCAAAACATTTAGCATAAGTCCAAATAACTCTATCATGAGGTTTGAGATAGGAAAGCAAAATATTTTAGCGTATGTCCAAATAGTTAAAAAAATTTTTTGAAAGAACTTGTATGTGGCATACATAATTGCAGCTATTCCTAGCACTAAGTTTTTATTTATCCTTGCCTTTTTTTTTTTTTTTGCTTCAATAACAAAAGCATTCTAGGTCAAAAACTATTTCAAGAATGATAGTCCTATAAAAACAGTTCTATAATAATAATAATAATAACTTGTGGCTTAAGTAATCAATAGGTGTTTCTTTTCTTGCTTTCAATTTTTTTAGTTCAAAAATAAATGCATTATATTTTAAAATAATTAAGAGTACGAAGAGAAACATATGAAATGATAAGCGGTATGTTTATTACTTTCTGGTTAATCTTGATCGGTAGATCATAAAATATTATTGTAATATAAAAATCTAGTCCTCCAAATTTTAGTTCATTTATTGTTTTCATTAAGTTATACTTCTTAGCACAAGTTGTCTCTCTAGTTGTTGATTCATGGAAAGATATATAATGCTACCTTTTTTTTTTATAAGTTGAACTTAAGTAAGGTATAACGGGAATGTAAAAAGTAGGTCATTCTAATTTTTCCTTCTTTAGTGATTTTTATCAAATACTTTTACTCATTTGGGAATTCTTGTCATAAAATGCTAAAACTTATGCATGGAGTAAAATTGACCTTTGAATCCTATGCTTTTTTATTATTATTTTAAATAAAAGTATATCTTTGGTCCTCAAACTTTTACTAAAAATATGTTTTAACCCTCAAACCCTTAGTTATTATAGTTTAGTCCTTTATATTTTAATAATATTATATTAAAATGGCATATCAACTATTTCATTATTTTAATAAATACTAATTCACCATATAAATTATAATACTTAGTTGCCAAGTATATTAATATGTATGATAATTATAAATTATTAAAGTAGATTATCATGAATCAAATGGTTTCTTTGTAGAATGTCTTTAAATTATCATTATAATAGCTAGTAATTTCTTTTTGAGTGATCACGAGGAATAACTAGCCTAAGTGCATGAGTGTGGACATGCACTCTCTCTCTCTATATGTTGTGCAATGGGTTTCTCCAATGAGTATTGTTTGAAACGTAATAAATTCTATCCTCCCAAACAATTGTTAAATTCTTTTTTTTTAAATCTAGAATTGACCCAAACAAAGTTGGATTAATTCAACTTTTGAGATTAGGTTCTTGCATTGCTTGTCCATGCAAGGCACCCTTTTATCTTCTACTTTTCTCATGGGGACCACTGCAACACCTTTACACTATCTATATTTGCTTATAAGGCCCCTAAAAGACCTGAATTCTTAAACTTTTAGGAAAAGTCTTGCTGCACCGGGGCAGTGCAGCTTGCTGCACCATATCCGATGATTGACATGCGCTGCGTGCATGTGCGTACTAAAATAGAAAAGAACGATTTTGCTTCTGACACATGCGTGCGCATATAATGTATGTTAATCATCGAGACTAATGCATGCTTGCTGCACCGCTCCTGATGTAACAAAACTTTTCCTAAACTTTTATCTCTGCTTTGTGGTGGAGCCATATGCTTTCTATTCTACCATGAGGTCTGATGTAGGAAAGCAAAACATTTTAGCATAAGTCCAAAGAGTTCTACCATGAGGCTTGAGATAGGAAAGCAAAATATTTTAGCGTATGTCCGAATAGTTTTTTTTTAAAAAAGTTGATAGAGCTTGTATGTGGCATACATAATTGCCGCTATTCCTAGCACTAAGTTTTTATTTATCCTTGCCTTTCTTTTGCTTAAATAACAAAAGCATTCTAGGTCAAAAGCTATTTCAAGAATGATAGCCCTATAGAAATAACTTGCCGCTTAAGTAATCAATAGGTGTTTCGTTTCTTGCTTTCAGTTTTTTTTAGTTCAAAAATAAATGCCACCTTAATAAGAATAATACTTATCCTCATATTTTAAAATAATTAAGAGGATGAAGAGAAACATATGAAATGATAAGCAGTATATTATTACTTTCTAATTAATCTTGATTGATAGATCATGAAATATTGTTTTAATATCAAAATTAAGTCCTTCAAATTTTAGTTAATTAATTATTTTCATTAAGTTATACTTCATAGCTCGAGTTTGATTCATATCGAAAGATAATGCTACCTTTTTTTTTTTATAAGTTGAACTTGAGTAAGGTATATATGTCGAGAATTTAAAAAGTATTTTTCTCAAGATCATTCCAATTCTTCCTTCTTTAGTGATTTCTATCAAATACTTTTACTCACTTGAGAATTTTCGTCATAAAATGCTAAAACTTATGCATGAAGTAAAATTGGCCTTTGAACCTATCTTTTTTATATTATTTTAAGTAAAAGTATACTTTTTTTTTTTTTGGTACAAGCGGACGATCACACAAGTTTAGTGCGAATCAACCCAGATAGATTAGAATAAAAAATTTGCTACAACACAAAAGGACAAGAATCATTCAGCCGCCAAATCTAAGAACCAGTGTGCTGAGCCATAGAAACCACCACCGTCTAGGCAGCCGTCGAATTGGCTTCACGGTATATATGACGGATCTGTACAGTATCAACCTCCCATAGGATAGACCATATGTCCCTAAGAATCGGATTAGTAAAAGTATACCTTTGATCCTCAACTTTTACTAAAAATATATTTTAACCCAGTTATTATAGTTTAATCCTTTATTTTTAATAATATTATATTAAGATGGCAGATCAACTATTTCATCATTGAATACTAATTCATCATATAATGATACCTAAATTATTTCATAAATCTTAATAAACTTCAGATAACAAATAGTTTGAAATATTATATTTTTAAAATATGATAAAGAAACTGCAACAGCTGAAAACGAGTTGTCAATAAAAGTTTGCTTTAATTTGTATTTTATAATTTTTCTTTCATCTTCAAGACTTAATGCATTTGCTTTAAAGTGATTTACTAAATTCTTTTCTTATAAACGAGATATCCAAGTGCAACGCATATGCCAGCTTGCAATGCCCCATTCCAGCGGTTTAAAAAAAAAAAAACTCGTAGGAGTTTGTAGGGCTTCCCATTGGACCCTCTCCAACCAACCCTTGGCGGATGGCCATCCCAACAACCGACGGGCCCATATCATAAACAAAGGAACCTTCTCACATTTTAATCTCGGTCCAAAGTTTCAAACCAAAAAAACCCGTAAATTCGTGGACTGATGGCGCACCGCTAGCGGCGGGTGGATTCGGCGCTCTTGACTTCATGATCCCTATGATTAAGCTTTATACGGACTAGACCGACATTGCTTATGCGGTTCGGATTCTTCATGTCTGTAGCCTTCTTATTGAGGGGGATTCGCTCACGAGAAGTCCCTAGTAATCCTCTGCTTCGAGATATTTGGTCTCTTCTCCAGGAAATCCAGAGAGCCCAGATCCGGCATATCTATCGCGAAGCCAACTCGGCTGCTGATTGTGTAGCGTATGTAGCCTGTAATAGAGGGTTTTGGGTGAAAGTAGGGCGATTGGTGTCTCCTAGTGCTGAAGTAAATTTTGTATTTTGATATTTTCGGATTGACTCGTACTAAGTTAGTATGATCACCTGCCGGTACCCAAAAAAAAAATATAAAAAAAACCCGTAATTTCCTCCGGTTTGGTTAGTCCATGACATCACCTGTGAATATGATTATATACCAATTCATCATCCCATAAATTAAGCAATTATCTTCCCACGCCATCCAGAAATATATTTTAAGTTTCATTTAAAATTCATTTTATATTTTATTGCATGAGTCACCGACGGGATCACTGATGTTAGTTTAGTTAGAACTTAGAAGTGAAACGGCTTTAAAGCATGGGGACTGTATCGTGATAACTCAAAATTTGAGGATGAAAATGAATTTTGGGCGAAAGTTTCAGGACCAAAACTATAATTTTGCCAATAAAAAATTGGCGTCTTCGTCCAGGTCCCAGCGCTACCATGCATCCATTAGTCCGTCCTATCTATTTCTCGTTCCCTTCGGGACTAAGGCTTGCTAGCGCGGAGCTTCGACGAGCCTTCCAGCTCGGTCGTGTCCGAGCGCTCGCAGCGGCAGGCAAAAGCCAGCCCACCGGGCGGCCGCTTTTTCGCCGCCTTCCCTCCCAAAAGCTATAACTTTCTCTTTTTCTTCCCTTCTTTAACCACCTCAGACGCCCCGCGACGGTCGCTAGACTCCAGAATTCTTCCTCCAGCTCCGTCCGAGAGCAAGAACGCGAGAGCGCGGCAGAGGAGGAGAGATCGCGATGGGGTGCGCGCAATCAAAGATCGAGAACGAGGAGGCGGTGACGCGATGCAAGGAGCGGAAGCTGTGGATGAAAGAAGCCGTCTCCTTCCGCAACGCCTTCGCCTCTGCCCACTCCGCCTACGTCGTCGCCCTCAAGAACACCGGCGCCGCCCTCAGCGACTACGCGGAGGTCGAAGTCCCCCCTCCTAGTCACACCACCGCCCCCGGCGCCGGTGTGGAGAAGCTCCGGCCCCCTCCCCTGCCCGTCCCCGGCTTCTCCGGCGCCCCGCTCCTGCGCTCCGCTAGCATGCCGGGTCTCGCCATCCACAAACTCAAGAAGAAGCCCCCCGCCGACGCTTCCATCCGCGAGGAGGATGACGACGAGGACTCCGCCTCGGCCGCCGACCTCCCCGCCACAGCTGCTCCCGACACCGCCGGCGGCCACTCACCCCCGCCGCCGCCGCCCTCCCAGCTCCCGCGCAGCACAACCCCGTCCCTGATGCCGGAGTCCAAGGAGTGGAACGACTACATCTTTGGTCCCCAGGAGAACATGCCACCGCCCACCCTCAGCCAGCCCGAGGAGACCTGGTCGCCGGAGGAGAAAATCAAAACCGTGGCCGCCCACCCTACGCCACCTGCCATGAGCAACGACATCCGTCGCGGTGAAACCCCAGTGACGCCGCCGGAGAAGGTGATGGCCGAGCCTCTGCCGCCGAAGCAGGTAATGAAGCCGAAGCAGGGCGGTTCGGTGCACCACCAGCATGGTGTGTCGTCAGGGGCATCGGAGTCCAAGAGGGGCAAGATGGTGGCCGTCGCCATGCCTCCTGCAAATTTGCTACAGATATTGAACGAGTTGGATGATCATTTCCTCAAGGCATCGGAGAGTGCTCATGAGGTGTCGAAAATGCTCGAGGCCACTCGAATGCACTACCACTCAAATTTCGCTGACAATCGAGGTAGGCCGCCTGCTGTTTCTTCTTTGATTCCATATGTGTTTCCTCTTCAACAATTTTTAATGCAATTTTGGGATGTCTACAATGGTGTCACGTCGAAACTTACATGATTGTAATTCTGTGAGTAGATTTTCTGACTTTAAGACCTCCATCATCTCACCATGATTTTCATCAGTATCAAAAGTGGAATGATAGGAAACCTTAATTAAGGAAAAATTCTGAAAATGCAATCGAGCTGACCTTGATGAGCCTGGGTCTAATTGAGCTCAACTTGAAGATAAATGACCTGAAAGTTTGAAATTCATCTTGGTATTTTAAATTATTTTATCGAGTCTAATCAAGGATATTCTTTAAATAGCTTAGTCACTTTAAATTGAGCCAGAGTGCTGACAAATATTGAGGAAGCTCATTGCCTTGCAGGTCCATGCTAACAAGGGTAGAGAGCAATAGAGCAAAGAGGGGGTGGGGGATTCTAGGCCTAAGAGATATTCACACTTGCCTCGATGCAGAGTTTAATGTGCAAAATAGGAAGCAGGGAGGCTTAGAGTAGAGAGGGAAGAGTGTTGAAGTGATGAAAAGTTTGATGATGGAGGTTAGTGGGAGGTGGAGAGAATGGAGACTGGAGGGTGAAGGAGGTGAGAGTAGAAAGGAATATAAAAGCTAGGCTATGACTTTGATGATGGTGATGACAAGAGTGGGCCATAGAGCAGAAGACAAGAGAAGAGAGGCTCAAAGAAGAGTAATCCATGACCATTCGAGTATGGCTTGCAATGCATTGAAGGGCTTAGCGAATGGATTAAATTAGAGTTTGAGTGGAGAAGTCTACTAGTTGTCCTGTCATATAAAACAATTAAAAAAAAAAGATATTTTTAGTGATTATAGAATTTAAAAATATCAAAAAGTTTCTATTTTAATATTTCAGAGGAGACATGGGGATTCTAGGAATACTTTTCTAATGGTAATCAATTAATTAGTGAGGGTAAGTAATCAACTTAAAGAAGAACTCAGGTTTTAGGCATAAGAAAATAGCAAGATAATACTTTATATTGCAGCAGAAGTGGAGAAAAGGGATAATACCTAAGAGAATAATGGATAGAGAAGAATAAGAAGAGAAAGAGAGATAAGAAGAAGGAGATCGAAGGGATAGAAGGGTTGAATCTCGTTGAAAGAAATCCTTTCTGTGTTCAGAACTTATCATGTGCCATTCGCTAGTGGGCTCTAGTAACATAACTTGAATTTTGAGCAAACAAAGACGTTTTAGAAATCAAGCAACTAGTTCTCAAAATCTTTCCTAAAAAAGAAAAAATTAGAATACCACATAACCTTAAATAATAGGCACCCAAAAATTCAAAAATCGAATTCTAATGATTTCATGACTTCCCCAACCCAACATATACGTGAGACAAGACTCTTTTACACCAATTTCACTTAAAAGAGGTTTCTGTATCTAAATCCTGCTTTTTTTTAAAAAAACAAAGATCTAAATAAGAAGTTTCAAAAAGAATCTAAATTATAACTTTTTTCTATCATTTACTTCAGCTGCATGGACGGCATCCTTAAGATCTTCTAGTTGACTTGTATCATCATGCTTGACCATTGGATCATCATGATTCCAGTCTGAAACTTTCTTGAAATAATCCATCAATTGGTCTTGTTGCATACCTCGATCAATGACCATGAAGCTTTTGATCATCCAGCTGATAATGCCCATTGATGAATCTGCAGAATCAGCAAGGTTATTTAGTATCACTAGGTCTCATCCATAGTTAGCACATGATTTCTTAGAAATTATAAAACTAAAATTTTCAAATATTACTTTGATTTATTAAGTAACTTTTGTTGCTATTAATGTATTCATATTATTATTTTTACAGTTTATGATTTTTTTTTTGCTATTACGATGTTTAAATATTTATTTAGATCTAAAGTCATTGAGGTTAATTCAATCCTGGATGATTTTCTTAAAAATTGTGAAAGCTTTCTTAGAAATCAGATTTTCATGTTTTAGATCATGATTGTTATTGTATGAATTCCAATTTCTTTAATTTTCTTTCAGGGACGTTGCTTTGCAATGCTTAAGTAGTGCACTTATGCTCTTGAAATCTAAGTAATTTAGAGTTTGCTAGCTAGCTTAAGGATACTTGTTTTGTAGGTTCCTGTTATAAGATAACTTTGAAGTACTAATGGCATATTTTTAGTTAAAATGCTAATAACTTTAAGGCATCATACTACACTTATTTTCTTAATAACTTGGCATCATACTACCTTAATAACTTTAAGGCATGATACAATGAAATAGGGTACAAGGTTTACCTAACCATCCCGAATTGCCTTGTGGCATGTATCGTTCATATCATATAGTATCAATAAGTGTTAGTACAGTATCAAGTTCCATCTTGATTTATGCATCGAATTGGTTTGTATCAATCCAGATCAAGTGGAACACCCTATACTACACAATATTGACTTGTATTGCTAGATTTTGGTGGTTGCATGGCTTGGAGTGAGAGAAAGGCGTTGAGAGCTTGTCTTAGTATGAGATGCGTGGCAGGCTATACTAACCAATCGTGATACAATTGGTAATGTATAAGTATGATTTTGGATACATGGTTTGCAAACCTAGACCTATAACATGCATTAAAATACCATTTGTTAACATGTTGTACCGATGGCATGTATTGTCCATCTAGGCTGTCAACTCATTGCAAGATACATAATGTTTTATCATCCATGCTAACCTTTGCTTAGCTTATTGTCCTATCTGTGTGGATATAATGGTGATAAGCGTCAAGGTTTACAATCTCATGGGATAAAGATGCTTTAGTTTTTTCATGGAACAAGATGCCTTGTGTCTCATTCCATCTCGATCCCCGAACTGAACAAGTGTCCCAATACTTGCTTGGGATACTTTTTTTTCTTAAAAAAATTATTTGTAAAGCTTTAGCATTTTATTTGATTTTTAAACATTCTTGAACTTTGATTGTTCTATCTTTATGATAAATTAGATCTATTTAAAATTGACACCATAATATATTATAGCCATGATAGGATGGGATAAGATAATAGAGATCGGTCTTGGAATCTCTTTAGGATGAGAAGTCTCAGCCATTTAGGTCCCTGTCTCATCAAGACTTAAATCACCGACGAGCATAATCAAGCTAATATATGGTGATAAATGATTGTATGCTACTTTCCCTTTTCAACCTTAGATTGTTTTTTGTATGCTGGTTTCTTCTTGAGGCGGTCCAAAAATCTTGTTAAGGTGTTCTATTTTGACTTTATTTCTAAGGACTGGAAGCTTGATCATAATCATATGTGATCATGATGTAGAATTGTCATTCAAATCAAAGAATTTTTTGTTGTTTTTGTTATCATGTTAAAAGAATAGATGATTTCTGTGTTTTGCTTAAAATACAGGGAGTAGATTGAAGCTTAGAAAAGGTATGGCATTAGAGGTATTAGAGGTTCAGCTCGTTTTTGTGACAACCTATAGGCTTTAAGGCAATTAGAACCCTCCATGAGATTCAAATAATAATTAGAGAACATGGTTTTTTCTCCTATGAGTTTTGAGCTTTTATGTAGTGATTATATGCAACATATTTGTTAGCTGTTAGTTCTATATTGAATTGCATGAAACTGTAAAAGGCATATCTTAAACAACAGTTAACATATATCAACAACGGTTCTTGATGTAAAATTTCTATAATCCCGTAGAACTACGTTTTGTTGTTCTAAACTTCTCCTTGTATGGTATATTTTTTAAATTAATTTAAGTTATAAAATACGCACTTATGTGTGCATGTCCGTATGTATGAATTTGCTTATGTATATATATGCACTTGAAGAAAGAGCAGTCTAGTGCTTGAGGCTCCCACCATTATGGTGTTTGAAGAGGGTATATATATCCATGTGTGTAGAGAGGTTTTATTTGTGTTTCTAACATGTGACCTCGGATCATAATGGAGCAACCTTATTACTATATCAAGGCTTACATATGCATGAGGTGAGCATGGCTGAAATGAGAATGCTAAGATGTACATGCAATAATATAAGAAAAGAGAAAAGAAATGAAGTTATTTGTAAAAAGATCAAGATAGTATAAATTGAAAATAAATTAAGACAATGATGACTTAGATGATTTGGATATATGCAATGCAGGTTGAGGAATATACCATTATGAAGGAGTGATGGGCCCACATAAATAATAGGTTCTACCTATTTTGGTTAGTATCAACTGAGTTTGCCTAGTTGATTGATCAACTGAGTTGCCTAGTTGATTGATCAACTGAGTTTGCCTAGTTGATTGATCAACTGAGTTTGCCTAGTTGATTGATGGGCCCACATAAATAACCTATTTACCCCATTCCACTCAGTTTTGATCAACCTTCGCGACTTGTGATTGTCTCTTTTTGATCTTCCTTGACCTTTGATAGCCCTAGTTATTTGCCCTCAATGGCAGCCCTTGCCCAGGGCCTATGGTGATTGCCTATCGATCATCACCTATTCTTCAAAGTCAATCTCTATTGGAAACCTAGACCACAAAACCCTAGCCTTCGATCTAAACCCTAATTTCACCTAGCTTCATGCCTTCAGGCTTGCCATCCAGGCGAGAGCCAATATGCCTGTCCACCTTCAGCTAATGTGTTCTTCCTTCTCCTTTCCTCTTTGGTGAAAACATAGGTACTGGCATGGTGCTGCCATACCGCATCTCAGTACGGTATGGTGTTGTACTATCCAATCTAATTCTTAGCCATTAGAGTAGCTGATATCAATTTTGCAGATTTAGAAGCATGCCATTATGGCTAGGCACTATATGTTGCATTCTATCTTTCAGAGTTTTGCACCATAATAATTATGGTTCCTTTTTTTATTTAAGTTAAAAGGTATGAAATTTTTAATTTCATTTCAAGTTAAAAAAATATTCATGTATACATGTACCTAGCATATGACATGGTGTGTAGCATGGTGTGGAACATCCCATAGTCTACATGGGCACAGTATGCTGCATTCTATGTTTTTCACACACACACACACACACACACACACACACACACACATATATATATATCATAATGTTATGTTTGTTTGTCCTCTTTACTTTTCATGCTTTTTTAAAAGCATGAAAATTTTAAATTGATTTAAGCTAAAATTATGTAAGTATATACATATGTACATATGTATGTTTGTATGTATGGATGCACGCACATATCTACATATGTATTTCTGCATATGTGTATGTACCTATCATCCAGCATGATGTGGCAAGATGTGTACTATTCTAGCATAGAAAAGAATTATGTGACCATAATAAATATGTGGGTGGATACAATATTTAAACCACAGCCTACTAAAACATGGCATGGGCTTTCATCATGATATAGTCCTATACTCCTATTCGTATATTTTATCAGCCTCTCTTACTGCCCTATTTTTCTCGCATGGTAAGAACTAGAATGCATAATTTTTTTGAAACAAGAAGCATGGGAACAACATGTGATAGAAATACCTATTCTTCACTCTTTAAATATCAATTTCATTTATTCTGATTCAATATATTCTTTGAGTTGGCACGGAATCATCTCTTTTAGTATGCATGTCTTGATAATTCTCTACATGTTCCTTCTAGGACACATCGATCATTCTGCAAGAGTTATGCGAGTTATCACATGGAATCGGTCAATTAAAGGCATACCGAACATTGATGATGGGGAGGATGATTTTGATAATGATGAATGGGAAACTCATGCTGCCATTTTAGACAAGATGCTAGCATGGGAAAAGAAACTGTATGATGAAGTGAAGGTATATTGCATCTGATATTTATTTAGTTTAATGTTTGCTTACTCTGCAATCATATTTTCTTTTCTTTTCCTTTTCTTTTTTGATTTTGTACTACTGGTTCCAACTTGGTGATTTTCCATGTATACAAGGAGCCCTAGCCCTTCTCTTTATGGCTACAATCTTGCTTTACTGTCATAAAGCATCTAAGACAAAGTCCTCTGGGTTTGAAAGCATTAAATGATGGAACAGACATTTTCTTCTTATTACTATTTGTTGTTTTCTCTTTAATAACATGTAGTTACTATTATTATTAATATCACCATGCAAAATAAACTTGTAAACTAACATAGTATAGCCATAACTATGGACAACATGCTTTGTCCTTTGTCAGTTTTACATTGCATTATGAATTGTTTTGATTTTTTATCTTTCATCAAGGCTAACTTCTTAAGTTATTGTTGTAACTTATGTCTAGATTTACCAATGGTTTCTTTCTCATATTCCCACAACTCTCATGCAAATTTGAATGCTTTCTGATGGTTAACTCATTTGATTTTTGTTGCAAAAGTTCAATACTCTATCAATTAATTAAATCATCAATTCATTTTCAAGTTCTGCAACTCCCTATTTCACCAAATTAAATTATTTTAACTTTTTAGTTCTATCATACACTCACCTCATCTTTGAAGAGTTTGTGCTCTATTCCTGCAACCCGTTATCTGACTTAAGATGCATACTTTGGTGTTTCCCTTACTGCTGTTTTGTACAGATCATTATCAAGTCTTCCAGCATGTCACAACTGCACAATGCTTCAGGAACATTGGAACTTTATGAGAACATCTGGATGAAGAAAATTGTATTTTTTTTTAAATCACTTTTGCTACACTGAAAAAGTAATATGCACATCATGCTGCAAAATCTGTCACCATAGGCTTGATGGTGTGTACAGATTTGTCATAATATGAGATTTCAGTTCGTAGCATGTATCGGTTAAATTAATCCTATATCTATCAACTCTATTTTACACCAATCCAGAACATAAATTTTCATTTCTTTCAAGATTTTAGTTAAGGTCCCTAAGGACGAAGAATTCAGAGGTTTTTTTTTTTGACTTAAATTAGCTCGAGTAGTTTCCTGTATGCTTTTGAGATATTTTCAAGTTTTAATCCTTTTAGGGTACATTCTTCCAGGGCAGCTAATGTCTGAATTAAGCAGCACACTTCTAGGGTATTGATACATGCATACATACTGATCATCCTTTACATATGCTTGAATGGATTGTGTTCTATAAACTTTTGATCTGTGTGCGTAATTTATATATGCTTGCCAGATAAAAGTGGTCAATATTTTTGTGGTTCCTATCATGCTTACAGTATTTTTGCCGTGGCATTTGAGATGCACATGCAGCAGTGGATTCTCAAATTTCAGCAATTTATTGCTCTTATTTGCAAAGATCTTTAAGGTGATTAGCTTGATTTTCAATTTCTAACTTATATACTTTTGGATGCATTGAACATCATTTTAAACTCCAAATGTTTCTTTTGTAGTTGATTAGACATTTGTTTGGTGTGTACACATGGAAGCTTAATTAGT
Organism: Calamus simplicifolius; assembly: GCA_900491605.1. Taxonomy (NCBI): domain Eukaryota; kingdom Viridiplantae; phylum Streptophyta; class Magnoliopsida; order Arecales; family Arecaceae; genus Calamus; species Calamus simplicifolius. Next base: position 572,210 of record UESW01003887.1, on the reverse strand, counting down.
TATATAATATTTTTGATTTGGTTGCATGAAAGATCATTTCACGCTGCAAATCTTTCTGCTTAAATTAGATGGAGTTGTGAGCACAAGTGTGCATGCCTACATGTTTATGGACATTTTCAACAAAGAGGGAAAGAAAATTTACAAAATTACTGCCACGGTGTCACATCTAGGAGCATTCTATGCATTGGCTCTTTTAAGTCCATGTTGTGCTTACATTTCCTTGCAACATAACTTCTTATTCATCTCTTCCTTCCCCGAGCTGTTATCAAATATTGAATCTAATTATAGCTTTATTTATTGGAGGTAGGCAGGTGAACTTATGAAGATTGAGTATCAAAAGAAGGCAGGTGAACTTATGGAGGCAGGCAGGCAGCTGAATAAGCAAAAGAAATGTAATGCTAGGTTGGAAGCACTTGACAAAACTAAATCAGCTGTAAGTTATTTGCATACAAGATACATCGTCGATATGCAATCCATGGACTCAACGGTTTCAGAAATTAACCGTCTACGTGATGATCGACTATATCCAAAATTGGTGGACCTTGTCGCTGGGTAAGTTCTACAATTCTTGGAAAAGGATCTTGCTTATTACGCTATAGATTAGGAAGTCATACTCATTTGAAAAGTATCGGCATAGAATATTTTGTGGATGTGCCTGATAGATTGTTATTCAGTAGCTATTCTAATTATCAAACCTTAATTATGACTCATAAGACTTAACCATACCATTTGGAGTTATCTCAGTCTCCCAGGATATATCAAAATCTCTCTATGGGGGCACTATTGTTCATAATGACTCATTTTGGGAATTATCCCATGATAATTGAGTAGGAGTCCAATTTGTTGTATGGTTTCAATTCAGCATTTGCTTCTGTGTTTGTATCATATATTTAAAATATTATACTCAACTCAACTCATCTAAGCCTTTTCCCAACTACATGGGGTTGGCTACATGAATCTGCTTCCTCTACTCTGCTCTATTCAAGATCAAGTCGATATTTAAATTATAAATAGTTATATTTTTTTAATTATTTCTGCTGTTAGTTTAGGTCTACCTTTATCTCTATCCTTACCAATGAATTGTTAAAAGATCACTCTTTCTAACTGGAGCATCTAAAGGTCTACATTGTATATGTCCAAACCACCATAATCGATTTTCTCTTATTTTATCTTCTTATTTAAAATATTATATGAAAATAAATTTTAATTTGTTCAACTGTTGTCACTACTCCTTTATATGATTCCTTGACTTCTTTACACCCATAAGAATATCACCACCAAGTTTATATTTCCTGTAAATCATGCATTTAGTACTCCAACATTTGCTATATCATAGCTGATCAAGACCGTATGCTAGTTCTCACTCACTATTCTAAATCTTTTCATCAGCTGTCTAAAGCAATATATCTTGCATTATTGACTACTTGGCATTTTGGCACATTGGTTCTGAGAGATCATTATTAGCTTTTATAATTTTTGTTTCATCTCTAACCCCCATAAAGTCTTATTTTGTTTTGTATGTGCAATTCCATTTTAACCCAACTTTAGTTTTTGGAGTGTGATGCTGGTGTTTTCTCACAATGCCTAATGTGATCTGTCTCTTAGTTTCCTCTCATCTTAACTAATACATAAATTTTTCTTTTTACCACCTAACTTATCATAGAGAATAAGAGATTACGTAATCTGTATTTTAATGCCCCATTGCCTCTTTTCCTACATTTCTTTTAGCTGTAAAACAATGTGTTTATTTCTGTTTCTCATAGGTGATATTGGATCTTCTAAGGATCTTCTAAATGTTCCATGGTGAGAGGATGTCAATTATTATTAATTTATGCATGATGAAAGGAAGATAAAATGAATAAGTTATGCATCAAGCTAGCTAGGATTTCTTGTATGATTAACTGCAGTCAAGGAAACAATTACTTTAAGAACAATGTAAATTGAAGTTTCTCTGGCTGACCTGTAAAACCACGAAGCTCAACCTTAGAATCACAATATCAGATGACTCATTCTTTATTGGACACCTCATTAGAAGTTCATATATGTCTACTATTGTTGGACTGAATAACTAAGAGGAATCTAGGTTGACTAGGCTTTTCTTCTTCATGGGCTATTATTTTATTATCTTAATAACTTTGTTAGGAGTTTGTCACTGTATCCTAGTGACTACTAGAAACATCAGTTATGATTATTCATGACATGAATTTCATGTTGCCCATGATCCTGTTTGAAACATAAAGGCTTGTTTATCCATCTAGGACTTTCACTCCATAGGATAAAATATTTAAGGGCTATAGATTTTCATCCTTTGGGATTGCGCATAATATCTCATGGAGGAAAAGTTTACCAGAGTTGAATTCTGTTCTATGTTTGGATACTAGAATAGGAACCTCTTATGGAACTTCTAGCTCCTAGTATGGGTTAGCCTAGCAACCATGGCATCTCATGTGTGGGGGTTCCTCCTAGGCATTTGACTGGAAACCAAATAGGGCTTGCGTGGAGACTGCCATTTTGGTTGAAATTGTCAAGGCTTTTCATGCTTGAGATCCTACTGTGCATTTGATCAAAGAAGATTTGGATGGTTGTGGGAGGGGCGGAGGTGAAAATGGGAAATAGGCAGGAGTTTGTGTCAATGGTGGATGTTGAGTGGTGGCATCTGTGGGAAGGGGAGAGGAGGTTGTGGAGAAGTAGCAGTTGAGGTGGGAGAAGGGAAGATGAAACAGAGGTGGTGGTGATAGCATTGGAGTGATAACAAGGTGTTTGGCTTTTGGGAGGGGACCCCCTGGAAAGGGGGAAGGGGGGGGGGGACAAAAAGTGCCTAATGTGATTGATCTCCTTGTCGGATGCTTGGCATTGCTCATTATTTACATGCTGAAGAGAGGACCCATGAGAAATGATTATATTGAATGCAATAGTCATCAAAGAAATATGAGCATTAGCTGAAAAATATCCATATCTTATGCAAAGTCCATAAAATCGGTATCAAGGTCCATATTGGTATATTATTGGTTTAATGATATGGTATGATGTGTACCTCGAACCAAGATAGATAATCATTCTTTTTTTCACTCTTGATCACTCGATATCGAGCGGTACGAGTTGGCATTGGGTAGTTTGGATTGATTTAGTTCAGTTCAGTTCATACTAAATTGAAACTTAATACCATACTAATATTTTACCAGTAAATATGTTCCAGTCGATATGGATCAATATGACGAGCTCTATTGCCATGAGTACTGCCATGAATGCTTCTTTTCAAATAAAGTAAGAAGTAGCATTCATGTAATATTAAGGATTAAGTGGTCTTCGGTGGTTCCTGTTTTTGCACTCAAAGGAAATTGGATGCTCCATTATTTTTTGTTAGCCTAATATCAAGATCACATGCCCAAGTAGTATATGCATTAGATTAATTCAGGGAGCTTATGAACTTATGAACTCATGATTTCAAGGAGATTTTTAAATTTTTTTGAGGGAGGATTTCAAGGAGATTGTTGACACAATCCCTAGCATTGAGAAAGTAATTTTCTTATGAAATAGGCTTTTTATCTAGTTTGTCTTACATAATTACTTGAATGACTTTTTCGGTTCTTTCTTGTTTTTTCCTTTGTTCTAAGAGCAAGAGAATCAGGCACAAAAAAAAAAAAGAGAAAAGGATAAAAGGACAGGACAATTGTTAATAATTTGTTACATAATTTGAACACTGGTATTACTCAGTAGTTTTCTTTTAATAGGATAGAAAGAAAGCACATCACCATCTTAATGTGAAAAGCATTATCTCCTTTTCATTTTTGTGTAATATATATGAGTCTTAATGAGTTTTTTTTTTCTCCCTAATTGTGTCCAAATACAGCGAGCTTCAAGTATACTTAAATTTTTAATGTTGCATTTGGATCAGGATGGCAAAGATGTGGGAAACCATGAACGTACATCATGGTACCCAGCATAGGATTGTTGCAAACCTCAGAGCATTCGACGTCTCAGTTGCTCCCAAAGAAACAAGTGAACAGCACCATGCACGTACCGTCCAGCTTTTGCAAATCGTGAAAGAGTGGCATTCACATTTTGAAAAGCTTATGAAAAATCAGAGAGGCTACATCAAAGCTCTCAATAGCTGGTTAAGGTTGAACCTCATTCCAATTGAGAGCAGCTTGAAGGAGATGGTGTCGTCACCACCACGGCCATCTTCCCCCCCTATCCAGGCCCTGCTGCATTCATGGAATGACCAGCTCGAGAAACTCCCAGATGAGCTGGCCAGGACTGCTATTCATAACTTTTCAGAAGTTGTACGCACAATTGTGGTGCAACAGGAGGATACACTGAAAACAAAAGAGAAATGTGAGCATCTCCGCAAAGAGTTCCTGCGAAAGAGACGGGGCTTTGAGGATTGGTCCCTCAAGTACTTAGAGAGGAAGGCAGCATCAGGTGAGGAGGCTAATCCTGATGGCAGTGAAGGATATAATCACGACCCTCTGGCGGAAAGGAGGGTTGTGATAGAGGCTTTTGAGAGCAGGCTTAAGGATGAGGAGGAAGCCTATAAGATGCTGTGCAAGACGTGAGGGAGAAGTCACTTGTGAGTCTCAAGACTCATCTGCCAGAGCTCTTCCGAGCTGTGTCCGACTTCACCTTGGAGTGTTCTGAAATGTATAAGAAGTTGAGTTCTCACTCAGCAGTATGATGATTAACTAGCTCTGCTCAAGATTCAACTAGTTGCTTGTATAGTTTTTTGATTCGTATGTGTTATATGTATCTATATCTATATATATATTGAGGTTCTTGATTTAATTTGTTGTTTATTGCTTGTTGTGTATAACATGAAGAAAAGATTTCAGACAATCTGTCAATAGGAAAAATAATTATTGATTGCTGATCATCACTCATACTAGCAAAAAAATTTAAAAAGGACTGTTTCTGCTAGAACAAAAACCCAATTAACCTAGGCCAATTGCCTTGCTAAAAGCAAGACACTGCTGTCATTCTCTTTTTTTTTTTTTTTTTCCTTTTTTCTCTTTCCACTCTCCCTGATCTGTTTCTCTGTTCTCTATATGCCAATCTTCCAGCCTGTTGGGCTGGTAGGTGTCCATCTGAGCTCACAAGCAGAAAACCTGGACGGAGTTTGCATCGGCATCATGAGATTATTCCTTTGGTGGCTTCAATTTTATTTTTCCTTCACCTGTTCAGAATATCTGATCAGATGCTCTTGTCTGGTACTCCAGCAGAGTAGGAAATTCATCATGTTTGTAGATGGACGCTACCCGAATTAGTCCTTGGTTTTCTCAGTGTCGAGCAGCAAGAAAGAAATTGTTTGTTCCAATGCCACCAGCACGCAATGGAAGTGAATTCCCTAGGGCATTTGGCACGAGTGATATAACCTGTTTCAATCTACAAATAGGTTATCACATCTTTAATTAGAAGGGAATTGGCCAGAGATATAGTTTTTATTCCCCATGTCTGTTAGTTTTTTGTGTTCTATTTTGGAGGTTATTACGAAAATGTGATATGGAGGTTGTGAATTTTCGGCAATGAGCCAAAAACCCTATACTCAATTTCTCAAACCTACATGACTTTCCGCTTGGATTGTGTGAATATAAAGAGTCGTGCCATATTCTCCTATGGAAATCTGTCTACTAATGGACTCCCTTGTTTTTGGAATAAATACATGAACTACTGCCACTACTTCTTAGAATTCAATGAATTCAAATAAGTCTAATAATTAAGGTACATCAAACTATACTAAACCATTCGGTATAAGACATATCAAATTATATCCGAAAAGGAATCAGAATGATTTACTATTTTGAAATAATATGAATATGTACCAATCTTATACCATACATAGTTCCGAACATTGACCCGGTCAAGGGCTCAAGTTATCGGATCACTGATTGAACTATTGATCAAATATTTTAATATAAAAAATATTTATATTAAAAAAATTAATTTTTAATAAAAAAATAAGGTTAACATGGTAATAAAACTCGTAACCCCATCCGATTCGGATTGACCGGTTCACGGGTGAACCGAATGAGTTGATCAAATTATTCTGGATCACTTAGACATCCGATTTTATGTTAGAATCAATCATCTTGGCCTTTGGGTCCCGATCTAACCAGCCGATTCAATTCGATTCTGACAACTATGATACCATATCAAGCTATTCTATATTGTACCTAACCATTCAATTCGGCTCAATATGAAGTGATTCATAGGTTGGAATCTATTGATTTGCTTGACTAATGTGCTATTGCTTCGGTACGGTATGCTCGATACTGTATCATACCTCTTACCCATAGCCATTCTTAGGCTAAAAACTAGGATTTTGGATTTAATATGATACGGGCACATCCATTGTTCTACACCGCCATTGTTAAGCAGAGAACCTGGGCATTTTTAAAATATAAATCTTTCGTTTGTAAGCCCAATAATTCCTTTTGATATCAAAACAATATCAACATGTTTGATATGAACCTATATCAACCTTCATTTTGAGCCTACCGAACCTGTTTGATATGAACCTAGTGAAATTGCTTGATGTCTACACAATATATCTCTATATAATGCCAGCAACACGAATGATACATACTCCGCAACACTTCCCATCGGATTCTCTACCTAAGAAAATATTTTTATGCATCATCTCCGATGTATAAAGACGCGCATCGAGCATGTGCATTGGCCGCATGCTCATGCGAGCATATGTGCTACGGGCCACGATGCGCTTCACACATGCGCTCGCACGGGCACACCGTCAATGTACGCACCGGTGCGCGCCTTTATGCACCAAAATAATGCATAAAAACTTTTCCCTTTACCTAATAATAGTGGTGTAAAATAGACTGTACTGGCCAACAATATGACTCGATAGCGTCTGAAAAGGGTTTTACTAAAATACCCCCTTCTTAAGGTGCTTTGTTTAATTTAACATATAAATTTTATTTCTAATTAAATTAATAGAAAAAATAAAATATCTCCTCCAATGATTATAAACAGCTAGCTTAGGAGGGTATTTTGGCCAAATAAAAAAATTTAACTCCTATAAATTCCTTCTTTCATTTTTAAATTTATCATAATAAATCATTCTTAACTTTCTCATTTTCACTACGCTCAATTTTGCAAATAATCTCTTTATAAAATCTTGCACTCTTTACAATTTTTTGTTCTCTTTATCATCAATTTTCTCTTAAAAAGAGAGGCTTACTCGACTCAACAATATAGGAGGCTTTATCTATTGAAAAGAAGTTAAAACTTGAGTCTTGATGTGTTAAATTTATTTATTTAATTATTTATTATTAAATATTAATTAGTTGCAACCTACTATTTAATATAGTTTATTTTTGCAAAATAATAGTATTATATATTTAATTTTTTATTATAATGGTGGGTTCACCTTCACACTCACAATACTTTTTTTGAATTTGATTCAAACTTGATGATTTTTTTAAATTTGGTATTCTTGACTTGTAACTAGATCGTAGCAGCATTCAAGTATCTACTCTTGCCACCTCTAAAAAAGCAAAGATAAAACATTTAATATTTGGAGCGACCTTATTATTCAAGAAATTAAAGATAGAGGCACCTGAGTTGTTTGCAATAAATATAAAAAGGATTTTGGCTGTAATAGTAGAGGTGAAACTGCCTACATATTGAGGCAGTATACTAAACAAAGACCACACATAAATATAATTATGCCATACTTTTTCTTCATTAGGAACTTTACTTATAATCAAAATATTAATAAACAACTTTCAAAATATATTATGCATGTCAAACAACCCTTTATGCTTTCTAAAAATATGAAATTTGAAAATATGTAAAAACTACTTTTAATTCTACTTTCAAAAAAGTTTCAAGAAATATAAAAGTTGATGCACTAAAAATATTTTTAGAATATAGTTTCAATAATAAAAATAAAATATTTTAAAATATTTTAAAGATATTTCACCATTATATTGCTTAGCTATAATAATGACCTTAAGATTACTTGATCAATATTATGAAAATATACAAAATAGTGTAAAACTAGACTTTTTAAAAGAAGAATTTCATAGATTATTTCATAAAATGTATAGTTTATATGAAATACAATTAGAAAGTAAAAGGCCCACACCTAGTAAACTATCTCCAAGTAGTAGTAGTGCTAAAGATCTCATATAGTCATTATTGAATAAAAAGAAAAAAACATATGGGTGCTTCTCTTCTTCTTTTTTTAATGAATCATTTTTATATTTACAAAATAACTTTAGTAGCCTCATTTATGAGAAATCAAAAAATTTTGATATTTTAGAAGCATATAAAAATAATCATTCTACGCCTACCATCATGGCATGAGATTTTCTAACACATTCCATGCGTACAGCTTTTTCTGCTGCAGAAAACAGAATGTTGTAGGATAATGAGATCCGATTGATGTCCAAAGAGATGAAGAAATTTGTATGTTTAAAAGCTTGGTTGAAAGTTAAAGAAAAATTACAAGACTAAGACAAAAACCAGAAGAAGACACAAGTCCTGAAGAATAAAAAGTAATTTTGTCCAAATTAGTTGTAATTATTTCCCATTTTTTTTCATAAATATTTTTCAATGTAGTCCCTTATCTCACCATTAAGGGAGGAAAAATAGAAATAGAAAGATAATTTGATGCAAGTAAAGAGGCAATCCTTCAATATCTGATACAAGATGTTTAGACATAACCACAGGTTATCTGCTGTGTGTCTTTTAGTATAATCATTAAAAATTTCCTTAGTCACCATCTGAAAATCACTAACAACATATCCTTCCAGAAGCTGGTCCGCTGATATCAAAGACCTGGTCGAGGAGGCCAAGTGCAGATTAGCAACTCCCTGGTTGAGCAACCATACATCCTCACAAATAACAGCCTTCTCTCTCCTCTGTGAATGAGATGTCTAAATTAGTTAATTTTCTTCTGATCCACACTACAACTAACATTCTCCTCTGCTTCCTGTTGGAGTCTTCCGGACTCTTGCTCTATGGTCCCCATGATGGCCACCTGCTCGTTAAGACCCTCGTGAGCCAGTTCTTCATTTTCAAGCCTCTCCTGCTCAGCTGCTCCCTGTGCTTCCTCTACTGCAGCTAATCGCACTTTTAAGAGTTGGTGAATATGATAAGAAGAAAGCTAGAGGTCAGAAACTGAAAGCACAAATCACAGTAAAATATGTAACATTTCACATTATCTATTGGCTGCCTACAACTTCTAAGTTACATAAACCGTTATGTTAAAATTATAGATCTGTAGTATGTCAATGGCAATCACTTGCAATAATGGCAAAGGAATTACTTGACCTAATATTGGCCTTCCCAGTATAAACAGAAAGGGGTTGAACCAAAATGAGTAATGAAATACAATAACTTTACCAGACTTGACTTGTGCACTTGTCTTTCCGAACTTTTGGCAAACTTTGCTATTTTTTCTAAATTTTGAATCTATGAACTTAGACAAATTGTTAGCAAAGACGACTTTAAAGGAAAAAAAGGTTTTAAAGGGATTGGTTCTGTGAAAGTCAGACTTCTCTAAGCTAGACAACCTAGAAGCCAGTGAAGGGGTAGACTGGGCAAATGGAGGAACGACAGTGAGTTCATGGCAGAGAAAGATGGTGTCAAGGGTTCCTTGACTGACAGCTCTTCCCACTGTGGTTGGACAACTGCACAGAAAGTCTAATCAAGGGAGCTCTGCTCAGGCACATGTGCAAGTTAATCTAGAAAACCCCCTTGTTTTATAGCATAGGTGGGTGGGGAAATAGGTTTTGACAATCATTAGTTCACAAAAATATCATGATGTATTGTTTGGTTGCGAGAGGATCAGTTGCATGGTGGTGGAATTCATTCACATGAACAAGTCCCCTACACCTATGACATGCCAGCCTCCGTTCAATCAATAGAAGTAGGAGGACAGAATGTGGCAACAATTCCAACAGAACTCACACAGAAGGCCTGAGCAGCTTGAACATATGCTTGGACATCTGATATACCTGATATTGAAGTGGACGATCTACTATCCTATGGTCTAGGGCCGATTACAAATGGTTTATGAGGGACGGGGAAATGCACATAGAATACTGAATCATATCAGGATGCAAGAAATGAAGACAACTCAGGCCAAGTCAACCAACTCAGGAGGCCAGGCTGGTGAATAATTCACAGGATCCTGGGAAAAAAAACACATCTAGAGAAGTTCGGAATCAAAGTCATACTGCAAATTCAGCAAATAGCAAAGGGTCATGAGATAATGGGTATCAAGATAAACTAAACTAAGGTCTGCAAAATTGCTACCAAAAACTATACCGGTACCCTACTAATTGAGTACCATACACATCCCGTACTGAGATAGGATATAAATACTTTTCGCACTTCAGCTCCAAATAAGCAATACGGATCGGCACAAGGGGTACAGGATGGTTTCACTCGATTTGAATTGATTTGATTTGTACCAAATCCAACTTTGATGCTGCATTAAAACTTTATTGGTACAATATAGTATGGCCGATATGAGTCAATATGGCAGACGTTGAACTAAACACTAATCATACCAAAGGCAATGGCTCAAGTTATTTGGTTTCATTTGCTTCTAAGAACAACTTAACCCACAAAGCTAATACACCACCCTAAAAATTTGGATTTGGTGAGCGCTAGTCCAGATAGGGGAATCAAGGTGGCAATGGTATAGTTGCTCATGGTTCAAATGGTTGTATTTTTTGTTGAACAGAAGACTCTTTGAAGGTACCATCAATCAGATCGATTGTAGAATTGGTTTGACATGGAGCACTAAAACTATCCAATCTCAAGGTATGTCTAATGAGATCATATTCCTTTGGTGCAAGGAGCTTTCAATTCAACATCAATCATCTAAGGCTTAATTTCTAATGATGCACTCACTTGGTAACTAGTAGGGTTAGCCGAACTATCCTGAACTGGGCAGTTTGGGGCAAACCAAACCAAATAGGACTGAATCGGCTTGAAACTAGAATGGTTCAGTTCAATACAAAGGTGAACTGCCCCGAATTGTTTGTACCGACTCCACACTGGTGTATCAAACCAAACCGAATTGCTTAGTTCGGCTTGATTTGGAGGGGTTCATGGGTTAGGGTGTCTTGATATATCTGATCAGTATGCTACTGGTTTGGTACGATATGCCCTATGCCGAGCCAAACCAATCTGGTACCAATTCCTAATACAATGAACCTTGGTTACCAACAAGTGTGTACGTGCCCAAAATTGCTAATATAAGGAAAATATTTTTGAGGGAAGCCACCCAAATATTAAACTTGGATGCTCCTGTCTTACTAATTGATAATTTCAATTGCATTAAATCAACAGCTTCATGCTGACTCAATTCAAAACCTGGCTCATTCGGCCAACCTGCATGTTCAACATGTGTATCTTTGCTTTCTGCTTCCCTAATGCATGATGACTCAGCATTAGTTGCATGTGTAATTATGAGCATTTTCACATAAAAATCAATGGTTCTGGAAGTGGACTTATTCTCTTTGGTTCCTTGATGTCCCAACAGACTATCCCGTTTGTGCATCCCAGCTACACATCTAGCATGTTATCTAGTATTGGTTACCAACAAATAAAACAAAAACACATGATCTGTGTGTCTGTCCTACATGAGTATGTATGGTGCAGAAAAAGAATGTCATCATCAATAAACCTTGATCTAGCCTGAAAGAAGAGTAGTTCCATCATAATATATGACGTCATCAAAGCAATACTTACAATTGGCAAGTGAATGTTCTGTGTCATGAGTATTATCAATAGTATAATGTGTTTCCACTGATTCACTTATACATGGCAAGACTTCTGAAAGAACAAATTCAACAGCTGCATCAGCATCATCTGTATGTTCAATGGCAACAGCCTTTAGGATACGAAGATCTATCTGCAGGAAGTCAAGAAAAAAATAAGAAACCTTATGTTTATATTGATCTTTGGTATATATGGATTTCAAATTAATAAAACCACAAAGTCGAGAAGTTTGAATTCCTGAACAAGCCTTGTACAATAACTGAAACTGTGTAATTTAATTACTGAAAAGTAACTTGTAGTATAAATACTTAGGCTGTCATAAGGTGCTTGAAATATCTTAGGTCAAAGTTAATGCAACGTCATGTGAAATGCATTCTTTTACATTCCATTACAGATTTTCAGGTCACTTTCACACTCCACTCAAGAACTTAGTTTCAGAAAGAATTTAACAATTTGGTATATCCAACACAATGGATGTGAACTTACTGTATGGTAAGTCAAACCATCAAAACTATCATTATCGGATATAGCTATGCCCTCACAGAAGAAATAAGCCACTTCAGTGGTGTACCACATAGTTTTCTCTAACCTGCATAAAAGCCTGACTAAATCCTTTTCTTAGGAGAAAAAGAGAGTAACAGGGAGAAGGGAAAATACACACACCCACACACATAGGTAGGTGTGTGCAGTAAAATTTTCTTCTGGGACATTGTTAGTATCAAAGCCAAGTTTTTGTTGTAGGGAAAATGGTAATATCTGGTAGCTACAATATGGCCTATTAAGAATCTTTGAGTCAAGTCCACTGACCCCTTATTGTGGCTGCTTGCTGTGCCTGTTTGAACGCAAGAGCGCATTTCAGGACCATTATGTGAGCTAAAAACCATCAACAAGCCACTATTCAAGAATTGAAGCAATATGCTATAGCTATGCTTAATAAGTCCCTTACTATTAGTAATAGGCATGATAATTAAAAGAAACCAACATTTATTTAAACTGTTTATTAATCACTCGTCTTTGAAGAGGAATATAAAAGGAATACTTAGAAGATTCAACCTGCTACAAAAGCAAGCAGAAAGGACATTATGCTAACAAAATTTTTCAAAAAGATATCAAAAGAAAAATTCAAAAGTTATAGAAGAAGAACTCAGAGGATTTGAAAGCAAAATTAGAGCTTGTCAGTTATTTGAATCTGGAAGAGCAATTAACTAATAATGAAATCTTAGTATTATCTAGTGAAGAAGAGTTCATATTAAATCTAATTTATTCTTTAAAAGGTCTAGCCCAAAAAAAAAAGCAACATCTTGCTAAATTTGTTATTGTGGTCAAAACCTCTAATCAAGGAATAAAACCCTCTTTTAAATAATGACAAAAAAAAGACTTTAATCCCTAGATAAGTATTCCAAAAACTAAGAAGACAGGCATACCAGAAAAAAACAAAAAAACAAAAAAAAGACAAGTCTGGAGGACTTATTAAGAGAACAGAATTTTATTAATAAGAAATACAGATATTAAAAGAAAAGGTCCAACTTTTATAATGACAATTGACAAGACTTAGGAGAAAGCAAAGAACTCAAACAAGAAATAGAAGAAGAATTAATGCTTTTTGTTGACACGAAAGGAAAAGAAAAATTTATTGAAAAAGAATAAGAGCCATCAAATTTATAAATTCAATAGAAAGATTCATCAAACAAAAATGATATAGTGAAATTCAGTACAAATTAAAGGAGAATAGATGTTCAAGCATAGGACTCTAATTGATTTTGGAGCAGATGTATATTGTATTAGAGAAGGGTAAATTCTGTACATGCACTTTGAAGAATCAATAAATAAGCTTTACAGAGCTAATGGAAGATGACTCAAAGTTAACCATATAAACCGTGAATTTCATGTCCACATCAATAACACCTATCTAAAAAAATATCCTTCTTATTATTCAAAAATCTTAGACAAGGAATAATTCCATAAACTCCCTTTTCATCTATCGGACCCTTCACAGTAAGTGAATAAGGAATATCTGTCCAAGCCAATGGGAAAGAAATTAAGCAATAACCTTTAAATTATGCATGATGCCTTAGGAAACATTTGTAAAGCAGCTAAAAGAAGCAATAGAATATAGAGAATTGATACACGAGTTATCTATGAAATCCATAACTCTAGGATCTATAAAACCTTTTTAAAAAATTCCAAAAACAAAACGTTCTCAGAACTTCCTTCTACTTTCCAGCATAGAAAAAGACATGGTTTGCTTGCCAAATATAATTGAATTCGATGAACAAAAGATCCCTAGAAAAGCTCAACCCATCTAAGTGAGCAAAAATCATTGGAAATATGCAAATAGGAATAGGATCTCTAGAGTCACAAACTATGATTTGAGGTTAGTTAATTCCTCCAATAATCCCATTATCAGCAAATCAAAATTTAAAACTAACATTGTGATCTCTTTCAGTGGACAAATATGACCGGCTTGATGAAGTTGTAAGTTAATGATATACTGCAAAATAGAAGGAGAAAAAACTAAAATGTCAAGTAATTAAACACTAACTAAATAACTAAAATTAATCACATACAAATATTAATACCAATTGATATGTATGTATATAAATGCCTTGTTAGTTGCTATGATTGCTCGTAAGACCGATTAGGCTTAGCTCTTTGGGGCTTTTTTTTTTAATTGCTTAAATCATATTTAACTTTTAGTGTTCCTATTTAAGATGAAAGAAATTCATAGTATAAAATAACCACGATGATATTGGCTGCAATGATGTTATCATGGAGGGCTAATTACCAAAAAAAAAAAAAAAGTGGTCACTCCTCTCAATTTTTTAAAAAAAACTATTTACTTACTGAATCTCATCTCATAATAAAAAACACTAACCAAAATATATTTGTCAAAGATATTAAAGAGCATTTCTGACCTGCGGAAAAACCTCCTTCAGCGAATAAAAAACCGATTTTAAAGTCATCTTCTCAAAGCTCTTAATCTGCTAAACATCAAAAGAAGGTCAAATTAAATGCAGCGCCACGTCATCAGTCTGTCGAATTACCACCCCAAGGAAACATAACAAGATCGAAAGAAATGAAAGAATTAACCACAAAAACATCAAAAAAAAGGTCCAAAAAAAATCCATGCTCTCACATAAATCCAATTTGAACTCTTTTTTTTTTTTTTAAAAAAGAACTGATACCGATGAAGGTCGGACAAGAAACAACAGGAAGAAGGGGAAGGGGAGGAAGGACTGACCTCAGCCAAGAAGCGATGGTAGCTGACGCGGAGTCGAGAGGAGAAGGAGAGGAAGCGTCAGGAACGGAGCTTGGCATCGAAGTTTCCGCGGAGGAGACCGAGACCAAGACCTTGCCGGTCGAAGTCCGAAGTCTCGGTCTCTCTTTACATTTTACTCCCGTTAGGGCCCGTAATTGGTCGAGTTGAAGAAGCTTTGGGCTTCACCGGTCGACGACGGAAGGAAAGTTAGCGGAACGGACGAAATAAATAAACGAATTATGTTTTTAGTCCTCGTAAGCGGGAGAATGTTACACTTTGGTCCTCGAGCTATTAAATTTTTTTTTTTTTTTTTTTTTTTTATGATGATGCTTTCTTACCATTGTTTATACTTCATTATGTTTTTATCGTTAGAAACGGTAATAAAGGAGCGACGAATGGGACCAGAGGCGGGATCGATGTCATCCGTGGCCGTTGGTCGTCAGGCACGTGGCAGCAATCTAGGGCTTGCCAAGTTTTCGATCCGAAGGTTGATAAATGGTGATGATTAGTAGAGTCATTGACAGAAGATTTGGTTTGAAATTTATTAGTTCTCTTTAAATAAATGGTGATTGACTGAAGGTATTGAATTATTTTCAATGGGTTTGAATATACTAAATAAACTTTAGTTTTTATTTGACAAAATTCTTGAAGGGCCAAAAGGGTTTCTTGGAAGGTAAGAAGTTTTTTTTTTTTGAGTAATTTAGATGTTTTTGATTAAAAAATTTTAAAATATCTTTCTAGCTCCCTCAAAAGTATATAAAAAAGGATAATCCTTAGAAAAACTTTAATTTAAAGCCAACAAAAAGATCTTTTCATATTCAGAAAAGGTTTATAAGAACAAAAATATTCATGATAAATTATCATAACTTCATTCTTGTCCTTTTAATTATAATAAAAATATATAAAAAAGGACTCTTGCTAAGCTAAGAGGACAAGAACCTTTTCATGAGGCTCAAGATCTATCTTTTATTGTTGAGTCATCCTTTGTTATTAGGCATGTGTGCCCTATTTATCCATTTTGTTTCAATTTAGGATTTATCTTGATAATTATGGACAATAACTATCTTGAAAGAATGGCTATTTTGTAGTTGTCTTCTTTTTTCTTTCTCTGTATTCTATGATGATTATGGCCCTACTTAAGGTTGGACTTGATTTATGGGTGAGATGATGAAGATTTTCATGTTTTAGATATGAATCATTTTTTAGCATATTTTATTGAGTTGTAGCTCTTGATTTTCTAAATCTTGTTTGCAATTTCATATTTTACTTTTTCATAAAATGATAAATCTTGGATGCTTATTCCTAGGTTTCATCTAGTGGAAACTTCTATATTTAACCTAAATCCCTTTTGTTTTCACTTGTATAATGCTACTCTAGAACATAACTGCTCTTTATTTGTTGAGTTTCCTTTGTTTCTACCAGCGGCTTCATTTACCTAGTGATTAGGCCTATTTGAGTTATTTAAATCGCTCCATATAAATGAAATGAGATGCTTTGTATTTTGTTAAGAATAATATATTTGATCTACTATGTTTCTTTTCATAAATTAATTTTTAAAATTTTCTTTAAGCAATCAATCAAGTGTCGTGACATGAATGTTGATAATTAAATCATCGTCAATCTATACATTTTGTAGTTTTTCTTGGTTTTTGAGTATTAAATCTCTGGAAGTATAAATGATTAATTTATACGTCTTCTAGCAAAGGATGATGCCATATTGTATTGTTATTCTATATTTTTTAACTATTTGATGAAAAGAGAATGTGAGGTCTTAGGTCCTATAATGTGCAACTATATGAGTTCAGAGTATTGCAGATGCCTTTTTTTTCCCAGTATATCAACTATTCCAAGTATCAGGAATATTATATAAAAAGTAATTTACTCTCGACAATATTTATTAACATTATTCAAAAGTTAAATTATATAACATCTTGATAACCAAAAAATAGTTGACTTCAAGGGCTTTACTAATAAAAAAAAGGAAAAGAGAAATCAAATACACAAGAAGGACAATGAATGAATTGCACCACAACATATCAAATCATACTTAGACTAAAGGGCTCTAAATAATACCATAATATGCTTATGAACCATCAACATTACAAAGTGGCATAATGTCTCCAAATGTCTTTATTACCACAACCTAGTGAGGCAAGACTATTGGAACTGGGGGAGCATGTCATCACAGCCACCTCCTTCCTAACCTTGTGATCCCCTAGAAAAATACATATATTTTTGTCATCAAACCCATCTCCTCCTCCTTCATATCTCTTTTTCTTTAGTGCCTTAGTAGAAGACTTGGATGGTGTCATAATATTGAACTCCCCTCTACTATTTGCTCTCTCCTCCATAAGAAATCATCAAGTCTTCGTTAATCTCCAACTCAACTTCTCTAAAGTCTTCATCATGCATCAAGAATTCATGATCCACCATCTTAGCTTCTTTGATGATGAATTGATGTACCATGTAGATATTAGTGTTGATTAACATCAAGAATCCATTGTATGTCGCTTTCAAAAATTGTATTATTGGCAACATTTTATGCTAAGGAAGATAACTATTCCATCTAGAAATCATTGTTATTGTAATTGGTATGGCCAACGAGGGTGGGCATGTATTGCACTTAGACCTGCTAAGGCATCGAAGAAAAGATTGGAATGAAGAGGGGGAAATTAAAGATATTGAAATGATTTTGACTTGAATGATTCAATTTAATCAGTGAATGTGGGATCTTGAGACTCAAAGCCTAACTTTCACCATGTGCTTCATAATGGGATGACTTCCCATTTGGAAGAAGGCCCTCAAGTACAACATTATGATGTTATGGATAAAGTTCAACCATTATTCCACAACTCAAAGAGAGTAGGAGATAATCGTAGCATGTTAAGAGAGAGAGAGAGAAAGAGAGAGAGAGAGGGAGAGGGAGAGATTTTGTAGTAGTGTTTGGAGATAGGTGAGGTATTTTTTTTTTTTAGTTTCTTAGATCATTCTAACTCGACAATTGAATAAGGTCAATATTAGGAACCTTTTTATCTATCTAGTTTGATTCCTACTAGGTTTCTAAATCAAAGAGTTACATCTTATGTTAATAGTCTTTTGTAAAGAAAATCTAGTGATCTTATTTTATTAGCAATTTCTTTTTTTTTTTAAATCTTGGGTAAAGTAAAGGATTGTTGTTTGAAATATCTCATCACATAGATGGGTACATTTAAATGATACCAGGACTAGGGTTGATATTTTAGAACTATCGAGTTTAGATATGGTTTTGATACAAAATTAAGTAAAATCCTTAGCTCTCAAGATTTATCATGTGTGTGGTTTGTCCATCAAGTTTTAAAACTCTTAATATATCTTGGTTATGATTGTACTTCTATTTCGTATATTTGGATAAATATAAAAGCATTGACTATTTTTTATAAGGATAGTTTGGACAAACTCTAAAGATCAATGTAGATTATATTTTTTAAAGGTAGAAACCTTAGCCCAAAGACAAATCAAGGTGGCTCTAGTCAAGTGTGCTTGTCAAATTCAAGGAATCTAGGTTATAGAATTCAATTTTCTATTTTAGGAAAGCTTTTTTTACCTCTTTTATTTTAATTTTTATATATGAATTGCATGTAGTAGCTACAATGTTGCAAATGGCATCAATTTATGAGAACTTGAGAGTAAGTATTTTGATAAAACAAAGATATAGTTCATAAATTTAATACATTTTTCTATATTTTGCTTACAATCCATGGTATTGATGCCATATTTTTATGTTATCCATAGTTTGAGATCCCTTTTTCCCTACATAATCTATGGTCTTTTTGCGGAGTAATAACTATAACATTTATGTTAAAACCTTAAGGTACTACATGTTTCGATATTTGAAGCTTGTACATAGATATACATAAATAATTTACTTAATAGCCCAATATAAGTTACATTAGATGATTAGTCTTTACACAAAATTAAAACACTTCCACCATATTGTCATGATTAGCTAGGAATGAGCATGCTATTATAATTGATCAATGGGTTATGTGTAAAATCAAGAATGTTTATCTTTTTATAATCCCCTAAATATTTTTGGCATATAGGATATGTGTCTGCCATAGTTATAGAACAATGCTCAACTCAACTCAACTCAACTCATCTAAGCCTTTTCCCAACTATATGGGGTCGGCTACATGAATCTAGTTATAGAACAATATATCAAAAAATCAATTTCTATGATACAAGTTAGAGTTATAAACCATATATATTTTTCAATATCATAAATCCTATAAAATTTAAACGATGAGCCTTGGCTTAATAATAAATTTACTCCATTATGACCTAGAGGCCATAGGTTCAAAATATAAAAACCTTTCTTCACTTGAAGATAAGGATGCAAATATCTAATATTCCTAAGATAAGGTTACATACATTTGATCTTCTTCAAACTCTATAATGATAATAGGAGTCTTATGCACCGAATAGTCTTTTTTTTATAAAGCTTACGATATTCCCTTCTAATAATTAAAAGTTTTTCTTTAATATCCTTTTTTTCTCCCTTTAATTCTTTCTTTTCCCTTATAGTCAATGAAAGTTTCTATTTTGCTCTTCATTTTTCTCATTTGTTGAGTATTCATATGATATAAATAATGTAAATTAAAGATTGGATAGAGTGATTCAATTGATGCAAATTTTTTTGATGATTGGAACACAGGAATAATCCAATGGTGAAATTATTTTTAATGCTTTCCAATTATTTTTGCATGCACACATGCACTCATGTATACATAACACTAAAAATATATTTTTTCATGAATGACCTTGTTGTTCACTTCACACACTAATCATATCAAAACTAGCCTTCATCCATGATTATTCACCCTTTCATTGATCAACTCCACTATTTCATGGTTTTGCACATATGCCACCAAAAATTTAAAATGTTTGGTGGAAATATGATATAGTGCCTATTGTACTATAATTTTAAAAGTTTGATGCATAGTTACGAACATTAATTAGACTAAGTTCATACTTTATGATACACAAAATATTTTCATCAACACAAACTATTTGATCAAGACATGCTACATCGTATGTACATCAGTATTATGGCCATGTTTAAATAGTATAAAATTTAGGGTTATTTAAAAAAAAACTTTAGGAAACTACTCAATCATTTCGTTAAATAAATGAAAGAATGATACGGGTGAGGAGTACATATATAAAAACATAGAAAAATTGTACAAACAATAGGCTATATCTAGATAAATATAATAAAATAAGAATTAAATTAGACTTAGCTTACTAAAAAGATGTATAACTAAAAAGAAGTATCAACTTTGAAGTTATTTTTTTAGAACAAAATCTCAATCAATAATTAACCTAGGTAAATGTTATATAATAGCTCCAACTCTTTTTTTTCCCCTCCTTTCTAAAACACACTTCTATTTCCTTACAACTAGATTAACTAGCCAAATGGAGCTACAAAAGTTATCTAGCCAAAGTGCAATCTTTTCTTGAAATTCCTTTTCATCCAATTTGCCTTAGGATTATTAAGTTCCCTATGGTGTTTAAGTATTGCACAAAATGAATAAAAAGGAGTAAGATTTGCTAAAGCAAGTAGCTTTAATCACATCTGTATAATAGGAAGACCAAAAGTTAACTATTCTAGGTTATCAAAGGAAATGCCAACTAAAAAGAGCATGACATGAGGCTCTTGCTATTATGGTTTCTAGGAAAGGAGATGCATACAACTTTATCCTGCATGCAAAAAGGATGCTTTCATCTTTCAAACTTATATTATCTAGTTTATAATAGAGCAACTTTATCGTAGTACAAATGTTGCCTTGCCAACTATTACTTTTTGGAACAAACAAAATTTAAGGCAAATTTAAGGATGATAATTTATTGGGTTTTGGTTAAGTCAAATTTGATTATTGTTGAAAAAGCTTTCACTATAAGCCTATTATTATTATAGTTGGATTGAAAAGTATTGATTGAAAATTAATTTAATTTGTATTAATTTATCCAACCAACAAACCTAATTACAACATGACTTGTTAACTATATGATTTTAAAATTTAGATAAGAAGTGCAAATACAAAGCTATCTAAAATTGATGGTCCAAATAAAGTAATATAGAAGAATAATAGAGAGAAAAGAATGCAATGAATCTTATCACTTATCCATACCATTAGTTTTAGTGTGTTTGTTTGTCCTTTTAATGTTGACCACATTACTTTCTTGATTGCTCAAGCTAAGACTTAAATAGTGGTCAATAATTGATAAGCATGTTACTCTAGGGATATAGGGCCTAGCTATTTGTAGTTGACTATCCACCCATAGTAACTAGAATTGACTATAACAATGATCTTCAATCTAAGCTTGAACTTGAATCTATAAAATGAATTTGGACTATTTGAACCTAATTAGTTATGGAATCAGGCCAAACCACACCTTAATATGAGCTTAGCCTAAAATTTTTGTCTATCCATTGTCCACTTTAAACTTAGTCCTCTTATTTGCATAACCTAGGAAACAACCATGTTTGAACTAAATAGGGCTTAAAGAATGCGCATTTGAAGATTAATACAGTCAAACCTTTGGATAATAAAGATTTAGTTCAACATTTTGGCTCATCCACTTCTTATTGCTTATGGATAATTTTTCTCTATGATTATGAGCATTACCTACTTCTCCTCCCTCATGCAAGTTTAGTCATCAATATGACATGTAAACAATGCATCTTTGGCTTCCATGGCATCAAGCATGCTTATTTTTTGCCATGACAAAGAAGCAAAAAACTTATTCATCGTTTTTGTTAGCTGTTGCCATCACTGATGGGACCAATTGACCCCATGAACAACAATGACCGCATCTGGGCTTGGCCTCGACAAGTCGGCCCATCCTCATCGACCTTATCCTAGGTGACCCTTTTTCTCCTAGGCGGCCTTATCCTAGGTGACCTCATCTTAGGCGGCCTTTCTTCTCCTAGGCAACCCTTTTCTACTCGGCCCGTCCTCATCGGCTTTTCCCCATCAACTGCAATACCACATGCTGCATGCCCTCTGCCTACGGTGCATGAGGAGTTCCTAGTATCGCACGGATTCCAAGAATAGAGCTGAGAGCCCCCTATGCCTCCAGCTTTATCTGGAACACTTCGGCTCCCGACTCTCTGTTTTGGATCCATCAGACCTCAGCTTCGAACACCCCAAACGGTCGCCTCCAACTCCTCTCTTGGCCTCCAGCTCCAGCTTGCTTCTAGCCTCCAGATCCCAGCTTTGGCGCAGACAGTACAAGCCGTCCCCAACTCTGGTTTCGGATCTCTTCGTCTCGGCTACTGACTCCATAGCTCCGGATGCTCCCAGCCATCCCGATCCTCTTCGGACCTCCCCTGTCTTCGTTCTAGTCGCTCACAACTTTTGGATGAACCCTGACAGCTTCGTCCCAACTCCATGGAGGATTCCAGCCGGTCCCGGCTCTGTCCACAGTCCTAGATGGCCATCTTCCAAGGCTTCATGGCTCTGCCCGTGTTCACTAAGACGTACATCTGACTTCCTCGCTGAGCTGCGGTCCTATGTGAGGGAGGACGGGGAGGTGATGCTTAAGATGGTGGTGGTCTTGGGGTGACCATCTCTTGCTTTGGATGGGGGTGTTGGCCTTGGCCTTGTGTGAGGTACTGTCTACATGGAGGAGGACTCCAGCAATGAAGTTATGAAAAATACCAAGGTGGGGCATAACGAGGAGGTGAAGGACCAGCCATGGTCCTTCCAAGTTGACTCAGAGAATAAATGGAAGGAAAGGAGTGGACGCCGACATCATGATTTAGAACATCCATGGGGCCCTCAGGAGCTTATCGGAGGGTGGGGCATAGCCACAATTCATGATCATAGATGATAGTTGGCAGCAGGTCAGCTCCAGAATTGGGGACCGATTTGGTATCTACAAGAGGGACTGCAATTCGGCAGCAGGTTTGCCAAGTTCCAAAATAAGAAAAGAGAGAATGATCCATCATCACTCAAGCTGATCGTGGACGGAGCTAGGCAGCAACCAATCAACGGTGGACGACAAACATGCATCGTGGGGGACATGTTTAGCGAGCACCGTAATGACCACCTACTCTGACGGGACTTGGCCTTCAACTCTGACATGCCACTAAGAAGCAAGCCTCACCATTGCTGCCATCATCATAAATGCTATGACAAGTGGCAGCACCTTAAGTCTCACAGACATCAGCCCTGACATTCCATCCACAAAAGTCATCATTCATCATGAGGCCTCAACCACTCGGATCAAATGAGCTCCAAAAGTCATCATCCATCATGAGGCTCCATGTGACTCATTCCATCACTAGATGACAAGGCTCCAAGCTTCCCAAGCAAGCCACACATAGTCCAAAGATCAATAAAATGGGTAAGAGGACCCCCGACCAGATAACACAACAAACCACAACAACTCACAATACTCCTAAATGCTCATTCTGGCTCACAAAGAGTTCTTCTGTAAGCCTCTCTCTTTCTTTCAAGTTTTCTAAGGCTCACAGTTATTGCCCAGAGCACTAACTTGAGTGTCGGAGGGTTTTCGCCGAAATCTTTGGTCCCTGAGACTTTTTGTAGGCTCCCAACCGAGTGAAGCCCGCTTGAGGACCCTTGGCACACTGGAGAAGGTGACTGAACGCTCGCGGACGTTCGAGAAGGGTGATCTAGCAGCATCAGATTGGCGCGCCAGATAGAGAGGGATGCACTGAAGGAAGGAGAGCTATGTTTTTTTGAACTATAAGCATTTATCCCCTCTAAGACAGCCATGGTGGTGATGCACATTTCGAAGGTCTTCGGCAGTCATACCGGGGGACATACACAACGCACTGAGCAGCAGAAGGCCACCCTCTCTGCTCCTTCTTCACTACCAGCCTTAGCTGCTCTAATTAACCAACTAGCCATCCTCAATCAACAAGTTCAAGCCTTGACTGCAGCAGTTCATGAGCTGCAGGAGCAACGCTCGGTGGTCACTCAGTAGCAGCCCAAGCCTCTCACCTCGCCTGCGATAGCTACACCAGTTAGTCAATAATATCTCCTCAAAGAGAGGCTCACTGTCATCATGCTTCACCTAAGCATCACCATCGTAAAGCTTTCAAGAGACCACAATCCCTCGCTCACTGTTCGAGCAGTTCCTCTCCCAGGCGGCGATACTGGAAGGAGCTCAAGCGAGGATGTCACCATTCGCATTACTTCTCCCTCTACTCATCTTCTAGTCATCGAGTGAGGGCATCAACTGCAAGGTGGAGAGACGCTTGGATGAGCAACACTGGCGATTAGACGAGCTTAGCCAGAGGCTTAACAATCAGCCAGAGGTGAACTATAATACTCATCCATCCCTCACTCACCGTATTATGGAAGAGTCCATTCCTTTCAGATTTTATCTTTCTATGTTGGATCTGTTTGATGGCACCACGGATCCACTTGACCATCTCAAAAGCTACAAGGCTCTCATGCAAATTCAAGGGACGACTGATACCCTTTTATGTATTGTATTTTTGGCCATCATGCAAAAAGCTGTGCATGCTTAATATTCTTGCCTACCTTCATACAGCATCGACTCTTTTCGATAGTTGGAGATGACTTTCTTGATGCACTTTGATGCCTGTCGAAGGAGTTTTCGGGTGGCAGATAGCTTGTTCTTCGTCCAACAGAAGGAGGGAGAACCCCTAAAAGATTTTATGGCCTGTTTCAGGATGATTGACATGGAGGTTTATTACCTTAGTGAGGTTGTGGCCACTTTGGCCCTGAAGCAGGACTTCGCTCCTCCACTTTACTTATTCACTAGACAAAAAGCCTTCTAGATCCTATGCCGAGCTCCTAAGTGCGTAGAAATATATTCGTATTGACGAAGCTGACTTCATACGGAGGGCACTAAAGGAAAGATAGCCCTATAACACTAAATTGCAAGCCTTCGTGTGGTGGTATGCGCTCATATTTCTACCAATTATGCAGTTATACTGGGAGGCATCCTCAATAGATTAAACAGTAAAAGCACCTTGAAGCCCCCTAAATGAAGGCATTAGTGGCAGAGTAATTCCCAGGATGAACAAACTTGAGACATTGTCCATGGTCGGTCACCTCGGGCATTTATCAGCATCATAACTTCTAGTCACCTCAAGCATTTATGGGCGTTTTAATTTTTGGTGGTGGTAAGCCGAAAGGTGCTGGTGCTATTAATACAAGGTGAAAGATGGGGACAAGGGGCTTTAACTGTTGACTCTACCTTTCCCCTCTCTCACCCTCTCTCTTTCTCACTGCTGCACCCAAGAGCCAAACCGAGCCGAGGACCTCCTGCAGATTCTATTCTAGCTGCTCTTGAATTTCAGCACTGGCACCTCCCACCTTCAGTCGACATAGTTCCCTGGGGGTAGGTCGTCAACATGCTGAAGTATTCAACTCAGTGAAGGAGACAAATTCTTCCAAAGACATTCCACAAAGGAGCTCCAGGCATGCGGCTTCATCGTCCAATGTCTCCATGCAGTGAAGACGGACCTCCTGACTCCATGATGGATGCTTCCAAAATGCCACATGAGTAGGATCTCTAGCGAGCCATCCAATTTTTTTTCAGCTTCAACGGCTCTATTTCAGCCTCAGTGGCCTTATGTCAGCCCAACGGCTTTATTTCGCCTCAGCAGCTTTTTTACCTCTACGGCTAATGGCCAATCGAGTAAGACCTTAACTCAAATTATATACTTACAATGTGTTGTTGGTTACTTTTAGCCAGCCTAGAAGACAAAGTTAGCTCACGGCTAGGAGAGACCAACTCCCTGGCTCACAGTTGACGGTGTTGGCTGCTCTCTCTCTAGCCCTCGAGTCGGACTCTAGGATGGTCTTAGCAGCCCTCAAGCCGGTCTCAGCAGCCCTCAGGACGGTCTCAGTATCTCAGCAGCCCTCGGGATGGTCTCAGTAGCCTTCGAGTCGGTCTTAGTAGCCCTTAGAATGGTCTCAGCAGCCCTCGGGCTGGCCGAAGAAACCCCCGAGCCGGTCTTAGCAGCCCTAAGCGGTCTCAACAGCCCCCGAGCAGTCTTAGCAGCCTTTGAGTTGGTCTCAGCAGCCTCTGAGTGATCTCAGCAGCCCCCGAGCTAGCCTCAGTAGCCCCAAGCCTGCCTCGGCAGCCTCAAGTCAGTAGTTGGCAAAAGACCTCCCAACTCCAAGTTGATGGATGGCAACAAAAAGACGAAGCCCCAAGTCAGCTCACAGCGGGAACGATCAACCCCAGCTCATAGTTGACGGGCATCCACTTTCAGACTTCACATTAGGAGATGATTACTAGTTGCCCTCAGCCGGTTAAAAGTAATCAACTTACCTTCAACATTGCTTAAAGTTTTTTGAACAAGCAAAAGCATGGCTCTAGAGAGAGTGCAGATGTCCACACAAGGCAAAAAAAAAAGTGTAAAGGTAAAAAGTTTTATACTCATTTCGCTTGGCGGATGCCAGGCCCACAAGCTCAAGGAGTGTGGGAAGCATATGATGGGGCCAATTGACCCTATGGACAACAATGACTGCATCTGGGCTTGGCCTCAGCAAGTTGGCCCATCCTCGTTGGCCTTCCTAGGCGGCCTTATCGGCGGCCCTTCTTCTCCTAGGTGGCCCCATCCTAGGCAGACCTTCTTCTCCTTGGCGGCCCCATCCTAGGCGCCTCATCTTAGGCGGCCCTTCTCCTAGGCAGCCTTTTTCTACTTGGCCTGTCCTCGTCGGCTTTTCCCCGTCAATTGCAATACCACATGCTGCATGCCCTTTGCCTACAGTGCATGAGGAGTCCCTAGCATCGCATGGATTCGAAGAACAGAGCCAAGAGCCCCCTACGCCTCTAGCTTCGTCCTGGAACACTCCGGCTCCCGACTCTCTGCTTTGGATCCACCGGACCTCGACTTCGAACGCTCCAGACGGCCACCTCCAACTCCTCTCTTGGCCTTCGGCTCCAGCTTGCTTATGGGCTTCGGATCCCAGCTTTGACGTAGACAGTTCAAGCCATCCCCAACTTCGGCTCCAGATCTCTTCATCCCGGCTGCCGACTCCATAGCTCTGGACCCTCCCAGCCGTCCAGTCCTCTCCAAACCTCCCATGTCTCATCCCGGCCGCTCACAGCTTCTAGATGAATCTCGACAGCTTCGTCCCAACTCCATGGAGGATTCCAGCCGGTCCCAGCTCTGTCCATAATCCTAGACGGCCACCTTCTAAGGCTTCATGGCTTTGCCCATGTTCACTAAGACGTATGTCTGACTTCCTCGCTGAGCTGCGGTCCTATGTGAGAGAGGAGGTGATGCTTAAGATGATGGTGGTCTCGGGGTGACCATCTCTTGCTTAGGATGGGTGGTGTTGGCCTTGGCCTCTGTGCTGAGGTGCCATGTCTACATGGAGGAGGACTCCAGCAATGAAGTCATGAAAAGTGCTAAGGTGGGGCATAACGAGGAGGTGAAGGACCAGCCATGGTCCTTCCAAGTTGACTCAGAGAACAAATGAAAGGAAAGGAGGGGACGCCGACATCATGATCTAGAACATCCATGGGGCCCTCAGGAGCTTATTGGAGGGCGGGGCATAGCCACAATTCATGATCATAGATGACAGTTGGCGGCAAGTCGGCTCCAAAACTAGGGACCAATCTAGTATCTCTAGGAGGGACCACAATTCGGTAGCAAGTTCGCCGAGTCAAGGAGAACCCAAGTTCTAAAATAAGAAAAGAGAGAATGATCCATCATTACTTAAGCTGATCGTGGACGGAGCTAGGCAGCACCCAATCAACGGTGGATGACAATGTGTGACGTGGGACATATCTAACAAGCACCGTAATGGCCACCTACTCTGACGGGACTTGGCCTTCAGCTCTGGCATGCCACTAAGAAGCAAGCCTCACCATTGCTGCCATCATCATAAATGAATAAGTGGCAGCACTCAAGTCTCACTGACATCAGCCCTGACATTCCATCCATAAAAGTCATCATTTATCATGAGGCCCCAATCACTTAGATCAATGAGCCCCAAAAGTCATCATCCATCATGAGGCTCCACGTAACTTATTCCATCACTAGATGACAAGGCTCCAAGCTTCCCAAGTAAGTCACATAAAGTCCAAAGATCAATAAAATGAGTAAGAGGGACCCTGACCAGGTAACCACAACAAACCATAATAAACCACAATAACTCACAACACTTTTAAACGCTCATTCTCACATAGAGTTCTTTAAGCCTTTCTCTTTCTTTTGAGCTTTTAAAGCTCACGATTGTCCCAGAAATTGAAGGGTCTCTTCTAAAATCGATCTTAAAACTTTTTGTAGGCTTCCAACCAAGTGAAGTCTGTCAGAAAACCCTTGCATACTAGAGAAAATGTTCAAATATCAGATGATTTGCATAACATAGAGCCTCCTCCTGGCTCGCCGGCCTCGTCTGCGGCCGCTCCCTCAAGTCCGCCACCGGCCGGCTTCGACCGCGGCGCCTCCTCGATCCCCGCCGGTTCCGACGGCCTCGGCCCCCGCTCTCGCAAGAGCCAGCCTCGCGGCATTCTCTCTAAGTGCGGCCCCAAGCCTGTCCGAGTAAAAGAAACGATAACCAGAAAAAGAAACCGACAACAAGTTCTCTTCTTGTCTTCTTGCGACGTAATTTTGTAACAAAATATGCTGATTCGAGCTCTTATTAGCTGTTCTCGATAATCAATAGATATGGTGTTTGATCATATGCTTGTAAGTGGAATTCACGCTGATGTGTCTGTTCTTTAATGGGTGAGACGCCAGGGTTGGCTTTGTTTCGGTGGTTAATTTTGATATCTTTGTATTAGCTAGATTTCATTTGGAATTTTCTCGATGGCACGCGTTGTTTCGCTGTTGTATAATCGTGTATTGGTGAAGTAGGATATCGGTCCCCTTGTTTGATCCGTTGTTATTGCAAACAAAGTTCATGATGTCTAGAGAGATCCAATAAAATAGTCATCTTTTCAACTTTCTGATGGTTATTTTTGTAGAAAATCTTCTAGGTTGTGTCCTGGTGCTGGATGTGCTTCTGTCAAGGTGGTATTTCAAAGGTTGAGTGCAATTGCTCCATGTTTACTGCTGGGGATCTTGTGTTGCACTTGGCACGCATTGTTCCACAATTTTTTGTGTCATGACTTGAGTCAAATGGAAGTTTTGAGTCTCTGAGCATTCCTATATTTAGAAAAGCTTGGGGGGAAAGGGGGGGTGGGGAGACTTCTGCCTTCCCAATCTTTATTAGGAAAAGATTACTGCACCATTATCATCCTTGCAATTCATTAGGAGGGCACACGCTAGTACCTTTGCATGAGGATTTATTTGAGATGGTGCAGACACTAAGGAATGGGTAAAGATGATATTAGGACGATAATGGATTGCATATGGATTTATAATGTTTGAGGTTTGTTTAGGTTGTAGTTGCTTTACTGGAGGAGGCTTTCTTTTGTTGTCGAGTCATGCATTAATGACTTTGAGAATTTGAGCTAAGGTACAGATGGGAAGGCCTTTACTTTTCCTTTCTTATCTTGTGACTACATCGTGACATACTTGAGGAGGTAAATAGGTCAAGTTGTCAAAAGTAGGAAAGAATTGATGGAGGCATGAGATTCAGCAAAAGAATGCTTAGCTTGGTTTTCTTGCCTTTTGTTTCGTGAGAGATGTTTTATACCCTTCTGTTTTATGTCCCCATATATTCAGCTCTAGGAATCAGAGGGGTTTGAAAGTTAGATGTACATGAGCAATTGACGCTTTTGTCCAATTCCCATAGCATAGATGATTCAATATAAGCAGACACATTGTGCTGCATCTAAGCCCAGGTTACAAATCTTCTCTATTATGTTGTGTTATTCTATTTTTCTTCCTCCTGTGATTATTACCTGTAACTCTTATCTTTTTTTTTTTTTCTTTACATTAAATCCTAACTGGTCTGATCAACAGAACCTCATTAAATTTTATTACAGGTCTTCAAAGGCCATTTTCTCTCTATTCCAAATCTTGATCGCACCTAACCCTTCATTTTATTACAGGTCTGTACTCTGCCTTCTCATTCATTTAATTTTATATCAGTATGTTCTGATCTGTTCATACTGCATATCTGATAAGGGAACTCTTGTGTTTTTCATTATTTTTTTATAGATCCTACTGACATGACCACCTTTATATAAAATTTGTGACCCAAAATGAGGGGTGCATATTCTTTACTCTCTGCTAATATCCTTATTTTCTTGAATTTTTTCGTGTCCTTGGATGTCATTCTCCTCATTTAAAGTTGTTTATAGGATTACATATTTATTTGGTTTGTTAGCTTTGGACCTCGAACATGAATGTATTTTCCTTTATCAAGCCTTACCT
Source organism: Calamus simplicifolius (assembly GCA_900491605.1). Lineage (NCBI taxonomy): Eukaryota > Viridiplantae > Streptophyta > Magnoliopsida > Arecales > Arecaceae > Calamus > Calamus simplicifolius. Next base: position 541,866 of record UESW01003887.1, on the reverse strand, counting down.
TCTTCCATCACCATTTGGACCCTTTTCTTGTCCTGTGATCTTGGAGATTTGCTCATTGTTTTGTGAACTTCAATTGCTCTCTCAATAAGAGAGATATATAGTATGCTCTACTTGTGCACAAGCATTCCAAGTATGGTGGCAAGGCCTGCCTCTTCTATAGTTTACCTTTGCTAGAAACGTGGTCACTATTCATAGAGCTGATGTGAAATATAAAGCCAATTGTATAAAAGCTCTCAAAGCATTACACATACATGTGAAGTTTCTTTTTTCATAGATATGGTGCCAGCTGGGGAAAACAATACTCAAAATCTGGGCACTGAGTTAATATCTGTCTGACATCTCTGTGCAAGGATCTTTTCTATTAAGTTGATATGTGGTTTGCTGGGAAAATAGATCTAGAAATAAAGTGGAAAGGAAGAAGTATAGAAGAATGAATTTGGTTAGGCAAGGCACACTGAATAAAGTGCAATCTTTAAGAAAGTAATTTTCCTAGATGGACTTGTGAAAACCCTATCTCTAGGATACAACACCTAACACTTTCAATATCTCTAAGGACTGCACCCCTAAGGATCTTAGAACCAATCTTATAAACTGAAATGAGAAAAAGGAAAATTAACTTGAAAGTAGAAGAAAATTTTGGTGGTTTGTTTGTGAGAGAAAGGATAACTTAACTTTGTTAGACTCTCACTCAATCACTCTTATTTATAAAAATAAAGAAATGCAAATAGTTGTTGAATAGTCACAAAACAAGTGACTATTCATTCAAGAAAACCCAATCATAATAAAACCATATTATTTAAAATTATAAAATTTAAGTCAGATGAAATGAAATGGTTGGTAGAATCTTAACTTCTAATGGTCAGAATTAAGTCGTAGGGACCCATCCTGGGTATCCGACATTGAAAATATTTGAATGATGAAGGAATTGGCCTTTGTTTGGTCCCAATTGTCACAAGGCTGGCTGATTATTCTATTTTTTAATTTAAAATCACTCTAAAATTAAAATTAGATTGAAATGAAGTGGTGCTTGAATTTAACTTCAGTGGTCAAAATCCAATCACTGGGACTTGTCCTTGGGTTCCTAAAGTTTAAAATATTTGAACGTGAAGGTGTCTGGGAAATAACCTTTGGTTGGCCCCAACAGTCAAAAAACGGAACGGTCATTTTATTTTTAATTTTAAAATACTAACAATTTCCCTTATTTTTAATTTAAAAATAAACAAAAATAAAAAAATGGGGTATTTATTTAGTGCATAGCTATAAGTGGATGACTTTTGAATCTATGGTTGAACATGAATTATTAACTTTGATTGATTGAGTAGATTGAACCTTGATATGGAAATATTAAAGATTAAGTGAAAAAATTTCACACTCTACATGAGTCTGTGGTCCTCTTGAGATAGCACTTTATAGGCCATGTGTTGATCCCAGCTTAGCAAGTACACTAAGGTTAGCAGCCTTGTCTTCCATACTTGCAACGACAAACTCTTAATATTCCACAACCACATCGCTTTATGAAAATAATGAGTTCTGTTAAGGAAAAATACCTATCTGTTGCGAAGTTTAAGTTCATTTAACTAGATATGAGACTTTTTATAGAATAGATGGTTATTCCCACTATTCTAAGGATAAATAAATGATGCACTTGAAATTCAACCTACTTGTCAGTATTCTTTGTGTATTATGTAGCCAAGTTTCCCTTGAACTCTATTAATGAGTTTCTCAATTTATAAAGATGAACTCATAAATGACATCTCGATTGTACAGTGGGTTTTGCCTAAAACTATTTAATGGATAATAGCCTCATATTTCTCCATATTATATATATATTCACCAAATAATGGTTTTGTTAACTAAAATTTCTGTGATTAAAGATTTAGGTTAAGGTAATATGATTTCAGAATGTAAGTAATAAGATAAAATTTTTGTGATTAAAGATTTAGGTGACACCAATTGGTCCTCATCATAAGCTGAGACCCAATAAAGGTAAACCTATTAAGAAAAAAAATGCAAAATGCGTATTATAAATATACATATTATAAATTTTACTACGCTTGATGTCATATATGCTGTTGGTGGATTATATAAATTTAAATTAATTCTAGCAAGGAACATTGGAGAGAACTTATTAGAGTTTCATGATATTAGAAATTACTATATATTATGCTTTGCATTATAAATGTTCTTCACCTATTTTAGAATGTTATAACAATGCTGATTGGGCTTTGATAAACCTAACCCTAAATCTACTAATGGCTATTTAATTTCTTTCAGTGGAGGATAGTTGCTTGATCTTCGAAGAAATAATCATGTGTTGCTTTATCTTGTAAAGAAACGGAGTACGTTGCTATGTCTCAAACTAGTAAGGAATTGTTATGGTTAAGGCGCTTCTTATGAGGTATTTCTTTTATTAATATGGTAATAGTGCAGTCACTGCATATTGTGACAATCAATTCGCTATACATGTTTTTAAGGAAAAGAACTTATTGGTAATAGCCAATGATTTAAGTTTCAATGGGATAGAGATCAAGACAGCCGAGATATCATGTTTCAAAGAGATTTTGGGACTGATTTCGATGTCTCATCTCATTTCGGCCATAATATATTACAGTGTCAATTTTAAATTAGTCTAATTTATCATAAAGATATAACTTTTGAGGTTCAAAAATGTTTAAAAATTTAATAAAATACTAAAGCTTCATAAATAGTTTTTTAAGAAAAAAAGCATCCTAAGCAAGTACCAGATGCTTGACTAAATCAGGATTGAGACGGGACGAGATGGGGGGCGTCTCGTTCTGTGGAAAAACCAGGATACATCTGTTTTATGAGATTTAAAACCTTTATAGTAGCAAATATATTGCTATGAGATATGGTTATGTAGAACTTGACAAGAAAGGTAAAATGACATATAAAACTTGTGAAGAAAGGTATAGTAGTTCTTGAAAATATACCTATTAACCAAATGCTTGAAAATCCTTTATCAAAATCATTACCTAGTGAAATATATATATATATATATATATATATATATATGGAGAGATATAGAGCAATTATTAAATAGAGATAGTCTTAGTCAAACCCACTCTACGGTTGAGACGTCATTTAATGAATTTATCTTAGTAAATTGAAAATATTATGAATAGAATTCAATGGAAACTTTGCTAGAGAACATCTAAAAAATGCTAACAAGAAGGTTTTATTTTTAGTGCATTATTTATTTATCTTTAGAATAGTGGGGAAAGCGTATATTTTATATAAAGTCACATATTAAATGCGCTTATATATCATAATAGATATGTTGGATATTTGCCCTTGATAGAACTCATAGCTTTTGTGGAGTGATATGTGGTTTTGGAACACTCTGATAAGTCTGCCTTTGCAAGTATCAAAGACAGGGTTGCTTCTTATGTGTCATCAATAAAACCCTATTGTATTCAGTTGATAATACTCTATTCCAACACAATCATCATACTTTTCACATTCATTAATTACCCTTGCCAAATAAAGTTTGGTTCCACAAAAATGCTTTGGGAGGACAGCTGTGAATCCTATAATTATCTTGTGCCAAATGCTTGAGAGTAATAATGACACATCTACTGTGACCACATCAACTAATTATTCACCAAATTTCACCATAATCAGATTGAGCGGACTATCCAAGTTTTCTTCTTTTTTTACGTAAATTGCAACAATTGAGATATAGTTCATTATTCAAATGGTTAACTGTCTTAGTTCATTATTCAAATGGTTAACTGTGGCTCTCGGCTTCAGTCTGATAGGGTGAGGATAGCAGATATTGATCTAAAGCTATATTTTCTGGTTGGACGGTCATTCTGTAAGCACATTTCTTGAGAGTATGCATTTATGTTTTAGTTCATCTTTCTTTGCTGACATTTTGAAGTGATTAAAAGGTAACACTCACCTTGTGCTTGCATGGGGGAAGATGATATGTTCAGTTCAGATCTTAGTGAGGACTAATTAGGATTGAGACGTGGTCACATGTAAAGTACACCTTGCCAGATATTTCCTTTTGTTTATTAATTATCTTTTTTCAAGTAAGATATAATATGTTTTGACAGTACTTCATGTCATGCTGAATCAGGGCATGACATTAATTTTCTAATGGGCTACTGCCTGATGTAGTGTTCATTTTCATCTTGTCATTTGCGCTGATTAAGAAAACAGAACTGGTGCATTTACATGATTTACTTTCAAGAATGTCTTTCCTTCTTGTCACATTAGTAGATTTGTTAAGGATGCTGATAGCAGCAAGCGTAAATCAGTAAGTTATGTTGAAAACTAAAAAAGCATGAAGAAGTTTATTGCTTGTTTATTGTGTGCATTTGACTATAGAACTCAACACCTGGTGCTTTATTTGATTGCCATTTATGCTTGGTCCATAAATGGTTTTTATTTAGTCCTTAACACATTATGAACATCAGTACAAATCCAATTACCTGTTGAATTCATGTAAATGGCTTCTCCAACAACAGCATGTGATGCATGCTTTTGCAAACCAGTCATAATAATTAGCATACATTTTGATAAATTTTATCCTCTCTTGTTCATTCTTTTTTGTCTATATATTTATTGTAAAAATCTATGGTAGAACCACTTTCAATTGTTATTTTTCAATTGTATTCTTTCTACTCAGTGCTTTCAATCTGAACGTCACCCTTACTCTCAACTTCTAATTGTTCTGTTTGCTATCCCAATAGGGCTTTCTATGTTTACATTGATTTGTATTACTGTAAGCTGTCTGCCATTCTTATTTCATTCTAAATGTTGAGGAAATCTCTCTCTCTCTCTCTCCGCCCCCCCCCCCCCCAAATCCATATCACTTCGGTATTTTATTACCTGCATGTTGTTCATTTACCAATAACGGAATTACTTTCTGTTTCAAATTTATGGTATCCTAGGCCACACTTGAATTACATCCAGAATCTAGTGTAGTGAGTCTGCTGATTTTTTTTTTCCTTCAAAAACTTTGTTATTATTTATTTATATATTTTGAGTGGGTTCCATCAGATTGGCTAATTTTCTTCCATTATGTTCGGATTAACCCGCTACATATGCGCATTGGTTAGTGCTTTTTAAATATTGTTAGATGCACTATCATTATTGCCTTTTTCTTGATTCTTCAGCAACTGATATCATTGTCTATTTAAAATTATCTTGTTCTCATGAAGCATCAACGTTATAATCACTTCTTACAGCTGTTATGCAACTTCACACTTTAGGCTTTCACTTCAGATGCCCTCAATAATAAGTGGCTCAACCTATAGATACAATGATTCACAAAATCTTGGTTATTTGCATGGAACAACCAACTTAGTAAAAGGCTTAAAATATTAAATCAGGAATATTTAATACGATATTTACTTTAGTGCTGATCTTCTTTACTTTGCCCTTTGATTATGATTGCATAGTCATACTTTACTTTGCAGTTGCACAGGACCTTAAATTACTAGCTGTTAAGCTTTCATCTGTGGATCCAGATAGAGATGTTTTATCATCTCCATTTCCTATGCTACAACAATCAATCTTATGTTTGATTACAATTGCATGGTCACACACGCACGCACACACGCATATATATATAAAGTGACTATAAAGGAGGCCCCAATAACTTAAGCAGCTTTACTTTGTGTTGTAAATTTGGAACACGGCATTTACCAACATGTAAACTGGAAGAACAAAGGTAGAGGCTTGAGTGTTTGATCAAGAAAATGATTCTGATAGGAACAAATAGCTGTGTTATCACCATGACATTTTATGGCACATTGGTATATCATTTTAGTTGATTGTAGACTCTGGGATTCTTTTAGCTAATGTTCATCCTTTTTTTAGGTCCCTCTTATTTTCTGCCACAATATTTTTTTGAATAGTGTTTCTCTGTGTATTTGGCTGCAGGTTATTTTCTCCATGATTGATGAGCATGTGCCAGACTATGTTGATAAGAAAGCACTGGTAGAAAGGTAGCTATTCTCAAACCAATCCCGCAGTTTAATCATGTCTATATAGTTATCATTGAACCACTTCTGATTACAGATGCATGAATACCTTAATTTGCATATATCCTGCAGGCTGTGTCAGGTTTGGGAGGTGCTGAGAAAGTTGAAATGAATGGGGAAATCATTCTCTCTAATGGGGTTGAAGAAGCAGTTCAGGCCATCCTAGATTTTGGTGTTCTTTTTTTATATATCTTTTTTAATTAGATTTCATCTCTTTCTATGTATATCTTTTTCTTCATTTGCCATTTGAACTCTCCCTTTTCTTTTGTATCTATATTCAGATTTTATACATGATTTTGTATGTTGAATATGTTAATTTGTGCTTTTCTTCGGATCAAACTTCCAGCTACTTGAATTTATGTATCAGTCACAAATCAATTTGATCTCTGTTCTACAACTAATTTTCTGTTTCTAAATCAATCATGGGATTTCAACTTTACTAGTCAAAAACAGGTTATGTTAGTCAAAGCTTGATCAACAAGCAATCCATTTGTCTATTACGAGTTTTCTGACTCGCAATGTTGTAAAAGTCATGGACTGCTTTTTTTTATCAATCCATCTTGAGTGCCAGTATACCTAGTTCACATGTATTCTAAACCAACAAATCAAACTCTAGTCAAAGATATATTTTAGGTTTAATAATCAGTGACTAAATATTATGTCTTTGTGATTGTTAAAGTTGTGTTTGAGAGCTTCTCCTAGTATCATGTCCATGGCAGCTCAGAAGAGAGAAGAGAGGTTAAGATCCACCAAGAAGCCGTTTGATTTATGGCAGTCTATTTTGATAATCTAAGATTATCATACATTATTATGTTTAAAAATTAAACATACTAATATGAGCAATAATATTTAAATTTTAAAAATTTTAAATTATTGCAAATTATGATAATTTTATTTTCATTTGAAAGGCGAGTATATGAAATTATCAAGATAATCTTAAATTATACTCTTAACTTTCATATAAATATTTAATAATACTTAATGTGATTATATTTTAAACAATATTTAAATATATACATAATATATTAATATATTATAATAAGATATTTAATAATATTATAGTTTATTATATATTATATATCATATATTAAATATTTATAATATGCAAATATATAATAGTTATAAAATTAGTTTATAGATAATTTTAATTTTTAAAAAAACATTTCATATTCTAACACAAAGAAGAGAGAAACACTTAAAAGATAAAAAAATTACAAAAAATTCAAATAAAATTTAAAAATATAGTAAATAGGTCTGTATATTTTATTATTATGAACCAAATATTTTAATCATCTATTCTTAAAATTTGATTACCATATGTAAGACTATCAAGAATATAAGATTTTCGATAATATATATATCAAATGCCACCCAAAGGTATGTAAAATATTTTTCTAAAGATTATAAGGTCAATTTCAAAAAGCAATCATGTAATGTAAGGAGTTAGTGTAGTGTTGTTTGTATAAAGCCATGCATTAGAAAAAGAATCATGAAGAATGAAGAATTGGAGGTTTTAAATCAATATCTGAATATAGTAGCTGACGATTTCTTCTCTTATATACGATCATTTTTCACTTGTGTTTAGCTCTGAGTTTGGTGTCAATTGCCATTGAAGCACCGGACTTGTCCTGTTTATTTTGTTCTTAACCTAGATCTACGGTTTTTCAATTTATCACAAATCAAGTTCCTTTAATTTATGAAGTATTATTAATAGTGGTTATTCCTACACAACATCAGCTTAAGGGCAAAGGAAACTTATAAAATTCAAACTTTTTCGCTATGGTTCTAGTGTGTTATAATCGTCTCCTACTTCTTCTAAAACTTTGGTACTTCCTCTTCTTGAACCTCATGCAATTTGAAAGTCTAGTTGCACCTATGGCTTCATCAATCAAATTAGTTCTATGGCACCCAAGTTTCTTCCAAGGGGAATTTGGAATTTCTAAGTTCCCATCAGAAAACATTCATACGCTATTAGTTCAGTATGTACTCCATACCAAAACAAGGACTCAATCTATCTTCTCACCTCAACCATAGTATTGTTTGGTACTAGATGGCACAGGATGGTTCGAATTAATCCAGTTCATATCGAATCAAACTTTGGTACCATACTGGTACCTTACTAGTACGGTATGGTACTAGCAGTATAGGTTGATCTATGCAATAGGCCTTGATCTATACAAAACAATATGATAGAGAGGATAATTGATATATGTGATTTGCTATTTTTTTTTTTTTGTTACAAAACGGGCGATCATACACTCCTCATATGAATCAGCCCAGATACATCTGAATATAAAATCTGCTGGAGAAGGATCGGGCAGGGGTCCGCAGGGCTCCAAGTCCATGGTCCCGCATGCTGAGCAACAAAGGAAGCCACCCAGTCTGCCGCCGCATTGGCCTCACGGAAGATATGGCGGATCTGAACAGACTGGATTTCCCTCAACATGGACCGGCAGTCCAACAAAATCGGATTTGAGGGAATATCCAAACAGCTATCCCTCAACAACCAGGAGATGACAGTCATAGAATCCCCCTCAATCATAATCTTATGGGCCTTGAGAGTTCTGATAGCATACGAGAGACCCCCCCACGCACCAATGAGCTCCGACATAGGAACAGATGAGTCGAGGGTACCAAAGCCTCCCGCCGCTAAGAGATCACCCTGATGCCCACGAATGATAAAAGCAGAGCCCGCAACTCTATAACGGACACTCCCATCAAAATTGATTTTGACATACCCTGGAGGTGGGGGCTCCCAAGAGAAGAAAACCGAACACCGGTTCGCTGTCAAGACAGCAGGGGAGCCCCAGAGGCCAGAGGGGTCAACATCAACAGCACTAGAGCCCCGGGCACAGTCCGAAGACAACAGTCTGATCTGCCTCACAACTCTGTGATAAGAGAATCTGTCGTTGGTGAAGATGATCTGATTCCTCGAAAGCCATATGTGATAAGCAGTGGCAGACCAAAGACCACGCTTATTCAGAGGGCCATACCGGATCTCCTGAAAGAAAGAGGATCGCAAATCAGCCATAATATCAGCTCTCCTAGGGTAACCCATGAGAACCCATATCCGTCTCGCTCTGGGGCAATAAAATATAGCATGGTCCAGAGATTCCTCCGCCTGACTGCACAGAGGGCAAGTCGGCTGGATAGACAGACCCCTCCGGGATAGGAGAAGGCAAGTCGGAAGACAGTCCCAAAGAAGCTTCCAGATGAAGAGCTGAACCCTGGGAAGAATAGGAAGCTTCCAGATCCAGCGAGCGTCCTTCGTACACTGCGCCTGTGGCCTGAACATATCCAGAAGATCTCTAATGGGGGCCTTGGGAAAGCAAGATCTCTGCCAAACCCTGGAATCAGCAACACAGCCAGCCATGAGAGGAAGCGAGATAATCCGAGAAGACAACTCTGCTCCAAACAAGCGGGTCACCGAAGGAATATGCCAGGAGAGGGGTTTAAGGAAATCAAATCCTTAACCCTGAGATTGGGGGGGACATCCATACTGATATAGGTGGGCCAACGCATGAGAGGGAGCTCAGAAATCCAGGCATCCTTGACAACATCAATCAAAGAACCATCACCAATCAGCCACGAAATGTTGTTCATGATGGCCTGGCTATGACTACAGATCTGCTTCCAAAAGGACGAAGAGCCCCGGGCGGCATAATGGTCGAGCCAGGAGCCCAGTCTCCATATCTCGCATGCATCACAGAACTCCATAAACACTGAGGCTCCAGGAGGAATCGTGAAGCGTGCCGAGCAAGAAGAGCTTCCCTTCTAGCAATCAAAGGCTGAATCCCCAAACCACCTTCATAGATAGGCATACAAACCCTATCCCAAGATAATAGGTGAATACCATGACCCTCCTGCATCGAAGCCCAAAGAAAATCTCTGAAGCATCTATCAATCCTTCTCAGGCAGGTGATCGGCATGACAGTATTGGATAGGAGGTAAACTGGAATAGAAGAGAGGATAGAGCGAATGATGGTGACCCTGGCCATCATAGAAAGGCTAGTAACTGGCCATCCATCAGTACGCTGGCGGATCCGTCTCTCTATCTCAGCGTAGTCAGAACAACGGGCCCATCTACCGGTAATAGGGATCCCCAAATACATAAGACGGTCCGTCATAGAGGTGATACCAGATAGCTCAATTATAGCTTGCTTAATAGATCTGGGGTCTTCGGACTAAAACAGATAGAAGATTTAAGAAAATTAACTCTTTGGCCCGAAGCTTGACAATAACGCTGCAGAATAGAGTGAAAAGAGGCAGCATTATCAATAGAGGCCTTCCCCAAAAGGATGCAGTCATCGGCGAAAAGAAGGTGAGAAATCAGAGGGCCCTCACTCCCGGCCATGAACGGGACAATCCGACGATCCTGCTGAGCCTGATGGAAAGCACGAGAAAGATCGTCCACAGCAAGAATAAATAACAAAGGAGATAGTGGGCACCCCTGTCTCAGACCCACCGAAGAGTAGAAAAACTCAGTAGGACTCCCATTGATAAGCAGAGAAAAGGACGGTCTCAGAATGCAAGCCATAATCCACTCAATAAAGAGATCAGCGAATCCGAATTCCTGAAGAGACCGTTCCAGAAAGGCCCAACTCACTCTATCATAAGCTCTTTCCATATCAAGTTTCACTGCCATAAGACATCTTTTCCCAGGAGCTCTTTGGAGATCATGCATGAATTCCTGAGCAATGAGGACGTTGTCCGAAATAGAACGCCCTCGAATAAAAGCCCCCTGCTCCAAAGAAATAATACGGGGGATGATAAGCCGAAGACGACCAACCAAGAGGCGAGCACAAATTTTATACAGGGTAGTACAGAGGCTGATAGGTCTGAAGTGCTGAGGAAGAGATGCATCGGACCGTTTAGGCACAAGCGTAACAAGAGTCCGATTCCAATCCAAGGGAATCTGCTTCGAATGGAAGACAATTTGAACAGCCTGAATCACCTCCTGACCAACAATGTCCCAGTAGTGGCGATAGAATAGGGGGGGAAAACCATCTGGCCCAGGGGCCTTTTCCGATCCAAGCTCCCACAGAGCCATCCGAATTTCCTCAGCAGAGATCGGCCTACACAGCTTATCATTGTCCTGAGAAGAGACTCTCCTGGAGTCAGGAACTCTGACAACCGGATCACCATTACCAGAGGAGTCAGCCCATCTAGACTGAAAGAAATGAAGAAGCAGATCCCGAATAGACTGATAATCCTCATGGCCTTGCCCCTCTATATCCACAAGCCTCCGAATTCTATTAACAGCACGCCGCTTCAGGGTAGCCTGATGGAAGAATCTAGTATTACGATCCCCCTCACGGATCCACTGAAGCCTTGACCTCTGTCTCCAATACATCTCCTGCTGGCGAAGAAGAGAGTGATGACAAGCAAGCTTATCCCGCAAAGTGAGAAGGTCCGGGTCCAGCAGAAATCCCTCCTGATCCTCCTTTTCCTGAAGAGCTGTAATATCTGCTTCCACCCGATCAATCTGACGATCCAGATTTCCCACATCATTCCTATTCCATCTGGCAAGACGCCGTCTAGCCAACATCAGACGACGAGAAAGGCGGTAAATAGCATTACCCCTGATGGGAAGATGCCAAATTTGAGAAATAATAGACCGAGCCCCCGAGTGGACAGTCCAGAAATGCTCAAATCTAAACTGTCTACGGTGATACTGATCAGCCTCAGTAGAGATCAATAAGGGGCAATGGTCGGAAGCAATCCTGGGCAGGTGAGAAACATGGGCCGCTGGAAACTTGTGAAGCCACTGGGCCGTAGCCAAAGCTCTGTCAAGTCTTTCCCATACACGAGCTGAGCCATGGCGATTATTACACCAAGTGAATTGGGTTCCGGAGTACCCCAGATCCAATAAACCAGCAGTCCCAATAAAGGAATTAAATTCAGTAATATCAGCAGAGGCCGAAACCCGTCTACCCCCACGTTTTCATTGGCCTCAGTGATACAGTTAAAATCTCCCGCAATAATGGTAGGGAGACCTTGACCAAGAAGGGAAAGCAGCTCAGACCAAAGAATCCGCCGCTCCCTATAATCCGTGCTGGCGTAAACAGTCGACAGAAGCCAGGTGTCAGTGGACCCCACAGAGATAAGAAGACCAATCTGCTGGTTACACTGATGAAAAGCCTCAATCGAAACAGCAGAGTCGCGCCATATGGCCAAAATACCCCCAGACATACCCTCAGCCTGCACAGCATACGATAACCACGAGCGGGAAATCTCCCTCCGGAGCCGGGCTAAAGTATCGCCTGACAGTCTGGTTTCCAACAACACACATATATCAAAATTATGTAATTGCAACAATCTATTAAACGAGGATCGAAAGGAAGGCTTTCGAGCTCCTCGAACATTCCATATAAGTATCTTCATTTAAAGATTGGGGGGGACTGGGACCCCTCCTTGGTCTTCCACCATAGCCATATCAGATAAACATCCATTACCGAGGGTGCCACTATCAGAAATCATTGGATACTCTGTCATCAAGCCATCTGAATCAACACCTGGAACCACAGGAGGCAAGGACTGATCCGGAGGTATAGTATCAGAAAGAGGACCCACAGTGTTTTCACCTGATTCCTCCATGGGTAAAGTGACATTCGTATCAGTTCTGGGCTTGCTCACCCCCTGACCAGCTTCCTGGATACAAGATGGTAATGGCTTCTTGGCTAGGGAGCTAAGAGCCCCCTCATTGCTTTTAGGCAAAGAGGATTTCCCTTTTCCTTTCCTCTTCACTAATTTGGATATGGATCTCGGAGCCGGGCAGTCGACCGATCTGGCCCTTTTCAGAGGCCAAGAAAAGCATCCTCACCACCCTGAGAATTGCCACTGGTCGAGCCCAATCCAGATGAGCTGAAGGGATTTTGATTTGTCTGAACATTGGACTGAAGCATAGCATTTCTCCCCTTCAGTTCAGGTTTCAGTTGAGAGTTCACTGCAGCTACAGTACCGGCACAGAACGTAACCGGCACACTCACAGCAGCATTCAAGGGAGCTGATAACACCTCCTTCCCCTTCTGAAGATCAACACCCTGGTCACTCGTCCGTTGCACCGACACAGTCATCTTCATCATGACGGGGGCAATTTCCGGCGCGCCACCTTCACCGGCTGCCTCCACCCATCCTTCTCCACGGCCGACGGATGCTGCGACATCCGATTCAACTGGGAATGAACACCGCTACTCGACGCCTTGGAGCCAATATTTGACTGGGGATTCTGCCGTTCCTCCCGATTCTGCCCAGGAGACACCCGACGTTGACGAACAGCCGATAACCAGGGGCCGAAAGCAGGGGAAGGAGAGACAGACTTCTCGCTAGATTCGGTCGACACAGAGCATGGTCCTTCCAGGTGAAGAGAACCGCAACTCGGGCAGAATCCTTCCAAGGATTCGTAGATGAACGGCTGCCAAAAAGGAAGAGAAATGCCCTGCACTCGGGTACCCGGCCGGAGGGGACGCCGGAGGTCCATCCGCAAGCAGATACGAGCATAATTTCCCCTGCTTTTGGCGATGGTCGCCGCATCAAGACAATGGAACTGCCCGGCACCTTCAGTGATCGCTCGCAGGAAGTCCTCCTTCCAGAATTCAAGAGGAAGATTTGGAAGACGGAGCCAAACCAGGGCGAAGGGGATAGCGTTCTCAGCCGGGACGAACTCCGGCTTCCAACGATCCATGCCAATGATCTGCCCATTGATGATCCAAGGGCGATTCAACACCAGCTCTGCAGTCTCCGAGTCCTCAAACCGGAAGATGTGGTTGCGGCAGGCCAAGCTGATCGGCAAGATTTCCCCCGGATTCCGGCACGACGAAACTCCCGAACAAAGGCGTCCGCCGGAACCCATTTCTGATAAGAACGAGCTAGGATAGCTCGAACATGCCATTCACCCATCTCGGACTTCAGATCCTCCACCGGAAGCTGAATAACCTCCGGGAATGCATTCTCCAGCCGCGCGATATCCGCCGGCGTCGGGGAAGAGAAACCCAGAAGAAGCCCGCTGAGCCAACCTTCGGCCCACCTCCCGACCACCATTGACCCCATCCGACGCCATGAGCCAGAAGGGGACACCCAGACGATGGCCCACCGAAAGCAGCGAAGCCGGAGACGGAGACGATCGCCGGAGATCACACAGGCAAACGCCGCGCACGAATCTTAAAGCTGATACCTACCAGACGCGAGAGCCCCCTTACGCACGATCCTCAAAGCATCCTTTCCTTTATCGCAACAAGCCGTGATTTGCTATTTATTTGAATATGCAAGGATAGCATGCGATTGATATGCAAAAGAGGTCTGAAAGCATAAAGAATTATTATAAAAAAAGATGGATATACCTCAATAATGTATCTGAAAAAGTTATAATATAAAAAACATAAGTAATAGGCACTAAAGCCGCTTTCTAATATATAAAAGAATAGGGCTAATTTTTTTTCTTTTAAGCTTTGCTGGTGTAACACTTGAGAAAGTCTAGATTCTTGGATAACTTCGATGCTCTTCTAAAGATAAATTTCTAATAAACAAGTTAGAAAGCACCATAAAAAAAATTAATATATATACAAAAAAAAACTATGGTCATGCATATCCACAATCAAGACATCCCTATGTGATGCTGGAAGTTACAGGAGGTTAACTATAAGACAAAAAAATATTGAGATAGAGGAGAACAAGTAAATGATGAGTGACATTGAGTAGAATCCACCATTATTTATTTGAATATAATGGTGGATTCTACTCAATGTCACTCATCATTTACTTGTTCTCCTCTATCTCAATATTTTCTTTGTCTTATAGTTAACCTCCTGTAACTTCCAGCATCACATAGGGATGTCTTGATTGTGGATATGCATGACCATAGTTTTTTTTTGTATATATATTAATTTTTTTATGGTGCTTTCTAACTTGTTTATTAGAAATTTTCTTTAGAAGAGCATCGAAGTTATCCAAGAATCTAGACTTTCTCAAGTGTTACACCAGCAAAGCTTAAAAGAAAAAAATTAGCCCATATTCTTTTATATATTAGAAAGCGGCTTTAGTGCCTATTACTTATGTTTTTTATATTATAACTTTTTCAGATACATTATTGAGGTATATCCATCTTTTTATAATATTCTTTATGCTTTCAGACCTCTTTTGCATATCAATCGCATGCTATCCTTTCATAATTGACATCCAATTTTCTTACATAAAACTATTTTTTATCATACTTTTGATACATAAACACACACTAATCACATATAAGCTTTATTTTTTAAAAAAAAATTGATAGTCACTAATTACTTAAAAGTATTACATCTTTTAATAGAAAATCAATTATAACACTAAAAGCTCTCATTTTGGAGAGAAGATAGAAGAAGGAAAAAAGAAAGAAAAGAAGAGTAGGGAAGGAGAGGGGCCATGTTGAAGGGTGGCTTGAGGTTGGGCAAAGAATAGTAGCTATGACTACACAACAAGACGTCATTCGTTTCTTAGGGATAGCGTCAAAGGACAGGTAGAGGCTAAGTAAGGAGCAAACCTTGAGGCGAGTAATATTTCTTCATACACATCTTGGTAGTGGCTTTGGAGGATAGTTGAAGGATAGATAGGGGATAGAGATCAGCTTCTCGACTTTGTTCTCATTGAACACAACCAAAAGCCACAATAAAAAAAAAACACCAAGTCAAGATAAAAAAGGAGAAAATTTAATGATGTAAAAAACTAATGAGGGTGAAGGTTATGTGGGAGTGATGCATGAGACTGCTTGTGAGAGTAGAGATTGTATACTTGGCTTGTTTTTCATTGAATGCAACTAAAGGCTGCAATAAGAAAAAAAATACAGAAAGAAAAAGAGAAAAAAAATAATGATATAAAGAAATTGATGAAGAATATAAAGAGAGAAAATTTTGAAATAAAAAATGAGGCTCTTGCTTGACTGTTGGAAAATCTTGATGCCTTTTCCATCATTACATAGGTAAATAATACTTATGCAAATTTGGAACCCATCTCATTCTTCAAACCAAAGCAAAAGAATATGGATAAGTTGATCAAAGAGAAAGTTGACCAACTTTTTCATAAAATTATCCATCAAAGAATAGGGCCTTGCTCTCATTGTCCATGGAATGCATGTCTTTTGTAGATAATAATGTTAATTTGCTTATCATATAGTAGGGAAGAAGGAAGCAAAATATTCTTGGGACTACTATCTATGAGATGCTTTACTAAGGTTGTATTTGGATGAGGGATTTTAAAGAGAAGTTTTATTTGAAGGGCAGATTTTAGAATTTTAAAATTAAAATTTTTTATTTAGCTGCTCTTAAGGAGAAATTTATAAAATTTCATAAAATTTAAAATTTCTCAAAATAATTATTTACAAATTGTATCTTTATCGATGTGTATTTTACAAAGTCCTCTAGAAATTGCCCTAGAAAGTAGTTAAAATATTTAATTTTAGTTACATCCCAAAATATGTTCACTAATATTACATAAATATTTATTTTATTAAAAAAAATTAAATTTCTTATTAATATTTACATAAATATTAATTTAATTTAATTAATATTTAATTTATAATTTATGTAATTAAATTTTATTTTTATATTATGTAATAATATACATTTTATGATTTTTATATAAATTTTTTATTAATATTTTATAAGATAAATTTATTTAATCAAATATCTATAATAAAATATAAATTTAATTTAAAAGTTTATAATATTTATATTTTTTATTTTATCATTGAATAAATATTTTTTAATAAATATCAATAAATATAAATAATGAATAAATATATTTGTAATAATTACATAAAATAATAATTAGTAATATGTCCAATAGTATTAATAATAAATATTTAAATATTTAAAATATAAATATTTAGTAAAAAATTTAAAAATATTTAATAAAATTTTAAATAAATATGAGATATTTATTATATAAATATTCAATATTTACATAAAAATATTAAAATATTTATATAGAATTGTATAAATGTTGGTAAATTTGTTTTTTAGAAACTATCCAAATAAGATATTTGTGAAATCTTAGAATTCTGAAGTACTGCATTTTGAAATGTTACATTTCAAAATTTTATAAATTTTTTAAAATGCATCATCCAAATGCAATATAAGGGTGCATTTGAATGGAGGATTTTTAGGAGAAATTTTTTTTGAAGTGAGGATTTTAGAGTTACAAAAATAAAATTTCATGTTTGACTATACTCAAGGAAGATTTCTAAAATTTTATAAAATTTACAAATCCCCCAAAATAGTCATTTATAAATTCTATCCCTAGAGGTGTCATTCATAAATCTCTCCTAAAATTCCACTTAAAATTGGTCAAAAAATATATATTTTTTTGCATACCAAAATATTTGGATAAATATTATAAATAAATAAATAAATAAATATTACATAGATAAAATAATATTTATTAAAATAATGATATTATTATGAATAATATATTTATTAAATCAAAATAAATATTTTTTTAATATTTACGTAATTAAATATTAAAATATATACTGATAATATAAATATTGCTAAGTTAAAATATTTACATAATTAAAATAATATTTTTTTAATTTATAATTTATACAATTAAATAATTTTTTTATTTTATAATAATAAATACAATTATTTGTGATTAATTTATATATTTTTATAGCATAAATTTATTTTTAATTAATAAAATATTTATAATGAAGATATAAATTTAATTAGAAGAATTTCTAATATTATTTATAAATATTTTTATTATTAAATAAATGTTTTAAATAAAATATATAATAAATATAGCATTATATATAAATATTAATATTTCATAAATATTATTAATATATAAAATATTAATATTGAGATAATAAATATTGATGAATATTATTGAAATAAATATTAAATATTTATTGCATAAAATTAATGTAATTTTATATAAAAATATTAATATATTGATGTAAAATTACATGAATTTAAATAAATATTATAAACAATATTTATAGAAAACTTTATTATCCTTAGATAAAATTCAATTTTAAAAAGCAACTATCGAAATAAAAAATTTATAAAATTTTGAAATTCTAAAATGCTGCATTTTAAAATTTGATGAATTTTTAAAATGCCTTGTCCCAACGTAACCTAAAGGAATTTCCAAATTCCATCTACTTTTATCTTGGGCTTTGTTAGAATATCTGTGCTTTTGCATGTTTGGTAATCTGCTGTCACAAGAGTGCTGACAACCTCAGGTGAAATGTAGTAAAACTTTCCATTTATGAGTTTTGTTACCAAGCTCTAGGCGATGTTGCCTGCTTTGGTTTTTTTTTTTTTTTAGTTAGATTTTATATTTTAGAATCTTATCCCATCCTTCTCTGGTTTGTCTAATTCTGCTGTTCTGATCAAGAAATGTTAAAAACTTTGGTCTACATAGGTGATATTTGAATCTAAGTCATAAAATATTATAACATCCATTGCTAGAACAAACTTGTGCCACTAAATCATTCTTTCCATGCAATACATTCAATTTGTTTGTTCCTTCAACCCTAAAAGAATTACCAGAAGAATTTCACTTGTTTCTTAGAATCTGGAATTAAGTTGGTCTGCAATGGTAGTAACAACATGCACTGATGAAATCAATGACAGATCTGTATCTTGTGACCCTTTACAAGACAGTAAACTCTTGATGCAGATACCATGACCTTCTTGTGGTGTATCAACTTGCATGTTACCGGCTTCAGGTGAATTCAAAATATCATTGCCACTGAATTCAAAAGAAAAGGATGATGGATTACCAAGTCGACTCAGATGAGCACACCAAGAGTCCCATCTTATTTCACTTTCCTCACATTGTCTGTTTGCTTTCAGACTACTTTTTTACTCCATCCCTGATGTGAAATATCTTTCTTCCAACAATAGTAATATAAGGCTTAGAAGCTCTTACATCATCTAATGTAGCCTTGCTGTTTCCCTTCCCATTATGAAAAATAATTTGAAGTCCTCGAGACTAAAGGTAGATTTTCGCATATCATCCTTTCAGAAAAGTTGGCTACTGCTGGTGATACCAACTTTGCTGCAAGTTTGATCCACAATTTGAGTCACATAGTCTGTGTTCTCCCATAGAAATATACTATAAAGATATGCCATAAGTCAACTTATTAGGGGCTATTAGATTTCAAATGCTGTTAACTGTACATAATGGAGTTCCAAATTCCAACAGAAACTTCTGGTTATAAACTAGCTTGCCAATATTTGGTTGACCAATTCAATTTTGATTGGGCATCTATTGCTGGGTTCAACTTAGTCATATTTCAAAAACAATTTTTTATGGATAGATCCTTGAAGAATGCTATACCAATCACATGATATTCTGATGCATCTTTCTCATGCTATTATTACTAGTTTCCAGCTGTTAGCCACTGATGATCCATCAACAAGCAAACCATATGTTCTAAATATTCTTCACGATAGATATTTCAATCCCAACAATGGTAGGTCATGATTTCAACATAAACATAGTAGAACATTCCAATATCTAGCCAAGCATAACACTTTGGAATAAAATGCATTCAAATGTCTATTTGTAGCACCATACTTTGGAATAAAGTATGTCAATCTTCTCTTTCTCAAAGGACTTCATTTGAGAAAGGATTTCAACAGCTTGTCATGGAAGCATTTTGATTTCGTTCTGTTTTCAGCCTTTGATCATTATGTTCTTGTCAAGTTGATTTTCAAGTCACTCTATTGATTCAAGGTTTTGAATCATGTCTGAATCAAGACAAAAGCAGCTCTTTCATTCCAATAAGAACCAGAAAACTTCAGCAAACCATTAATCAGTTATGTCTAACAATCTACAGTACAAAACAAAGGTCCACTCTATTTTCAGGCTGATAATATCAGTTTGTAGTTCCAAATCTTCTCATTCTACGAAAGTGATTGTTCCATGAGTGCACCAGTGGTCAAGATATTGTATGATAATTTCATTCAAAAAGGTTGCAGAATCATCAATATTTGAAAATTGTCTGAAAGATGCAAGTTGTCTCTAAAAATGATTTGATCATGAGCATTGAGAGGCAGCAAGCATCTGATACAAAAGGCCATCTTCTTTGAATGATTTAAAGCGCGCGCATACATAGACACACACTTGTTAATGACATTCTTTTATAGTTTATCATATCTGCATAGATACTTGATTCTAGATCCTCTAGTAGATCGAGTCTGCTGGTTTTCATCGATCTCCTCTTCAAAGTCTAACCTATTTTTATGTTGACAAGGAGAATTTGATTCTACAATGGTTGCAAGCTATCCATGGAATCATGGACCACTTTCTGAGGAGGCCAAATCATAGGCCACTTTTAGCCCCTGGTGCATTGTCCAGAATTCCTTCAGGAAGAAACTTGTATGGCCCTTTGGCTCTGTGCCAGGCCAT
This sequence comes from Calamus simplicifolius, assembly GCA_900491605.1. NCBI lineage: Eukaryota > Viridiplantae > Streptophyta > Magnoliopsida > Arecales > Arecaceae > Calamus > Calamus simplicifolius. The sequence continues at coordinate 521,455 of UESW01003887.1, read as the reverse complement.
TTCAAAGCAGCTAATTTGGCCCTTGGCACCACCTCCACCAACTTGTGGAGCTGACCCCGGAGCCAAACCATGTTGAGAGATTATTCTCAAGATTCACACTAAAGGTTAGAGGACCAGGAATAAGGGTCAAGTTCCATTGGAAGAGCATATGGTCTTCCCATCCCAAAGTGAGTGAATAAAATAGATGGGTCAATTAAGAATTCAGAAGCCTCTGGCTTCCCTTGTTCTCTTTAGATGCACGCCTACAGGAGAGAGAGAGAGAGAGAGCTGACAAAGGCACTAGAGTACTGTGTGATGTGATATGATAATGGAATTTATATAAGATTAAACATGTGGGCACTACTGACTGGTGCCCATGATTGCAAAGGAAATTAATGATGGTACCTCCGAGGATGGAAAGACCAAACATCACTGCTGTAATGGAATGGACAAATAAATTTGCTTGTATTCTATTCGGATGTGATGAGTGCCATGCCCTCCCAATGATAATAAAATAATGTGCATCATGATTGATCCTTAGAAGGGCCAATGAGATCTAAGGAGGTGGGAGGCTTCACTTTCCATCTTGAGGATTTTGAGTGGCGTTCCTTTTCGGATCATGCACTCCACAGCAAGGTCTTTGCAAAAGCTAGCGTTTGTATCATAATACCACCTTAGCTATGACCCGGTTTTGAAGGTTAGTGATACTCTTTATTAATGCTTCTGAGAGGGAAAATAACTTTTTGTGGGGTTTTAAGGCCATCATGTTCAAAAGTAAGAGATGAAGGTATGGATGACTAAGGTGGTTTTAAAATTTATAATGATAGTTGTAATCTGGGTGCACAAAAAAGAAAAAAGAAAAAGGTTGTACGTGTTAAAAATATTACTAAAGGATGGCGTGAGAGTACCCCAAATTAAATTATTAGAGATGATAATTTTTTTCGTTTAGCCATTTACTCGGTTGGTACCATTTTTAATGGATCAAAAAAATTTTGGTCTAAACAGCTTAATGGATAACGGAGATTTTTCATTAACGATTAAACAGATAAACGGTCCAAAAACGGTATTCTCCGTCCCATTCCTATTTATCCATCCCCGTCCCATTAACTTTAATATAATGTATTTAAATTTATATATATATATATATATATATATATATATATATATAAATATAAAAAAAAAATTAAAAATAAATAAAATATATATAATTCTGATTCTTCCTTCTTTCACGCAGTCGATCTAAAGTTCCGAAGCAGACGAGAATTTAGCTCCATTAGTCCATCTGTCTTTGCCCATCGTTACCCTCATCGATCCTCTCCAACACCGTTTCCTCTTCAACACCTTTTTTTTTTTCGGTACGCTTATCTTTTTTCTTTATTTTTAAAGAAAGATATCTCTTTATGTTTTACTTTGAAATTTAATATATTCTTTTTTTTTTTACGGTTGCTGCGCTGGAAATCTTTATTTCTGATTTTTTTTCTTATTAATTGTTTTCTTTCTCACTTTTCGTTCTCTTCTTCCTTATTCAGAAGTTGAAGAATCTCTTATATGTATCAATATCATCATTTGGTTGTTCTTGATTAGTTTCCATCTTATCAAAAAAAATATTTTTTAATTTTAATAAATTATAAATTTAATAAAATAATTTAATTTTTTTTCGCAATGGGTACCCATTTGTCCGATTGGGTATCCCAGTCCCAGCCCTGTTAACTATAACGGCTTAACGAGGCAGGGAACGGAAACATTTTTCCTAACGGGGATAAGACTGATATAGATCGTCCAAGGCCATCCTTGGGCCGTTGCTATCCTTATAAATTATGGCAATTAATTGCTTCTGCTTTTTAAGAAATTTGACCAGTGTTCAATAGTTTATAGAAGCAGCCGGAACCTAGCAAGAATTAAATAATTAAATCTATTATTGCATGATTGATATTTTATTCATTATAAACATGTCTGACTAATGAACTCAATATATATATGTTAGGCTAATATCTTCTACTCTAGTTATGATCCTTTGATGGAAATATGTGAAAATATATAATCATTTTGAGCATTAACTGTTCTTTTCTTGCTATAGAAGCTATGATATGTGCTTTGGAGAAATTTCTATACCAATCCAAGATAAATTTGAAGTGTTTGAAATCTGTTGAGATTTTCCTCTACAAATAGAAGACCCAAGAGAAGACTTATCATTACCATTTTGTTTCCTAATAATTATTAGAAATCTTCTTCAATGTGTTTTTTAACCTAATTTAAACAAAGTGGATCTTAGAGACAATGGGCAGACTTTTGTCTTTTTTTTTTTTTCTTTTTTCCTTTTTTTTAACATCACATATTCAACCTATTGGATGAGTACATGCCAATAATGTTGTACTGGAACCGATGGTAGGGAGTGAAATATCTTCTTTAAATATGCTTCAAAGCGCTAGTAATGTCATTTTCCTTAAGGCTCTGCTCACCCTCACCATTCAAGTATGCAAGGAAAATGTGTAATAAGCCTTCAGGATACAATGCTAAAATGATCACATCTTGCACAAATGCAATCAACCTAATCAACAATCATCAATGTATATAGAACATTATTAGATTGAGCTTTTGTTTTGGTCCGCCCTATTGGTCCCTATTAATAGACATCTTTATGTCTATCAAGAAATATATTGTTTTCTTTTGAGTTGCACACCCTAACATCCCGATCAACACATCTTTTGAAGCATTGGTTAAACCTTATTTGAAATTTTTCTCACAACCCCCCACCACCCCCCCCCCCCCCCAAACCCCCCCCATCATTTTCATAATAAATTAAGTATATCATATCAACGATAACTTGAAATTTTATGAATAAATAGACATGCCTTGTAATTGAACCTTTACTTAGTGAAGATATGTTATAGTTGGTCAAAATCGTATGTTAGATTAGTCTTTGAACCAATAACTTTGTATCAATTAATTGTATGTCTTCATACATAAAATCTATGCTAATGATTTTTTAGCATAAGGCGATACTTTATAACCATGTGCCTATATCCCTTTTGTGAGTGTTGTAAGAGTCATGCCCTTAGCTTTGAGAAGTAATTATACTTTACACTCATACAGGCAATCTCTTTCAAGAGTGTTCTTGTAACTAGAAGTGCTAAATAGAATAGGTCAGCTTGACATGGCCTGTGAGCTAATGTGAGCTAAAGTACCATATCGGTCCTGATATAACCCACTTGCTGGGTCAAGTCGAGTCGCTCCTCTATGGTTCATGAACAATGCTGATATAACGACTCATGGTAGGCTGCATGGCACAGCCTGAGAATGCTTAAGCGGCCAGAGAGGCATAAAAGAGCTAGCCTATGGCAGCCCACTAGTGTGCCCCACCAGCATGGCCTGCAAGCTTGCCTAATTGGTCCATCGGGCATGCGCTTGACCCACCTAGACCTGCTTGGCTAATGATAAAATTGTGCCCCCAACAATCATAAATGACTACTTTGGGAGAGCTTTGTTGTCCTTTTTTCAAATAAAAGTCTTTTTGCCTTTTAAGAGACAAAAAGGATAGTTTTTAAAGGTATTCTCATTTTTTATCCTGAAAGACTTATTTGTCCTTTTCAACACTATAAACAACTAGTTTTAAAAGTTATTTGAGATATTTAGAGGCCCTTCAACCAATACAAATAACATCCAATGTTTCTCCCTCATCCTACAATAAACCACAAGCTCCCCTAAGCTCTCTTGATTTCTTTTAAACCTTTCTTATCTTCCTACAATCCCTCCTAATCTTTCTAAGCTCTCTTAATCTCTTTCTACAAACTAGCTAGTTGTCCTAATCTCTTTCTTTGATCTTTATTCCTCTATAATGTCTTGTGTTTGTAGCTCTCATCTACCTCATGAGATTTTCGGGCTTGATACTAACTTGGAGGATTATGGGATCAATGTCTTTGAGCTCAGTAGTGCTATTGGTGCCACCTTGACCATTAGGTCAAAAGCCAAGCCTAGGAGCTATGGAGCCTGGCAATACTTCAATATCAAGGAGATCACTGACAAAGTGGTTTGTGCTATTTGTAAAGTTTGCAAGGACTACAACTGTGATACTTCAGGAGGAGCCGAGCACCTATTCTAATATTGGAGAAGAATAAGAGTGCAACTCATACATCTACACAAGCCCAAATTAAACTTAGATAAAAAGGTGAGTTAACAAAATTTTCTTATTCCCAGGAATTCAAACAAAAAAGAATTAACAAAATTAATTATGGATAATGAAATGCCTCTTTTTGGCCAAAAATTTATGTTTAAAAAAATATAAAAGCTACCATAAATCCTGCATTTAAAAATTTTGCTTGAAATACTACCAAATTTGATGGTTTTAAATATTGATTAAATATAAAGAAAGTATGATTTTATATTTTAAAAATTTTGATGGTAGAATAGTACTTATGTCCGATTTTAGACTAGCATGTTTGAGTTATATTTATGTTAGTGTGCATTTATTGGTTGTGGATGAATAATGAAAAAAAGAATTCTTAGTTTTAAATTAATTAAACATCCATATACTACCACCAATATTTCTTCTTATATCATGCAAATGGTATGTGAATACCATATATATGATAATTTTTTTAATTAGTTTAAATAATGCTTTTAATAATGTTGCTATTAAGTTACTAAAATAACGCTTACATTCTATCTTAGATGAGAAGTTATTTCATATAAAATGTGCATCTCACATCATAAATTAATTATACAAGAAGCCACCAACCATGGGCCAACTCCTATAGCACTTGTCTGGCCGTTTGACACCTCTACCCATAATTAAAGAATTTTAGTAGATTTCTATTATAGGTTTGTTAGGAGCATTTAGCTCAACCTTTCCTTTATATTATTAGTATCAAGCACATTTTACCTTAGGGTAGAATTAAGATTAAATCACATACTAGCAATCACTCTAATGATATACATTGTCTCATTGAACTCAAGCTAGATGTTGTATCAAGCATTGCATTGAGGTTCCATCATTGATGATTTTGAGACATATGTTTACATCGCATACCTTTTGATGTTTTTATCATGCCCCAAACATAAATTTGAAGCTAGGAGCCACGACAACTCTCGCATACTCATAAAAAGTTTCTTATAATGTACAAGGCATCATCACATGATTTCACATCTCATCAGTATTAAGTTCTAAAATTTAAAAGTTCTCAAATAAATAAAAATAAATATTTAGTTACAACCCATTGTTTAAAATATTAAGTCTTAACGGAACTAAATAAGAAAATCTCTTTATTCTTCTCACACATCTAAATACTCTTCCTGCAGTATTTCCACGCAGCTACCAAGTAGAATTTGAAAAAAAAAAATAATCATGAGCTCCATAGGTAAGCAATAAGTACTCATCTATAATATAACATAATAGCAATATACATATATAATTTATTAGTTAAAATAAATTATTTATATTTTTTATATTCTTAGTTTTCATTATGTCATGTCATCTAATTCTGCTATACTGGAATCATATCATTAGTGTTAATTTCAGTCTCATAATAAAGTATCAACTAATTTATAACTCCCAAGGTTATTGGTACGTATTATTAGTGTATAATCCCCATAAGCAGGGTATCAACCGAGTTCCTCAAGATCATAGGTTTTTCTAGTGTATAACCTCTACTAATAAGGTATCAATCGAGTATATCTCCTGAGGTCATTATTTTTTTAGCGTATAATTCTCATTTGTAGGGATCTAAGTCATCCACATAGTCAAAATTAAAGTTTTTAATTTAGTTTCATCATCTTTTATTAAATCTTATTTATGATCAGTAATTAATATTAAAATATAATCATGGTAATTATGATCAATATGCAGGCACACAACATTCATAAACTAAGTATCATGAAGGTGATAAATAAATATTTATCTTAAAAAATATGATAAATTCTAGAAGTGGCCAATCACTACTTATCCTGTAAACACAAAAAAAAAAAAAAATCAGCTATTCCAACTTAGGGTTCATCTTATAGACCTAATATATAATTTAAGCTTAATCAATGTATATCTATGTTATTCTTATTGATTTAAACCCTTTTTTTTAATATCACTAAGCCCTAAGGTGCCCTTCTAAGGTCATGGTAATGATATTCATTATCTGATAATTCTAGGTGTGTTCCACATGCTTAGGTTAGGGTTTATTATTGAATTAGTCAATTAATTTATTTAAGGCCTTGATTTAAATGCTATTCTTCTGAATTTGGTTCAAGATGGAAATTTATTCCGGAGGGGTCTCCCTAATCGATCTTTTGCAGCTCTAGCTAATCTGCCCCAGAACTAACTTATGATGGGTTATAGACAGAAATAGTTATTCCAGGTTTCAGATTTCCTAGGAATCCTTAAGCCCTACGGGACATGCTCGATGTCATCCCCTGCTGCTTTACCGGCATAGTGGACATGTGCACCATTTCATCAATTAGAAGGATATGCGCAGAGGATGTTTATATGAAAGGAGGGTTCATTTGCATCATTTTTAGTGAGAGAAAGGACATGCGCCGGGTGATGCCTTTCCTTTGACCTAGACTAATAAGCATTTTGGTCTTTTTGTAAGTCGGGACATGCAAGTCATTACTAGATTTCTAGATAAGGAGGGACACACATGTTTTTTAAATTATGAAAGGGGCAATTGAGTCTTTTTGATTAATGGGGACTACGGATCATTACATTTGGGCTTAGAAACTGGGTATTTTTTTAACTATTACATGGGAATTCTGGTCTTTTATGAAACTAGAGACACATGTGGTATTACAAATTAAGCATAAAAATAAGGGCTTGATTCCAATGGAATTTTTGGCTTCATTTTTTCCTCCAACAATACACCTAGTTGAAGCTCTTCCTTGGATGGTCTAGCTAACTACTGATCACCTAACCACCATTTTGGCCTTACCTGTTGGCTCTCAACTTGGCACAGCGGTCATGCACTTCGATTAGATCACATCTTGAACTTAACTAGAGTCTAGGGCCTCGACCATGGGTGCCTTGATATCCTAGACTCTGACAAGGTCTAGTGCCTTTGTTACAATTTGATTAGCTCACCAACAGCCCTTCCATGGCTATCGGGATATGCAAGGAGTTACCAAAGATGAATTTAAGGAGGAAGAAGAGGTGACTTACCTCCTTTGCTAGCTTCTTTTCTAGTGATTCACCAGCAACTTTCGATCGCTCTCCTTCCTTTGGTGTCAACCAAAATCTATCGGCCTCTTTCCTCCCTTAATGAACCCTAGATGGAGACTTCGCTAGCTAGGGTGTCCTATTTATGAAGGATTAGTTTCTCTTTAATCCTTCTTTGTCTAGGTTTAAATTTCTTTAGTTGGAATCATTTTTTGTTTAGGAAACATGGAAACATGGTCTTGTTTTGATCTTATTTCCTACTTTGATCGGCTCTCTTTTCCTTTTTTTCTGGCTTAGCCCATTAAGACTTAAACTCATAATTTTAAGAACCTGTTTAATTAACCTAAACCTTGCTTTAAGGTTTCTAAAACCTAGTCCTTTAGGGTTTGGGTTTTATAGTTTTGTATACTAAATCTCTAGCATGTCCTCTTATTAATGGATTTATCCAATTTTGACTAGATTTTATAAACTTAATGGTGATCACTCCATTTATAATTAATTGTCTGATGTAGCTATGTCTTAGTTTAATATGTCTAGATTTTTCATTATATACTTCATTGCAAGTTCTTGATAGTGTGGCTTCACTATAATAATGTATTGATATAGGTGACAATGGTTTTAGCCATAATAAAATCTCATATAATAGATCCCTTAGGCATTTTTTACTTGTTGAAGCCAGAGCAAGAAACTCTATTGTTGTGGTGGAATCCATCATGCATGTTTGTTTCTTAAATCCCTATGAAATTGTACCCCCACCAAGTATAAAGATTCATCCACTTGTTGAAGATGATCTTCAATATTTGTAATCAAGTAGCATCATTATATTCTTATAAATAGAAGGATATCCATTATAATGAATACCATCTCTCATGGTTTTCTTTAAATATTTCAAAATTTTGTGTATAGCAAGTTAATGTAAATTACTTGAATTACTTGTATATATACTTAAATTTTCAACTATAAAATTAATGTTAGATTTAAATCAAGTCATAGCATATATTAAGCATCTAATGACTTTTGCGTATTCTAATTATGCAATAGGCTTGCCAGTGTTCGATACTAATTTAAGATTAGGATCAAAAGGTTTACAAATAGAGGATAATCTTAATGACCAAATTTCTTTAGTGCTTCTTCAACATAGTGAGATTAAGATAAAATCATTATGTTATTATCTCTAAAAATTATTATTCCTAATATACTATCAGTTACATCCAAATCCTTTGTAGCAAGATTACAAGATAAAAATCTTTTAGTATTTTAACCTGTTCCAATTAGTACAAAAAATAACATATCATCCATATACAAACAAATAATAAAACCATTTTTGTTACTAAATTTACTATAAACATATTTATTAGATCCATTTATTCTATAGTCATTAGCAAGAACAATTTGATAATGCATTTAATGCATTTCTTAGAATCTTATTTTAATCATTTAAAGATTTAAAAAACTTACGTAATTTTATGTTCTTGTCCAAGTACTACAAACATTTTAGGTTGTTCTATATATACTTATTTATCTAATTCACCATTTAAGAACATGGTACTTACATTTGTTTTGTAAATATTAACTTGAAAATTAATGCAAGCACAATAAGTAATCTAATAGTTTAATCCTAACAATTGGTATAAGTATCAAAATAATCAATTCTTTGATTGTGCATAAAATCTTTAGCCACTAACCTAACCTTAGAACTTATCAATGATTTCATTTACTTCTTAAAAACTCATGATTTACAACCTACCGGTTCGCATCCTAGTGGGAGGTCTGCTAGTTTCCAAGTGTTATTGCCTATGATAGAGCCCATCTCTTCATTAATATCTTCTTTCCAAAATGCAGCATCTTGAGATTTCATTACCTCTTTATAAGTTGCAGGTGTACGCTTCTATATTAGAAGAGCATCATAGTATGTGCTTACTAATAGATTCTCTTATCCTTTCTATTAGGAAAACAAAGAAATCAAATCCATAGGTTTTTGCTTTTCTAATTCCTTTACTTATCTTTGGCTTAAGGTTCTCATCCTTTTCTGGAAGAACATTTCTACCTAGAACTTGTTCTTTGGGTTTGAGCATTGCAATAAATCTATCTTCATCAAATATAACATTGCTTGACTCAATTATAGTATTGATTTATTAGGAATTAATCTTCAAATCCCTTTCCATCAAAAAAAAAGAAAGAAAGAAACTACATCCTCAATTCAAAGTCCACGAAACCACTAAATAAACCATAATGTTTGATCAGCATTAGTCAGCAAAGCTTCCACTGAACTTTAGTAAATTAGATGGCAGTTAGCAATGCTCCAAGACAAGCACTGACAGGCATCCTTAACCGACCCTTTCTCTTGTCATTACGCTTCTAGCAATGCACCAAGACATGGATTGAAAGGCATCCTTCTGACTCTTCCATTGGCATTACTCTTCAACAAGCTAGTGACTCCTTGGTGATGCTGTGGTCTCAGTGATGGAGGTCTTTGCTGAAGCAATCTATCATCCTACCTCCCAAAAACTCCCCTAACAAGAGCATGGCATCCAATAAAATAAAAAAAATCTAAGGAGAAGATAATGCTAGACCATCATTTCTATGTTCCTAGTACCTTCTTAGGCTTCTTTGTTTTTCTCCCCCCCACTTCAGGTGTGGCCCTCAACAGTCAGCATGGCAGAATATAAAAGTGTGAGGACCTCAACGTTTCTATTTCTAGCGCACTTAAAAAGGCCCTTTCCCAGGCGTGCTGCTCCCCTATAGATAAAAGATGTGGACGGCCAATGCTTGGTCCAAAGCCCTCCTTTGGCTTCTTCCTTTGTTTTGACATGCAAAATGCTTCTCAGAAAAAAAAAAAAAAAGGTTTTGACATCTAAGACAAGGGCTAATGAGACCATGCCTAGATATTAATTCTTTTGCTCCACACCACGCCACATGACACCTAAGAGAAATTTTTGAAGACACAAGCAGCCGGAGGAGTACCTTTTATGCATTTCAATCATCAACTAGCTGATAACTTATTGAAATGATTCGGCAAACAACCGAGATATCAACAACTTGGGCATAGATATATTGAAAAAGTCTTAGCTGATTAACTTGATTCATTTCGATTGATGCCTCATCATGACCTATCAATTTATAGTGACATGGTAAGGACCATTTTATTATGTGGCTCCAGTTAGCTGCACCTTAATTTGTATCCTTTTGTGATTCTAATATTTTAACATGTGTCCTGAAATTTAGAGAGTAAATTATATATCGGAATCCTACAATGGTATGTGCCATTGTGGTAGTGGTATTAATTCATGAACTAATATTTGACTAACCCCTAGATGTTACTGTATAAGCATCAGTTGCAATGCATACTTACATATTATGAGTGTTTTATCTTAATCCTAATCCAATTCCTAACATAATGTATTGTTCCACCTTCTAATTTCTATAAGAAGTATGGTTAGTTTCACTATTGAAAACCCTTTTTGGTTAAATGGTAAGAGAGTGAAAAATGAAAAAAAAAAAAAAAAGATAAAAAGTTGGAATCCTTTATTTGGTTAGGACAAGAACATAATTGAATTTCTCTTATTTGGCTAGAAACTCAATAAGAAAAATTAATAAAGAGAGAACAAGAGAGAAAGTTAAAGCCTCTTATTTATACATTAAGTCAGGAGAGGAAAGAGGAGAATTAAAAATGAGGAGATTTATCCAAACCCTTTTTAGTGACAGATTTGGGAAAAAAATCCCTTTTTTATTCTCTATATTCTCTTTTACATGTCTCAAGCTCTATTCCCTCTCTTTCCTTAGGATTACAGTTTCCTTCTTCTTCATGTCTCTTCCATCGGCTTTTTTCCTTCTTTTCTTCTTTCTCTTCTTCTCTATATATCCAAATAAGATATAAATCATACTAACCATCTATTAAAAAAATAGAAGTTTTATGATTTCTATATTTTTATATGATAAGTGTTCTGCATTCTTCAAAGTCTAAAATATTCACATTATTGATTTACTATCTTATGTAAATTAAAAATGTGCTATAAAAAATTAATGTTAAACTTATACAATTTCATGAAGATGATCCTGTAGCATCTAATTCCCACTTAATTTTACTTTTAGAAGTTAGACACATAAGTACATACCTGATGATGTTAGGATTTGGTGAACGAACTTCGCGTACCAATAGTGATAATGATGAGGATGATGAGTTAGAAATAAAGACAGTGCTAAGCCCAGCAAAAAAAAATGATATTTTTGCACTTTTGTTAAGCTCTTGTAGGAATAAACGATGAACATGAGAGGTTTAAGGGTTGCTTAGGGCCTAGGCATGCCTTGTAATCATGCTGATAGAGAAAATTGAAAGAAGATGAGATACTCAAAGGCTTACTATAAGTGAAAAAAAGAAAAGAACAAGATAGTTGAAAAAGATCCATTATCTTGCATGTGCCTTCGACTTATAAAAAGCATTTCTACCTTTCTCACCATCCTACCAAGAAGCAGAAGATGTTTAGTCTTATTACTCTAGTAGGAAAGTAAGAGGTTGCCCCCTTGCCAATTTTTCAAGAGAATGGATACATCTTTTTGTGCATTTTTTAATTCATTGAGCTTTTTTTTTTTTTGTGATATTGTACGCAATACTGACATAGGATAGGCCACTAGTTATCTTAAAGATTGTAACACTTATCTTCATCCAAATTTTACACACATACACATGCATGAGTGTGTGTATATATATATAATTAAAAAAAAAACTCTCAAATTATATTATTAAGCAGCACCAATACAAGTCAATATGTCGGGCGGAGATAAAACCGTGCTCATCAAAAAGAAGGAAATTACATAGCAAGAAAGAAAAAAGAAAAACAAAAAAATTAGGAAATCAAAGGGGGTGGGCATCCTCCAACATCTTTTATGTGCTAGGTGGGTGATAACGAAAGAAAGGTGATGGATGGCAAGCCGGGCCTGCCGCGCGCCAACGCATGGTAGTGTGTCCGCACGACGTACGAAAACCCGCGCGTGCAACCCGGGAAAGGACAGACGCCGGCGCCGTCCCGCCGCCGTACGACCACGACTCTCTCTCTCTCTCTATCTATCTCTCTTTTTATTAATACACAGTAAGAAGGGAACCATTAACGGCTCTGACAGCAACCATGCGCACGCGGCGCCCACCCTTTTGGCCCACCACCCCACTCACCGTTTTATAGGCCCTACCCCTCCTCGATCCCCCTTCCTTCCACACGTGCCCGGGCCCCACTTCCTTCCTTCCTTCCTTCCTTCCTTCCTTCCCTACCCCTCGCACGGTGCCCCCACCGCCATAGTGGCCGCGCCGGCCTCCGCAGCCGCGCTCAGCTCCACTGTTCCATTACCCAATATGCTCTTCCCCCCCTCCTTGCCGCAGCTGCTCGCAATGAAGAAAAGCTCCTCCCGTCCCTCCTCCCTCTCTTTCACCGTGTGATCTTGTTGTTCTAAAAATTTTTGCACAATTTTGATGCCGGGTCCGCTCACGACCTCCACCCAGGCGCCGTCCGCCTCCTCTCCTCGTTTCCGAAACACTTCGGTGGCGTCGACGCGACGCACATCCCACCCGGGCAGCGCGCGCAGCCGGTTAATCTTCTGCAGCTGGCAGCAGATCAGCTTGCAAGTGTTGGCCTTGATCTCGTCGATCGCCGCCTCCAGCAGCCTCGCCTTCGTCCCCTCGTCCGCCCCATCCGTCTCGGCGCGCAGGTAACGATCCATTTCCGGTACTCCGATGGCCTTCCAAATCCCCCTGCCGTAGTCGGCCTCGGGGTCGAATATCCCTCGCACCTCCGCCACCAGCCCCCGCTCCACCATCCGGTCCACCCGGTCCGCCACGAACTGCTGCAGCTCCTTCGACTGTACGTCCCCCACAGGAAGCAGCACTCGTACCTCGACCGGAACTCCCTCCCGGCCCCGTCGATCAACTCCTTGATGTAGGAATTCGAGCCCCCGGCGACGATCGGCAGCCGCCCTCGCCTTGCGATCTCCTCCACTTCCCTGCCGGCGGCGCGGCGGAAGTCATCAGCGGTAAAGTCGGCATCCGGGGGAACGCCGCCGAGGAGGTGGTGGGGGATGCCGGAGGTCTCCTCCTCCGTGACCTTATTGGTGACGACATCGAGGCCGTCGTACAGCTGCATTTTATCGGAGTTGACTACTTCCCCGTTGAAGCGAAGCGCTAGGTCTATTGCCAGCCTCGACTTGCCGGTGCCGGTCGCGCCCATAACGATCACCACCTTGCCCTTCCGAACGCGCGTTTGAAACGAGCCCATCGAGAATGTCGTCCTGCCGGTTTGGCGTCTCTCCGTCGATGGAGTTCTCGGACAGCACCCCTGGTTTACGATGGCAACCAACATCATGAGACAAGAACAGGACTCAAGAGAACAGTATATATATATATATATATATATATAATATATCTATCTACGATACGATCGATTATCATAACGAGCTTCGATCCAGTCTAAAGCTATCGAAACCACCACCCCTTTTAAAAGTTTTGTGGCCGGATATATACCATGCACCTTCTTGTATCCATTAAAAAGTAGCATAACTTCTCTTTTTTCTTGGCAAAAAAAAAAAACAAAAAAACAAACAAAGGCTGGAGAAGACGCGGCGCATGGGAATAAAAGTCCACACTTACTGCAATTATTAGCCTATATGTTTGCTTCTGACGGTGTTTGACTTCTTTTCTCAGAGACAAGAGTACTCTTTGGTGGTAGAATTGGGCAGGCAGTGAATTGGGAGGGAGATGGAGAAAGAAAGAGAGAGAGAGAGAGAGAAGGGGTGGGAGGGGTTCTCCTTCGTTTGGGACTCTGAGCTCAGCAGAGAGGCGGTGGACGTTCTTATAGAGCCGCTCGGGGAATCCAAATCCAATCCAATGAAAGACAGCCATCACTTTTTAGCTTTGGGTTCGGTTGGTTCCTTAGCTCATATTTTTAAAAATATTATTTTTAATAAAAAAACATTAATCTCAACTATCTTATAATAAAAGATCATAAATAAATGATTAAATGCTTCGCCATCCAATTTCAAATTAAAAATGAATCAATTAAAAATCAAGAACAGGGCATGCATGCAAGGAAACAAACAGTCACACTTCTTCTTCACTTATAACGACATCAACCAGAAGATTTTTAATATTTTATTTTCTCAAGTTCTGTTCAGAAGAAGAAAAAAAAAATCAAAAAAATGAAAAATATAGCAGTTTTAGGAGAATCTTTTGATTCTTTCTCTTTGTTTCCAGCGCTCGCCACCGCTGCTACTAAGGGATGCTCTCTCTTTTTATCTCGCATGAGATGCTAATCTTTTTACCTAAAAAGTGATATTTAGTGAGATATAAATTGGCAAACCAATTCAATCAGAGACAAATGGGAGAATACTGCAATAGAGAAGGAAAGAGCATATCTCAGAGCCAACAGGAGTAAGGAGGGACAGATGTGGCCTTGCTCATGGCTGATTAACAAAATTAAACATTTTTTTTTCAGTTATTTTTGGGTTAGAATTTTGAGAGCCCATCGTCTCACCTTCTAGTGGACAAGCTGCATCATCTAGGACCAGGAAGAAGCCACGGCATGTCGCTGGAAGCACAGTGCTCTTCTCCTCCAAATAAAATGAGAACAAAGGTTTGGCCATGATGGTGACAAAAAGAGCTGAGATAAGCTGCACTCTGCCTTTAACTTTTATTAATGGTTTTGAAAATCAATTGGACAAGCCAATCAAACCGATTCAACCATCAATTCGATCCAATTTTATTATTAAAATTAATTTTTATATAATTTAATAAAAATTAAAAAAATTTATTGAATCGATCGGATTCTAAGGGGCCGTAGTTTTTGGTAATGAATTTAACCCATAGCATGAAAATCGTGTTTGACTGAACCATTTTTGAAAACACTTTTTCGAAACGTTTCTAAAAATCTAAATGCATCTAAAAATATCAGCGCAACGTTTTCTTTGAATTCATCTTTTTCAGATTTTATCATTCCTTTCTTAAAATGCTTAAAACTCACAAATTCATCTTCTTTCTTTCCCTATAATCTTTCTCCACGCGATTCGCTATAGCCTTTCTTCGAGAAAATAGTTTTCGAAAACATCAACCAAACATATTCTCAATATTAAAAATCAATAGAATACAACTCAGATTTTTTGATACAATTCATATTCTCAAAAATAATTTTTTGGATCACGAACCAAACAGGCCTAATTAAAAATTCGATTCAATCTCGATTTTTATACTCTTAGTTTTGATAAATAAAATTAGAATTAAATTTTTTTAAATTTTATTTTTTTTTACTTCGATTTACATCCGAAAATAATTACCTATCCTATTCCTCTTTCAACTCCAGCGCCATCTTTTTAAAATATTTTTTTATAATTTAATATTTATATTTTATTTATTATTTAAAAATTAATTATAATAATAATTGATAAAATTAATTTATTCGATCGATTGATTCATGGCCTAAACGTCAAGCCAATTTATTCGATTTAATTTTTAAAATATTATTTTTATTATTTATTATTTATTTTCTTAGGTAACTGCTAGATGACATGGTATGAGTATGACACGCCACTTCACATGCCACGCGGCACTGGCTTAATATATGGATTCGGTGGGCTGCAGGGCGCCGCTTGTTTAGTCAAACTTTCCATCGTACGCTTTTGCATCATATTAATGGATTATTACCTCACGACTTAGTTCGTTCCCACTTCATGCTGGACCTAAGCGACGTCGTCCACCATGAAGTCCACTGAACCAGCACCCATTAATGGTTACTATTCTGGGCATCGCAAAGATCAGTTTATATGTATTTATTGTCAGAATACTAATGGCGAGACTGGAGTGTTTGGCGAAAAGCTAGCTAGCAGCTATAATTTATAAGTTGGCGGTTTTAATATTTATTGGTTAGGAACTCCACTCTTGGATTTATTATTTGGTTAAGCCTTCAGCAAGGAGTACGTTCTTTGGTTGTAGTATTTTTTTTTTATATTTAGCTTAGCTTATTATTATAAGGGGTTATGATTCCATTTGACAAATCTAAGTTGATTTGGTAATTAATGGTGTGAGAGAGAGTGCTTATCTTCTTGAAAGGAGGACAAAGGTGGGCAGGGGGCCAGGTTGTCTTCTCACAAAGCAGTGGGCAACAAATGCACTTCAATTAGTGGCTTGCAACTTTAATAATCCCATGTAGTAGTGACTGAGAGGACCTGCTAACTCTGTGCAGATATGCACACACGTTCTCTACGAGAGCCTTGTTTGGTGCTTTACCTTTCCCTAGTCAACTTCAGACGGAAATAGCATGTCAATTTAGGTAGTGCTAAACAAAAAAAATAATTATTTTTAAATAAATATATAAAATAAAGTTTATTTAAGGATAGTTGACAAAAATAATTAATTTTTTATAATAACAGTTTTATCGTCAAAAGATAAATTTACAAAAAAAATAGCTATTTCTTCCATCCGTAAGCTGTGTTTGAAATAGAGAATAAGGGAAAATAACCAGAAGGATATCCTCCTTATACCCAAAAGCTATAACTAAAGGGAATAATTCTGAAAAGTTTAATCAAAGGGGATAATAACTCATGTTTAACCATGGGTTATCCCCTGAACTTATTCCTTAGGGACTCCAGGAATAACTAGAGTTATCCCTTGATGGCAAAGCTGCTATTTAAAAAAGGTCGTTATCCTTTGAGCTATTCCCTGGATAAATGTTATCCTGTACACTTATTCAGTGATAACTTTTTATGAATCAAACACTACCTTAGGCAGTGTTTGATATGGGGGATAAGGGAGGATATCCCCTGGATATCCCTCCTTATTCCCAAATGCTATAGCTAGAGGGGATAGGTCTGAAAAAGTTTAACCAAAGGAGATAACCCGTGTTAAACATGGGTTATCCCCTAAACTTATTCCCTAGGAAACCCAGGAACAACTAAAGTTATCCTTTGATGACAGATTTGTAATTTAAAAAGGTGCTTATTCCCCTAGCTATCCCCTGGATAAATGTTATTCTGTACATTTATTCGGGATAACTTTTGGGCTATCAAACACTACCTAGAGAATAAGTGCAGGGGATAACCCATGGGTGGGTTATCCCCTCTGGTTAACTTTTTTTTCGACTATCCTTCGTAGTTATAATTTTTGGGAATAAAAGGGATATACAAGAGATATCCTCCTTATTCCCTATTTCAAATACACCTTAGTGATGGAATGAAGATTTTCAAAGAGTTGGTGGAGCTAGAGGCTCCAACACTAGCAAAAGAAAGCATGTAAAACTTCAAAGGTTGAAGAAGTATGACATTATAGTGAGGGATGAAGAGACAAATTCTATGATTCTTTTTTTTTTGTTTATAGAATAATCTACTGATCCAATGAATCTGTTAGCAGATCAAAGCTATATGATCTTAAAATTTACATAAAAGTTAATTGATAGAAGATGAACTTAAATTATAAATACTTAATTCTTTTATTTATTTGTAGCAGATCCCATGTAGTTGGGAAAAGGCTTAGTTGAATTGAGTACTTAATTCTTTTATTTCCATATGATATGGAATTAATTTTGAATATTGCAATCTTTTTCTTCTTATAATGCAATGTCCTCATCGCTAGGGCTATAATCGAGCCGAGCCGAGCTGAGTTTTTCGGTGCTCAAACTCAACTCGTTAACAAATACTCGAGCTCGAGCTCGTTTAAATTTGAAAAACTCTGTTCAAGCTCGGCTCAAGCTTGATTACAAAAAGCTCGGGCTCAACTCGAGCTCAGCTCGAGCTCGCTCATTTGGTATTATTAGAAAGCTCGACTCAGAAAAAGCTCATTTCAAGCTTGAGCTTAAATTAAACTCGTTTCAAGCTCGACTCAAATTAAGCTTGTTTAAAGCTCGGCTCGAGAATAATAAAAAAAAGCTCGATTCTTAAACCCAAAGAGCAGCCAGATAAGATAAAAGGCAGAGAAGATAAAAGGACATCTTGTTCACGAGCTTCTAATCGAGCCAGCTCGTGATCTCCCAATCGAGATGTTTCATGATCTCCTAATCGAATATGCTCTCGTGTTCAAGCTCGGCTCGTTTATCAAACGAGCTTTAAAATGAAGCTCAAGCTCGGCTCGTTTACATAACGAGCCAAACACGAACGAGCTTTTATCAAGCCGAGCCTCGAGTAGCTCATGAGCGGCTCCTCATTACAGCGCTACTCGTCGCATACCACAAGCTAATCAAAATTTACCCTAAGCTACATCGTTGGTATTGCAGGGATGATTCTAACATCATAGTGAAACTCTATCGCCGTTCCATGAGTAGCTTTTTCCTTTCATATCATAATCATCACCCTATGAATCGTTTTGTGACTCTAATGCTATAAAGAGACTTTATCATCATTCTATGGTAGCTTTTTTCTTTATGCCATAATGAGACTCTACTATCATTCTATTGATAGCTTTTTTTTCTTCTATCCATCAACTTCCGTACATTAATTAGGATTAGCTTTGATATCATTTGTAATGTCATAAGTACATTTACGGGTCTAATTAATTTATTAGATGATCAAAATCATGTTATCTCAAAAATTTAAGAAAAAGTTAATAAGCAGCAGATGAATTTGAGTTATAAAAACTTAACTTTTTCATTCGATACATGACTATGTTTGAGATATTACAATAAGATTATCGTAAAATGTTATTAAAGGCTTGGATTTGAGCTTTGCTTTCAAAAAACACTAAAAAAATATTGTAGCTGAACCTGAATAACTACAAGCCAATTCCTTGACAGAGCTACAACTCACATTGATTTGTCTTGGACCATCTTCCTTGAGTGCTGCAGTGTCTGCCGGTTGCAAGGTCTTCTTGGGCACTGCACCTTCAAAAACTAGAGTCGAGTGGATGGGTTGCTGAGGAAGCTGAAGAATCCCTTTAAATAAATCAGGGAAATTGCTAAATTTCAAGGCTATACCAAACAAATCTAACGCTGGAGACTGAATATATATGGGACTAAATTAAGATTAGAGACATGCGATGTAACTTTGCACTTTAATTACATCTGAAACTAGCTAGCTCCAAAATGCAAGAAAACCTGAGCTAGGGAATCTCTATGTCTCAGTTTGATATGAAGTGACTTGCCAGCTAGATACCAAAACAAGAGATTGGCATCAAATGCCAATTTATATGTTGTCTTGTCATCAAACTGATCAATCTAATAATCATAACCTTAAATATTTCTATTTAATACAAATTTAACCTAGAAGCAAATATTTAAATATGTTGCTAACTAACTATGGTGCTGACACGGAGCTAGTGGTGTCAGTGTCAAAGACTCAAAGTCGAGCAGGTGAAGACAAAAATATGTACGTTGATGTTTACATAAATGATGGTGATGGGATGCTTAGTGGTTCAGCAATAATAGGTCTTGATGCCAAAGAGGAGGCCATTATGTACGTCCAAATAATACATGGGATGGCATTATAGTATCTAGAATATTTGGACTTAGATTTCTATGTGACAGGTAGTTGTCAAGTCTACTCAAAGGAAAAGGGTTTTGGTTTTTCTTTTTTTCTGTTCCAAGGTGGGCGACACGGGGCTGATAAGAGCTTCTCTAGCATCTTAGATTCGTCCAATCTCCCACCGCAGCATCACTGCCGAGAGATGCTTTTCTCTCTCTCTCTCTCTCTCTCTCTCTCTCAACCATAGAAACACACAAGTACGTACGCATGCATATACAAAACCATGAAAATATACGGGCATATTTTATTTATAAGGATCAGATGAATAAAAATCAGATTACATTCCAAGCAGATGAATATGCCATTTTAATTTTCATATTCATGCTTGGTTCACATAAAAATCAAGATATAATAACATTTCGAGTTCTGTTATTTATATTTGATTCACATAATAAAAAAGAAAATTAATATATATTAATATAAATAGAAGAGACGATGATGCAAGTAGTTCAAAACATGGCCTCCTTTTTTTTTGTAAGGTTGATGAAGAGATCAAAGCCATGCTTGTTGGCATGATCAGATAGGAAGGATGAAAAGTTGATGATGTGCTTCAAGATCCCGATCATGATTGTAGTAATGGAGGAAGAGGAGGATAAGAATTTATTTGAACAGAAGGTGAGGATAAGGGTTTTGTGGTAGCACTGAATGGAGGAAGGAAGAGAGAAAAGTGGGAGGTGTAGGGTTTTATAATATAGTGATTGAACGGGGCTAATGTGAAGGATCTTAAGGGCAGTGATTATCTAGAAGATTCCATCGAGATGGGGTTGAAAATGGATGGTGCATTTTGTATACATAAAAACAGGCTAATGATGAGGACCGAAGCCTTTTCTATTCTATAGATTTTCGCCGAAGGTCCATCTCTTGATCATGCGGTATTGGCTCTTTCTTAGGCATCACATCCATTGCTTCTCCAAGTGGTGGCACCGTGAGTGGTAGCAATGAAGTTGGTTTAGCATTTTTGGTTGAGAGAGAGATAGGAGAAAGAAAGAGAAAAGATGATACTTTATGCAGTTTTATCGAAAGCAAATATTAAAGAATATGAGTTCATATGAGAATGGAAGTGACATGCAGAAAGGTTGGACAGGATATCAATTCTTTAAAATATAAATTTGCATTCCCAATGAAATAATAATAAAGGTTTCATATACCAAATACATGGAATAGGAATGGTGGGGTTTTATTCCCATTCCTCCATCCCCCTACTCCTGAACCGAACATGCCCATAGTTCATTTCTTAAGGAAGATGATATTATTAAGTTTTTTCAATCTAGTTGAAGTGTTTCATCTAAAATTCTTGAGTCTAGAACTAACAAGTTTTGATGCTTTATTACTAACGCTTAATCAGTTTGTTTTACTCTAAGGGTCTAAACATAAGGTTTGAGTTTCACCAAAAAGCCAATTGAGTTTGACCAAGGTCATAGTCAGGAATCATTATCCTAAAATAGATCTTTGATATACACCATGTCTTTCATGTTTTCACTCCCTTCCCTACATTGTTCTCCGATTTCCATTGAGTTATATATTTAATTGATAACTAATTATGATTTGTTTGATATGTTGAGAAACAAGTATGAAAAGTCGAACCCTAATAAGCCAACCATGAAGTCCACCAAACGAATAGTCACTCAACTTTGAACCCTTTGTTAGGAATTGTGTCCTAAAGCCAATCAACTAACATGTAAATGATTGTGCAAGTTATAATATATATGAATTATTAGTTAATAAAATATTTATTTGGCAGTTCATCACATTGCATCTTTTTGAAATAAATTCTTTTGTGATGGAGTCCTTAGAACCATAATCTATTCAATAAAGAGAGGGTTTATTGAGTGGTTCTTAAAATAATCGCGACCAAATGATATATAGTTATAAGACAACTATGTATCAAGTAAAGGTCGTTGTATATCATATGGGTTGGTTGTCCTCTTTACTAAGAAGTATGGTGATACTGATATGACATGCAGGTGAGGTGTATAACATCTCACTGAACGTGACCAATCTGCAGAACACTCTTTTGCCAAGAAGTATTCTCGAAGGGATATGGATATAAGTGTCCCTCTGACCTGAGATCACCATGATAGCTTGCAAGCAACCTACTGTACTTTAGTGCTGGATTATCTGGATTTTTAATCTAGTGACAGAAGGTTTCTGGGTGCAGTAAAGTATTTGTAGAGCAGTGAGTGGATCAAGATGGGATTGACCCCTCCAAATAGTTTGAAATAACCGTCTCACTGTGTTTCAATTTAGCAAAACTTTGGCCAGGGTAGTCCTTGTGAGGAGTCACAGGACTTATGAAGATTAAGACACTTTATGGATGAGCTGATTAAGGGTTGACAGTTAAAACCTAAGTTATCTTAAGCATTGAGCGTCAAAGGGATGAATTATATGGTAACCATATGCCAGAGGTTCTTGATTATTGCTCTGCAACCTTCGACCTATCTGGACGTCGGATGTGATTGCTAGATGGTGACTTCGATTAGTATTGGAAGTATTTCAGTACTACTGGCTTAGTGTTCGAACCTATGGGGTCACACACCATAGGGATTCTACCTGACTGGATGATTGAGAAACTAAATGTTAGTAAATTAATTGAAGGATTAAATTAGTAATACGATTGCTGGCTAGCTTAATTTGATTGAGCTATGAATATCTGGGTCAAATTAAATAGGATTTGGTTTAAACTCAAATTTAGGTAAGCCTAATGTTAACATCCTTACCCATTTAAATTCGAATTATAAATTTGAATTTTAAACTGATTTTAATTTCAAGTTTGAAGATTGAATTTTGAATTCAAAATTTTAAGTTTGAATTTAAAATGGATGTTAATGACCTCTCCCTAATTACCCCTCATTCCTTAACTTCTAACCTTTTCGCTTTGTAACTAAAAAGGAGATGAAGAGTTTTTTCCTTAACTTCTAACCTTTTCGTTTTTAACCGAAAAAAGAGATGAAGAGTTTCTTCCTTAACTTTTAACCTTTTCGAAGATGAAAGGTTCTTCCTTATCTTTTAAAAAATATTGGAAAAGGAAAAGACAGGGAGATGAGAAGTTTTTAGGATGAAAGGGACCTGGGGTAAAATGTTTCCTCGAACATCACATCCTTTTGACAATTCCAAGAGGCTATAAAGCCTGGAGTAAAATGTTTCCTCGAACATCACATCCTTTTGACAATTCCAAGAGCACCTTGGTGTTAAAAAGAAGAAATCTCATCGTCAAAGCCTAGGAGAGGAGCTAGCACTCCAAAGAGGCTGGTCAGGACCAGAACCTTGATGTGGATCATCTGTAGAGGCTATACACCTTTGTGTGGCTTGCAGAAGTTGTACCTACTATCGCCTTCTATTGCTGCGTGAGTTACTAAGCATCAAAAGGTAAAAGATTCAATAGTTGCTGGTGATTTAGATGTGATCTAAGACACTAGGCCACAAACATAGATATGATTTATGTTATTTGTATTTACATAGATTTGATCTATGTACCTTTTTACATAGATTTGATCTATATACTTTTCTTTTATACCTTTATATATAATTTTTATATATTGATCCTGTTGTAGGCTGATATTGGATTAGATCCAATATCTTATTACTTTCGTTGCATATTTATTTTAGAAAATTTTAAAATGCATAATGTGGCCTACAAAAGGTTTTCTAATAATAGTATCAGAGCCTGGTTTATGATCTTAGTTTCTATCGTGCTCTAACTCTAGAATGGTCTAATGGAGGAGGCTATTGATAGTACCCTGGATCATTGTGCCCAATGAGCATCTAGTAGGATATCAGGGATGCACCAATGAGGAAGGCTACTGGTAGTACCTCAGTGCGTGATGCCCAACTACCCATGACTCGGAGAGTGTAATAGACTACTAAGAGCACTTGAAGGCTATTTTGGTAGGAAGCCAAGTACTTAAATTGGGTGGATTTACAAGGCCATCCGATCATAGAAGAGAAGTAAGGTTTAAAGACCTTCTCTTTTCCATTCAATGGGATCTCCTATGGCGTGAAGGGATGCCACTTGTATCATAACTCATGAAGAAGAAAAGTGAAGAAAATATAGATTAAAACTGTTTTAATCTTATTTTGGATGATATGATCATAAATTATTTTAATTTTTATAAAATTTATTTTACATGTTAAATTAAAATTATTTCAATTTAAGAGTTTATTAAATTTAATTAAAAAATTAAATTATCTTAAATGACAAAGATATCTAGAAATATGATTTGAAGATCTTAAGTCATTTGCATAAGTTTTAAGGGTCATGAGTTAACTTGAGTTAGATCGTTAATTGGGTTAGACCTAAGTTTAGATTAATTAGACTAAAAAGAAAACTTAAATCTAGTCAAAGTTGAGTTAGGTTACATTCTCTTTAGATCTCTCTAATTAGTTAGATTGATCAGTTCATAAATCTAAATGAACCTAATTTGTTGCTCAGTGGTGAGTCCAAGTCTTTATGCTAATCTAATCAAATCTAATGAACCCATCCCATGATCTCACTTACCTGTAAGATATGATCGATCAGAATTGATTGGATAGCTCATTGATTCAAGTTAGCTCATTGATTCACCTATGGTGAATCAGTATGACTGATTTAGGTACCCATGGACTAATTATTCATGAATCCTTTTACAAGTTAGTAGGAGAATTCTTAATTATAGTCCATGTGTTCTCTTTCATATGTCACACATTAAAGAGAAATCCTCTAAATTATTAGGTCCTAAAAAGATAAAGTTATGGGGATAACTAAGTCTTAACCTCCCATTAAGTGGATGGTAATGGGTCCAATAGTTGGATGATCATTGGCAGATCCAAAGGTCGAATGCTCATAGGCTATTAAAATTGTCAATCCTAATATGATGGCTCAATATGACTCTCTTAACGGTAGTCAGGTGGGCCGGCCAAAGTCGGGCTTGACTATTTATTGGTTAGAAGTAGTGATTTTGTCATGTTAATGATTGGACCTAATTAGGACCTTCAATAGGAGGCCCAAAGGCCGATTGAAGTGCACCCTGCGGCAAAATTAATTACTAGAAGTTACTTGAAGAAGTAATCGGTTAAAGAACCTACCTTTAGATGTGCATGGGTGAGCCGGCCAAAGTCGGGCACATGTATTGTCTATTGGATTCTAGTACCCACTAAGGGATTAAGAATAATTCCTCGGATTGGAGATAGAGGCTGCCAGTCTGAATAAAATATTGGGAGGACCTTTAGACTACAGTCCATGTTTTTAGAATAATAATTCATATATAATAATAAGTTTTTGGTTTTTCTTTCAGATAATGTCTACCAACTTGTTGCTCTGTTCATTGCTTAATAATGAAAAACTTAAGGGTCCCAACTTTGATAGCTGGTATCGAAGGCTTAAGATTGTCCTAGAGCATGAACGGATCCTTTATGTGATAACAGACCTAAAGTCCCTGCTCCTAATGCTCGGGGTTTGGTCAGGGATACTTATCAGAAGTGGCTATCTGATCGGATCACTATTCGATGCATAATGCTAGCAGTGATGAATGACGAATTCAGTCATAAATTTGAGGAAGCCCAGCCAGAGAAAATTCTTCAAAATTGAAGGAATCCTTTGGGACACCGGACGATGTTGAGAAGTACAAGGTCTTTTATACCATCTACAATGCACGGATGCATGATGGAGCCTCGGTCACTGATCATGTATTATACATGATCGAGATGATTGAGCACTTGGGCAAACTCGGTTGCCCCTTGCATGAACAACTTGAGAAAGAGGCGATACTGAATTCCCTGCCTCCTTCCTATCTTGACTTTCTTGATCATTATAGAATGAATAAGCCTACTATAAACTATCATAGTTTACTTGGTTTACTGCAAACTTATGAGAAAGATCACTAGCTCAATAAAAGGGATGGTGAATTTAATGAAAGGTTCTTTGGGAGGTCGTCATCCCTTTAAGAAAGGGAAAAAAAAAAAAAGGAAGAAGGTGTAAAATGCTGGAACCAGTCAGGCTAAAAAGGTTAAAGTTGATCAGAGTAAGGCAGAGTATTTCTTTTACAAGAAGTAGGGTCATTGAAAGAGGAACTGTCCTCTATATATTTTATCCCTTAACTCAAACAGGTCCAAAAAGAGAAAACAACAAGGAAATACTGAACAAGGATATTTATATGATAACGCCTTGTAATTTCTCTATCTATGATACTACTAATTGGGTATTGAATACCGAAAGTCCAATTTACATATGCAATTCTTTGCAGGGACTTCAAGTTAGTAGAAGATTCGAGGACGGTAAAAGATTCTTAAACGTGAAAAATGGAAGCCAAGTTTTAGTCCTGGCATTAGAAGTCATCAAACTTATTTTTGAGTTTGTACAATTATTTTAAATGAATGTCATTATTGTCCATCTTTCATTTTAAATATTATTTCTATAGGCCAATTGGCCATGTCTGGTTATGAACTATCAATAAAGAATGATATTTGTAAAATCATTATGAATGGTTCTGCTATGATGAATGGATATATGAGTAATGGCATATATATACTATCGTGACTTGTTAGTGTAATGTATACATCTAGCAAACGCCCTAGGATAAACGATATCAATAATGCTTACCTTTGACATTGCCGACTAGGTCATATTAATAAGAATAGGATAAACAGGTTGAGACAAGAAAGTCTACTTGAGGTTAATGATTTCGAATCATTACCAACTTGTGAATCTTGTCTTATAGGTAAAATGACCAAATCATCTTTTAGTGGAAAGGTGAATGGGCCAATGAAATTCTAAGTCTAGTACATACCGATGTATGCGGACCTATGAATGTCAATGCCAGGGATGGGTATAATTATTTCATTACGTTTACAGATGATCTTTCAAGGTATGGTTATATATTCTTGATGAACATAAATCTGAATCATTTGAAATGTTCAAACGATATCGTAATGAAGTAGAAAAACAAATTGAAAAGTTTATCAAAACCCTTCGATCAGATTGAGGTGGTGAATATCTTTCTAGTGAGTTTCTAACATATCTTGAGGAGAATGAGATTCTCTCTCAATGGACACCTCCAGGGATACCTCAATTAAATGAAGTGTCTGAAAGGAGGAATCGAACCTTATTAGACATGGTTTGGTCCATGATGGGCTTTGCTTCTCTGCCGATCTCCTTTTGGGGTTATACTTTAGAGTTAGCTTGTTATCTTTTAAATAGGATTCCAAGTAAGTCCGTTAACAAAACACCATATGAGATATGGATTGGGCATAAGCCGATACTCTCACACCTTCGGGTCTGGAGCTGCCCGGCTTATATTAAATGTTTGGAAACAGACAAGCTTGGACCTAGGTCTGACCGGTGCCTATTTGTAGGGTATCCAAAAGAGTCTAAGGGTATTACTTTTACTTGCCTGAAGAATAAAAGTTGTTCATCAGTCTTAGGGCTATCTTTTTAGAAAAAGGAGTTTCTTGGTGAAGGAACTGAAGCTACTAAGATTGATTCTGAGAAATGACTAGAAGCCATGAAATCCGAAATAAAGTCTATGAAAATCAATAATATATGAAATTAGTTGATCCACCCAAGGGGATAAGACCTATTGGGTGCAAATAGATTTTTAAAAGAAAAGAGGTGCAGATGGGCAGGTAGAGACCTATAAAGCCCGTCTGATTGCCAAGGGATATCGTCAACATTATGGTATAGACTATGACGAGACATTTTTTTCTATGGCAATGCTCAAATCCATTCGGATTATGTTTGCTTTAGCAGCATACTTTGATTATGAAATCTGGCAAATGGATGTCCAAACAGCTTTTCTAAATAGTGAGCTGGAAGAGGAGGTGTATATGATATAACCTGAAGGGTTCATATCCACAGATGAGTCAAAAGTGTGCAAGCTTCAAAGATCCATTTATGGATTGAAGCAAGCATCACGGAGTTGAAACTTGCGGTTTGATAAATGTATCAAGAGTATAGTTTCGTTAGAAATAGATAAGAACATTGCATTTATAAATGGGCTAATGGTTCTGTGGTTGTATTCCTTGTGTTGTATATGGATGACATTCTCTTAATCGGGAATGACATCCCAGCACTACAGGAAATAAAGGTCTGTTATCATGTCAATTCTTTATGAAGGACTTGAGTGAAGCCTCTTATATACTTGGTATAAAATCTATAGAGATAGATTTAAGAGGCTTTTGGGATTATCCCAATCTACGTACATAGACACTGTGCTAAAACAGTTCAGCATGAAGAATTCCAAGAAAGGCTATCTCCCAATAGGCCATAGAATTTTTTCTCCATAAAAGATTATGCGACAACTGCTGAGGAAAGAGAGCGTATGAGTAGGATTCCATATGCTTCGGCAGTAGGTTCTATCATGTACGCTATGACATATACTAGACCAGATGTGGCATACTCACTAGGATAGTGAGCAAATATTAGTCTGACCCAGGTGACGCTCAATGAAAAGTAGTGAAGACTATTCTTAAGTATTTGCGAAATACTAAGGACCAATGGCTAATTTATGGAGAACTTGACTTAAAACTTGTAGGGTATATTGACTCCAATTTTTAGTCAGATAGGAATGACAGCAAGAGTATGTCAGAATTTGTTTTTACCTTAAATGGAGAGCGATCTGCTAAAAAAGTTTCAAGCAGCACATTGTGGTAGACTCCGTTTGCGAGGCAAAATATATTGCGGCATCGGATGCAGTAAAGGAAGCTGTATGGTTGCAAAAGTTTCTAGGAGAACTGGGAGTGACACATTCTCTGGATGGTCCTATTTCGGTGTACTGTGACAACACCGGAGCCATTGCTTAAGCCAAAGAGCCAAAGTCTCATCAATGCACCAAACATATTCTGCGCCGTTATCACCTTGTGCGAGAAATCATGGAACGAGATGACATTGGCCTTCAGAAGATTGATGGAAAGGAGAACCTAGCAGACCCATTCACTAAAGCTCTCGGAATCAAAGAATTTGATGACCATAAATGGAAGATGGGTATTAGATACTATTCTGAGTGGCTTTAGTCCAAGTGGGAGTTGTTGGGAATTGTATCCTAAAACCAATCAACTAACATATAGATGATTATGCAAGTTATAAAATATATAAATTATTAATTAATAAAATATTTATTTAGCAGTTCATCACATTGCATCTTTCTGAAATAAATTCTTTTGTGATGGAGTCCTTAGAACCATAATCTATTCAATCAAGAGAGGGTTTATTGAGTGGTTCTTAAAATAGTCGCGACCAAATGATATATAGTTATAGGACAACTATGTATTAAGCAAAGGTCGTTGTATGTCATATGGGTTGGTTGTCTTCTTTACCAAGGAGTGTGGTGACACTGGTATGACATGCAGGTGAGGTGTATGACATCTCACTGAACGTGACCAATCTACGGAATACTCTTCTGCCAAGAAGTGTTCGTGAAGGGATATGGATATAAGTGTCCCTCTGACCTGAGATCACCAGGGTAGCTTGCAAGCAACCTACTGTACTTTGGTGCTAGATTATCTGGAATTTTAATACAGTGATAGAAGGTTTCTGAGTGCAGTAAAGTACTTATGGAGCAGTGAGTGGATCAAGATGCGATTGACCCCTCCAAATAGTTTGGAATAAATGTCTCACTGTATTTCAATTTAGCAGAACCTTGGCTAGGGTAGTCCTTGTGAGAAGTCACAGGACTTGTGAAGATTGAGACACTTTATGGATGAGCTGATTAAGGGTTGGCAGTTAAAACCTAAGTCATCTTGAGCATTGAGGGTTAAAAGGATGAATTATATGGCAACCATACGCCAGAGGTTCTTGATTGTTGCTCTACAACATTCGGCCTATCCGGACGTCGGGTGTCATTGCTAGATGGCAACTTCGATTAATATTGGAAGTGTTTCAGTACTACCGGCTTAATGTTCGAACCTATAGGGTCACACACCAACTTGTCTGGATGATTGAGAAACTAAATATTAGTAAATTAATCGAAGATTAAATTGGCAATACGATTACTGGCTAGCTCAATTTGATTGAGCTATGAATATCTGGATCAAATCAAATAGGATTTGGTTTGGGCTAAAATTTAGGTAAGCCTAATGTTAACATTCTTATCCATTTAAATTTAAATTATGAATTTGAATTTCAAACTGATTTTAATTTCAAGTTTGACAATTGAATTTTGAATTCAAAATTTTAAGTTTGAATTTAAAATGGATGTTAATTGCCTCTCCCTAATTACCCCTCATTCTTAAACTTCTAACCTTTTCGGTTTTTAGATGAAGAGAACTTCCTTTTCGGTTTTTAACTAAAAAACGAAAAAAAAAGGAGATGAAGAGTTTCTTTTTAACTTCGGTTTTAACCGAAAAAGAAGATTAAAAGTTTCTTCTTTTAATTTCTAATCTTTTCCTTTTTTTTAACTAAAAAGAAGATGAAGGGTCTTCCTTATTTTTAAAGAAAAGAAAAGATAAGAAGATGAGAAGTTTTTAGGGTAAAAGAGATTCTGGCTATAAAGCCCTTGAACACATCATATCCTTTTGACAATTTCAAGAGCAGATATGATCTATGTTATTTATATTTACATAGATTTAATCTATGTACCTTTTTACATAGATTTGATCTATGTATTTTCTTTTATACCTTTATATATATAATTTTTATATATTGATCATGTTGTAGGCTGATATTGGATTAGATCCAATATCTTATTGCTTCCGTTGCTTATTTATTTTAAAAAATTTTAAAATGCATACATGTATCCTACAAAAGGTTTTCTAACACCCTTAACCTCACAAACCCAGACCAAACTCTAGATTCCATTTGTTGAGCATAATTAAGTTTGGGCTGGATCAATGCACACTTGGTTGTATATCAAGAAATTTATCTAATTTGATCTCAAAGTTAAGCTCTAACTTTAAAAATTGGGGGTGAACTTAGGCCAAGGCCTGGCCCAAGTGGACCCAAACTATAACTTGGGATAGTTGGGCCGGGGCAGACCCAGCCTCTAGAAATCCGATCCAATTTAAGACTTGACCGGTAGCCGATCTGATGCGTCCGAGATCCAATCTAGGAATTGCACACGGAAACGGCATCCTCGAGTACACGGAAAATGGTATATTCTCTCATCCGAAATAACAAACGGAGCCATTTTCTTGGCCTCATCTCCCCTCCTCACCGCCGATCTCTCGATATCCTTCCCCTTTCCAAGCTCCGGGCGAGAGCGAAAGAACAGCTCCGAAATTGATAAGGTTTGGTGGCTTTCTCTCACCTTCGAATCCAATGGCGAAGCCGGAGTTCTTGAAACTAGAGGAGGAATTCTTCCCTTTCTCCATCCTTGATTCTCAAAAAGGTACCATTTTCCCCTCTTCTTTTGCTTTAATTTATCCAAGTCCTGCCAGTTTCTTTTTTGTGTTCTATTAATTTGAGTTAGATTAGTAGCTGCCGCAAATTTTTAGATCCGTGCTTAAAAAGTTGTTGCGTGATGCCCTCCGTTTGTTGAATCGATCGATTTTTTTTTTGGAAATTAAGGTGAGGCGGTGAATTCCCGTGGGCAGTTGATTGAAAGAAAGATTGATGTACTCGAAAGCTTGGCGGGCAAGGCAAGGGTTTGATTTGTGTCTTCTTCTTTTAATCTGATTTGAGCTTAAACTTATTTCTAGTTGAACTGATGGACCTGCTAAAATGAGGTTTCTGATCTGAAACTTGAACTACCTGCATCACTTTCTTTTCCTCGTTTTCTGGGAACTCCAACCTGCATCATTGTCAGCTATAAAAATTACCTGCTAGATTGGGGTAATAAAGGATGCATCAAACATCCTCATCCAAGGCTGACCCTTTCACCAAATCATTAACATCCAGCGTATGCTGTTTGGGTTAACCAACTAAATACTTTCTTCTTTCCCTGGTCCTGAATTTAATTGATGCCGATGCAAACTAGAATTATCATATTTTGGTCATTATTGATCATGAAAAACTTTTGACTCTCCTATTCATGTCAACATCTTTATTTATTAGCTATTTGAATTAATTGTACTGACTTCATTTGAATCATTTTTTAGGTTGACCTTTAAAATGTTACAGGTTAGTAATCGGCGATCACGCAGATGGTTGAATGACCGTTTACTGATAGAACTTGTTCCCCGTTTGAATGTAGAAGAAATAAAGGGGCTCTTTGCTCCACCTCCATGGGGTAAATATTTTTCATCAGAATCTTGTTTTTATGCACCATTATTTCCTATGCATTCATTGATACAAGAATTTGAAGCCTTTTAGTTGTTGGATTAAATTGTATTTGCAAATGAGGATTCATATTTTGCTAGTTTGATAAGTATTGTTCTTATATATAGGCTTTTTGGCCTAGGGAACAGGTTCAATTCATTGCTGCTGAAATTTTTATTAAGGGAAAAAAAAAGAAAGAAGTAATGTATTCTTACTTACAAATCATTATTGATAATGGCTCCCGTCTATCATTTTTTCATTTAGACAATACTTTTGAACATGCTATTGTATTTCATGTCTGTCACATTAGTCTTTGTTTAATGGGTTCAGCTATGATACTTTTTTATATTTGTTTTTGGAAATCAAGCTTCAATCCCATCTATTCAAAATGCTCATTCAATGCCTTCAGCCCCTTATGCTACGTTCTTATGCACTCAAACTTCTCTTTATTTATGGTACCATGCACATACAGTCAGAAGCATTGTAGAATCTTGCCTTGTTTAATTCCTTGAGTTACTTGTTAGGTTTTCAGTAAGGAATTCTGTTGTCGAGTTATGCTTCATGGACTAATTGCATTTTTTGTTGTTTCCCTTTGAAAACCTATGTGTTGCCGCTTCCATCTCTCTTTTTATTTCTTGGTATGATAGGTTTGGTCAACCGTCCACGCCTAGTCTAAACATGTAGTTTGTTGTGATGTTCTTTGTTCCATAATTTAAGGAACTCATGCTGTCTTCTATGGAATGTACATTTCTCAAGAAATCATGTTTTAGTTTGGTTAGTCTACAACTTATCAAATCATAATTCAGTATATTCTAATTGTAATGTCCCCCTCATGCAACAGTAACACTATTTGTTGGAGTCTATATATATATATATATATATATATATATAAAGAGAGAGAGAGAGAGAGACTTAGCTACATTTGAATGTAGGAAAGTTTAGATCTGGTTACCTTCCCCATCTTTAGATCCACACAATTTATGGATTCCAAAGATGAAAAAAGTGAAAAAGGTGGGATGGCTTTGGGATCCACTTGGATCTAAGGGCGAAAGGGATGACATGATTTTAGGCTTAGCCAAATCCAGCTATATATATAATATTTCAAAAACTCAGCAAAAATGTTAGCGCAGATCCTAATATATCCCCCTAAGTGCTAATTTTTTTTGTTTTAGAATTTGGAGGTTACAACTTATCCTATGCTCCTATTAGGAACTTTTTTTTCAACTATTTTGTCAAGTGCCCATAATAAAATGGTATTATTGAGTACAAACACTATAGCAAACCTTTTCATTCTCTTTTTTCCCACTTCCTACTTCATTTTTGGAAGATACTGTGGTAATTGTCATGTATCTCATTGATACAAATTTTTCCAATGGTACCGTGTGCATCTCACTCTTTTCACTGATTTCACACTTAGCTGCTGTTTATCTTTGCCTTTTTGTTTGCACCTAGTTTCTTCTGCTTTCTTCTGCTCACTGTTAATAGGAACCTTGCTCACAGCTTGATTAGCTATTTGCATTTGCAATGTGGAGCCTCAAGTGTAAAGGGGTATTGACCTTATTTGTTACACAGTTAAGGTCTTTTTACGGTCATATCACTTAATCACTTAAGTGTCTCTTTCCACCTTTAATATCTTAATCTTTCCTGATTGACTTTTCCAACTTGTTTGAGTCTTTACTTCATATTGGTTTCTTTAAACTTTCAACTAAATTCCTGGTACTAATTATCGTTGACCTAGGATGTTTGTTTTTGATGCATTTGTGGATGTATACCACCAGCTTCTTGTTGTTCTACTTCTAGATGATGTCCCTAAAATCATAAATTCACATATTTATCATCTTGCTGAAAATTTTGATCTTTGAGTCTCATCTACATGCTTTGCCTATATTTGATGATTCATTACTATGATCATTATTTGTCAGGTTTTTAGTCCTATATAGTGTTATATGTTGGTCTCATCAACTTTTTTCTTTTTTTAAATAGGTGACAGCACACCATTATCAGCATTTTGCATGACAAATGTTGGAGAGTGGGATGCGTTTAGGAATGTTGATATGGATGTGGAGGTCTGCTACTTCTGTACTTTGTGTAGTGTATATGCTCATTACTTCTTTTTCTTGGGTATGAAAGTAACACATCAAGATTTTAGACTACGGAGACTGTTGGAAACCTATATATAGCCTGCAAACTTTATGGATTTGCTATATCAATAACCTCAACTTTCTAGAGTCATTGATTTGATAAAAATGATCATTGAAGAGAAATAAATCAGTTATACTAAAATTGATCAGCATTTTTGCAGGCCGTTAGCATTTGGTCATTTGTGAGGTCCACATATGTTTTCTTTATTATTTGCTCATGCATGCGTGATGTCTTGTGATTATATGCGTTACTTGCACCTGCACATGGGTGGGTTTATTCCTAATAAGAAATTGAATTTGCTTTAACACTTGCTCCTTAAATTTGATGGTAATAATCTTGGATTCTCATTGTTGTAACTGCAAAAAAGCTTTTAAGCTTTAGAGACACATCTTGTGTGGGCTTATCATCAACTGGAGATTTCTTTGTTGGATTAAATTGTTCAGGCTTCATCTTAATCAATGTGCTTTCACCCTCTTGCCTCTATGTATCATCACTTCATTTCAGCAGGCATTTGTTGGCTGTATCCTAAGCATTCCAGTACCATTGGACTTTGC
Organism: Calamus simplicifolius; assembly: GCA_900491605.1. Classification (NCBI taxonomy): domain Eukaryota; kingdom Viridiplantae; phylum Streptophyta; class Magnoliopsida; order Arecales; family Arecaceae; genus Calamus; species Calamus simplicifolius. Next base: position 487,002 of record UESW01003887.1, on the reverse strand, counting down.
TTCATCTTTCATAGAGACTCTAGACTTGTATTTGATCCATACTAGCCTATACTTCTTCCATTGTTATGTGTTTTTTTTTTTGTGGTTTTATGAAGATAAAAAAATCCAAAAGAAACTTGCTTCGCTAAACAATTTTCAGATCCAAAACTGGCAAATGGTGGGTCATTTTTCAGCTTACTTCCCATTCTGGTCTTCAGGCACTGTTTTGCCCTTATAATAATTATGAGAAATTCTTGCTTTCTCTTTTATTACTAAATTTTTTTGCATTCTAAGAAAAAAAAAGAAGAGGAAGAAGAAAAGCCCTAGGCAAAGCAGCCAATTGAAGTTGAATTGTGGTTTGCTCTATAATCTTCTGGCCTATTACTTAAGGCTAGTTTCTTGAGTTGTCTTATAGATGCTCAATCCATTGTTTGTATTCTTTCATGGGATCCTTGGAACCCATTCTTTAGTCTTTGTTTGCTTGAGGGTAAGCTATTATTATGTTGTAGTCTATTGCCAGTGCGTGAGCTAGCTGTGGTTTGGAGTAACTGATGACAATGCCACTTCTTACATAATCATTTAATGTAGTGCATTTTGTTTTAATGTATACTTTCTTGTATTGGTAGTAACATATATAAATATCATATTTGTTTCAATAGTTTACTTTTGCATAGCATTCCAATAATTACAATTATGATTTCTGTGTTAGGTAAACATGATACAAGCCCTGGAAAAATCTTCAACAAAAAGAAAAGGCCATGTTGATAATGATAAGATGATTGCGCTGAATGCATGGCATCGTGTAGATTGCCGAACAGAGAGCACTGCGGCGTAATTTCCTATCTGATCTGGTTGAGAGCTATGAAGTAAGTTCTTTAATAAACTATATATTCAATAAATTTCTGGAGCAACATGCTTTTCCAATATGATGTCGATCATCTGTTTCCCTTTGTCAGCATCAAATATGTGCGACACGTTCTCATTCTTTTTTCATTATATACTTATATTTTTTTTATCGTACTGATTGAACTGTGTTTCCTAATGGTTAGTAAATTGAGAGATAGGTAAGTTAGCATAGGTAAATTGATTGTATGGGGGTTCATGAGTATGTATATGTTGAAATATTTGCTTTTCTTGTTCGTATTCAATATTTTGATGATAGAGCTTAAGGCTTAACTTCTTTTTCGCTTCTATTATGTACGCTTGTGTCTTCAGAAACATCTGATAGACTTGGAAAAATTCAAAGAAGATCATTAGAGTACTTGAGTGGGGATGGTGTGCACAAATTTAAAACCAACAGGAAAAAGCTTTCTAATATATTTTGGTTAAATTTATGGATCCTTTTTGCATTATTCTTGTTAAGGACTATGTTTTGAAGTTTGAACCAATGCAATTCTTTGTTCCTTTCCTCTCTCAACCTTTAAACTTTGTTTTTATTTGTTGACTCTCAAATATTTAATAGTGTCACTTTCTCTTTTATTTGATAACTGGGAGTACCTTTGCCACCAGCTTCTCTTCAGTCCTTGCTGCATATGATCCTGATCAACACTCCACTTTCCATCGTTTTGTCTAACTGATGTGAATTCTTTACATATTTTATCTTATCCTTGCAGTACTTATTGTTCCTAGATCTTTTAGTGCCTCCTTTCATACATGTCCTCGAAACAAGTGTTGTCAAAGTGCACCTTTGGCACATCTAAAGCACAAAATGCAAGGCACCAAGGGGTAGGCGCGTGTTATTTTGTAAGGTGTGCGTAAGGCATAAGGCACGTTTAAGATAGATTAGACGCTTCTTATATTTTAGGCAATGTGCTTTATCTTGTCGCATATAAGGTGAAAAAGTATATGCTTTTAATCTGATTTGAGATGCAAAAAAGGCACACCTTTCTTGTAAGCTATATTTCTAATATTTTTTAAAATCTATTTATTTATTAGACCATGTTGACTTTATAATGCACCATTCCATACATAATTATTTTTTTTACCCTATAAAAAAGGCAGATAAAGAGATGAAACATCAAAAATTATACTATTATCTGAGAAAGAGAGAGAAAAACATTTAAGGGCTACAAATTTCAACTGAAAAAGAGAAGGCTTTCCATTAAGCTAATAGGTTAAATATATATTATTATTATTATTATTATTATTATTATTTTAGTTTATTTCTATTATGTATTAAATATCTTACTTATATAAATTATTTTATTTATTTTAAAATATGCATCTCACTTCTCTTAGGCGCACGTCTATGTTTTGCACCTTGCACCTAGCACGAAGAGCTCTTTGCATTTAGGTATGCCTAGCACTTGTAATAGCACTGCCCTTAAAGCTTATGAATAGGTGCTTGTCTTGAGACAAATATGGTCTCATGTTCTCCAAACCTTTCTTTATTTGCATTCATTCACTTAATTGTGGTCTTTCATCTTTATTTTTGGAAACACTTATCTTTAAATGGGCTTGACTTATTATAAATCAAAAACTCAATTGTTTGTGTTTAGACATGAAGGTTTTTCAGCAAAATGGCCAATTTCTCTTATATTTGAAGTGGTTGCATTCCTCTTCTTCCAATTATTTTTCAGCTTTTATGGATTACATGAAGTTTGAATTTTCCTTGTGTTCTTTCTACATGTGAGGTGCGTACATTGTCCCAGCCACCTTTCTGGTTAGTTTAAACCCCTCTTCTCTTCTTCCTAATTCTCTGTCTTTCTAAACTCTCTCTTGCATTCCTCAGACGTTATTGCTGCCCTAATACCTTCAACCCTTATGTCAGCCATGTTTGGCCATTTAAACACTTCTGCCAGCCAGGTCTCTTGCTTCCAGTTTGAGCCCAGGCCCATATTAAATTTTTGAATGTTTGAATTTGATATGCTCAAGCTTGATATTGAACCATATAAATTAACTAAACATTAGAAGCCATACTAAAGTCATGCACCATTGCTGATTTCTCATAAGCTGGACCTTACAGCTTAACTGTACTGCTTATTCAAAGAATCATATAACCCAAGCCAAAATGAAACTAACAAATATTTGATCGGTAAAACAGTTAGTTTTAAATATTTTTGTTACTCCGAGAAATTAAGAGACCATACGATGACAAGACACTAGAAATGATCTATGTGCATGGGTAATATAGTCTTGGAATTTTTGAATTTATTTGCACCAGATTGCTACACATCAATTGGTTATCCTTCACAATCACATCACGATGGTAATGCTATAGCTTGTGCTATTGCTGTGATATCCTTCTTCTATACGATTCCATTTCTTCGTGATCTTACAAACCATACTGCACAGCATAGTTTTCCATGAGAACATGTAAATTGTTCATGCATTCAACTCAGAATAAGCCGTCACTATTTTTTTAAGTTTTATTATATTTCTAGTTTGCTTCTTTATTCACATTAACTTTAATGCTCTCTTGTCTTTTGTTATTGCATAATCTAGATATAACTTATACCATGGCATGGCATATCATATGTATCGGTGACCAAGTTAACCATAACAAATGCTATATTTAAAAGCTTGAGGCTTATCACTGGTTTTTGTCAGCCACATTTGACAACCAACTACTTTGTTATCATTGTCAGTTAATCTATAATCCAAGAGTATGGAAATTATTATTATTTTTTCAAGTTTAAAGTGTTATGATGCAAAGGTCGATCTCAATTTGAGGACCACATAATAATGCTGGAGTCTTGCTGCAATTATAATGTCAGAGTCTGAAAAATACTAGAAGCGTTGAACCAAGCATTTTTTCCCCCCTCCATCCTTAGAGGACAGTCTTATTTTTGAATGCTTGCTTTGCTTATATTTGTGCTAAATTTTATCAACTCTGAAGGAACGCATACGAGCATTTGTCGAGGATAATGGGGATGGAGATGTGCTTGTGCTCCATGTTCAAGATCCATTTCACAGATTGTTGCTGCATGGTGTATGTGAGGTAATTTTTCCTTTGTTTTGTTTGCGGAACCATGATCACGTTAAAACTTTATGATGCCACTTGTTTTTGCTTTCAAAAGAATTAGCATGGACCATAACATGAGCATGTACCTAGGGTCCATGCGTTTATTAAAATTGAGAAATAAAGATAACAGAGAGAACAAGAGCAAATTTGTGTATTTCAGTTTCTATTTTATGATCCCTGCGTAGAAATTGCTTCGGAAGGCATGGATTTCTGGTAGACTACCATCCTTTTGATCTCATGAGACCCCTGGGCTTCATTACTTAAATCTGAGCCTTGTATTTTCTTTATATGCAGTTCTACAACTTGATCTCTGTAACTGTTTCAACTGGGACGGGTGCAAAGCAGTCGAAGATGACAAAGATTAGGAAGAAGCTAGGTTATCAAGAGATGGCCCCAAATATCACACTTGTCCAATTTCTTAAAATGGCAAGGGATGGGGTTTTATAGTGTGCCCTAGGGGGAACCCCTTGTATATTAATCGATCATAACTGTGATCAATTGCTGTTGTAAATTATCATAGGGGGCTGTTGGCTTAGAAGTCAGTCATTCTGCTTCAGATACAATCCTAGATTTAAGTAGCTACAGCTTAATAAAATAATTCACACTCATGTCAATGGAATCAAGCATTGTGATTATAACTTCCAACTTGTATGTTGTGAATTGTGCACATATTTATGCAGTCGTTGGATGCAACAATCTTTTGGGCCCCTAAGAACCCAAAAGTTCTACGGTGTTGCCTGTGAGCATCATTTCTCCCTTTGTTTCATTGGACAAGTCACAGGTTCTTGGTCATCCGCAAATATTTTGTTGATAGGTGCCCCAGCTCTCACCACTTCCTTTCAAAAGATCAAGACCTAAGGGTGATTTTTCTGGGTTGACAAAAGAAAACTCCACATTGAGTGATACATACATCTGTATGTATGCTACAATCATTGATGCATGCATACCATAAAATCAGGTATGTATTTGTGTGGTAAGGTCTAAAATTGATTGTTTTTGTAGAAGGTTCTAACTACCTCTGCAAATATTGAAGTTAGCTCAGCTGTTAAAATGAGTTATCTATCAAGTTGACCTTGTAAGCCCAGACTTCTAATCTGGACTAATCTCAATTGATGTTTGATTTTGGCTCGTCTTCTCTTTAGATATGCCTCACCAAAGGTTGTCATTGAGTTAAACCTAATCAAATGTTCATGAGCAGTTTTGATCTATTTGCATAAGAATTCAATCTGGCTGGAAAGTCGATGCTGATCACCATCTGGTTTCTTTCACTTTTGATTTCTTGGTCGTTGAGAGGTTATTGATTTTGGTATGTTGCTTAGTTGGTACTGTTACAGATTTTATTCTTCCATTCTATTTCCGTTCAAGTACCTGAAAACGAGAAGGCAAAAGAAAAGAAACATAAAAAGGAGTGACGTTCCTCTGAATTTATCATAGATAGTTTTTGATGGATGTAGAGCCATTTTGTGGGTTGCATGTGGATTGTCATTCAAAGATGTAAATAGTTCGCCAAATCATTATGTTCCAAATTTGATTGGAGTTAAACAGTATTTATTTCAAAAGAAGTATTATAGGACAATAAAAAATGTTGTGGTTTTCCTATCAGGGAGCCTATTTAGATTCAGGAGTACTTCAAACTGCTAGCAAGGGCTGCATTTAATTTTTGTATACAAGTAGGGTATATATATTTCCCTATTATTTTTTGAACTCAAATTGCCTTATTTCAAAACAAAGAAAAAATAATTGTTTAACAAAGAAAAAGTCTAATTTTTATGGAACAAAGCTTCACTTAAGCTTAAATTTGAAGAGTAATTTCTCTTTGGCTTGAACTAGAAACATGGCTTCTTTCGACTTAGGTTAAGAGCATGACTTTTCTTCTTTGGGTCAACTTTGGCTTGATCTATGATAAAAGCTTCACTTTAAGTTTGACTGAGTTTAGAGCTTCTCTTTTAGGTTGAATCAGGCTCACCTTTAAGTTTGACTAAATCTAGAGCTCTTCTTTCATGTTGAGTTAGGCTCGAATTAAAAGAAAAGCTTCTCTTTTAGGTTGAGTTATTCTTGAAATGGAAGCAGAGCTTCGCTTTGGATCGAGTCAGGTTCAATATGAGAGCAAGGTCTACTTCGGACTGTGTCGGCTTGATTTGGTAGCAGAGTTCCTCTTTTGGATCAAGTTAGTTTCAAACTCGAAAAAGGTTTCTTTTTTAAGTCGAGTCAAGCTCAAATTGAGAGTAGGGTTCCATTTTCGACCGAGTTGAGCTCGATATGAAAGTATGGCTTAACTTTTATTCAAGTCAGGCTTAATAATAGGAGCAGGACTCCACTTTTGAATCGAGTAGGGCTTGATTTGGAAGCAACGCGCCACTTTAGATTGAGTTAGACTCATTTTGGGAGACAAATGCCTCTTTTGGGTCGAGTCAAGCTCAGTTAGCAGCAAAGCTTGACTTATGGAAGTTGACAGCAGATTGAGTTGGCTCGGACGACCATCAACAACCAGGTTGAGATCTGTTGGCCGAGTCCATTCAGGGCGGCCCTGCACCTTCCAATTCCCAGATCGATGTCATATTGGATGCTAAGCAACTAGCCACGGTCCGAACGTCAAATCCTTCACCCGCTCTAAAAGGAAGATGACGAGATTGATGCATTTTGAGGACCCTTTGTGTAATGATTGCTTGATGCTGAGTCTCTGATTTCATCCATTACTGCTTCAGAATTAATCTCCGATGATACAAAAAATTTACAAGACTTTGCATCATGCTCCATTCGGCAATAGGTACATAACATAATATTGGAAGGCCTTCATAAGTGAAGGTTAATTTGCTAGAGAGGTTCTTCCCCAGCACCATCCAACAAATCTACTCCAGGAATAAGTAGTGATTTTTCAATATTAATCAGTATATATATACAAACTGTGGCAAAACTCCAAAGATATAAACTCTTTGTCCAGTTATCAATTCATATATAAAGGTTACGTACCCAGCCGTCGAGGCTATCTCCAATTCGCACTCCTTCAATGATAACTCTACAGACAGTTCCTTTATTTACAATCAGACTGCTAACTCTTTTAATTGAAGTGCTAAAAGAGTCAGGTCGCCATGGCTCCAAAGTCAGGCAGGACATGCCCACCAACAATATCCAAGGTCCTTTCGACGAAACCATCGCCGAATCATTCTCAGAGTGGAAGCAAAACATATAATGACCCAAACCAATAGGAGAAGTATGTGTATCTATATCCATGCGCATGCATGCATGCAAACGTGGATCGATGCATGCATACAAACATCCAAAAAATTAATGCTATTATATAATATAATATAAGCTGATCAAGTCAACTATTTATTTTTTTACCTTCAAATAGACTTTTTGAGCATATCTTGGTCTCGTCCCTTCTCAGTTGATCTCTATCTCTTGATGGTAGAAAGCTTGTTAATATGATTGTTTTAGACGTCCTCTTTGTTCTCCCGTCCTTGTGTCATTGTTGGATAGCCCTATTTGCTTCGAACTCATTAGATATTTCCTAAATTATTGGATGACTGCTATAATATACTGAAAGACATCAAAGAGTAGGCTAATGCTTGTTTACGTGCAAATATATTCTCAATCGTTAGTTTGGGAGAGGAGGTATAAATTTCTGGAACATCGGCTCTTAAGAATATTGCTAAACGTGTCATAGGTTTCACTCTCTACGTTGTCATGGTTGGAAGCACACTGAGATCAAGAAAGGCACCAAGTCGCCAAAAGACTTAGACAGTAGGCAAAACTTAACTGACGAAGACACCATTCCTTTTTTTTTTAGAGAGAGAGAGAGAGAGAGAGAGAAGGAAGCCATTATTTTTGGCTGGAAAGTGACATTCTTAGATTATTTCAACAGATACTGCTTGGTTATCTTCACTCAGATAATACAACATTACTATTAATTTTTACAGCGATTACAAGCCCATGTAATTAAAGACCGATTACAATCTTTGCCTTGTCTTAATTTTTATATTTATCATACATATAGATCTTCACCTTTGCAACTAAAATAGACTTTTTTTTTTTTTCAATATGTAATATCCTGATAGAAGCTCTGTTGGACTTCAAGCGCTAATTCCTCCACACTAAGTTGGCAGTCAAATCCAATCTGCAAAGTAGCAAGTGAAAAAACAAAATACAACCAGTAATAAGATTTAAAATTTAAAATGTAATTTTCATTGCTGACAAAGTTAAATATAATTTTGAGTACTTCTTGGCCTCTGAACTTGTGTCTGGACCAAAAAGAAGGAATTTATTTTCCATTTAAGGAAGAAATCATTATCTCAAAACTATACTGTATATATTAGTATTTTGTTTTATTTTATTAATGCTTTAAGAAGATGTACTGTGGTGTACGACAAATGTGCCGGTTTATTATGCAAAATGTGCTTTCTTTCTCTGATCAAGTGCATCTTTTTCTTCCTATACTATGTGTGTATTATATATATATATATATATATATATATATCAGACCAAAGTTTTTTCTTTTAAACAAATGATATTTTTGATTGAGTGGAAGACATGATGCTAATAAAGGCATGAGGTGACGACATGAATAACGATAGATATAAAATTATATATGGAGAGGATGGACCTTTATGACAAAAGAGTAGAGCACAGTGTCTTCCTTGCTGCTAATGCTGAGATGAAGGATTTCAAAGGCCAACTTCTCTAGCACAGTTATTATCTTGACAACTTGACCAGGGATGCGCTTGGAAAGGGTTCTCAGGAGGACATTTGAACCTGAGATTTTTGCCTCCACATCTGCAACCGGTGAATTGCAACATGCCCCAAGTTCCTTTACGATGTCCGGGTCATGAGGATTGTTCAAGGGTGGAGGTGGATTCAACTGCAATAATGGCCTTGGACTCGGAGTTGGACTAGGGCTCAAGCTCTTCCTTCTTTTCTTGGCCTCCAGCGACTGTAGAACTTGGTGCAACTCTTTGATGAACTCTATGGCTCCTCCAATGATCGATGCTTGGTCACCCTTGTTATCATTAATAACAAAGATTAACATAATCAAATAAGCCATACTGATCATCTGGTGAAAACTGAGTAGTAGGTGAAGAAGATGGTGATCTTTTGAAAGAGTTAAAAAGACCTTCAAAATCAAACATGGTAAACTTGAACTCACCAGTCTTCTCTCTTCTTTTATTGATATATTAATCGATATGTCGTTCTCCTTCAAAGAAAAAATCTAGTAATCCAAACATCATTTGTTCATGGATTAACATTTTTCTCTGAAGACTAAGATATCCTATTTATCTGAAATTTATTTGGGAATCGTTAAGAAAGTATTAAAAGCATACATTAATTATTTCCTCTCCCACTCTCTCATAGCTACCAATTCATTCTCCGAAGTCCCTTAATACTATTACAATAACTCAATCTAGTCAGTCGCGGGCGTGGTGTTTCAACAAACTAAAACAGGAGTTAATTAGTGGAAAAGTAAAAGCACAGTGGATCGAAGTAATTTATTGTTTGTATATTTCCCTCTTGATCACAAAATATCTGATGCTAAAAACCTCGTTCCCGGTTAAGTTTCTTTCTCTCATTAATGCAATAAGAAATATATGACGGAGTACTGCAGTATTATAATTAAAGACCATTCCATAAACGACTTCATCCATCCTCCCCCGGCCTTCTCCCCAAAATCAAATGGAATGCAGCCTAATTAAGCTAGATCATACCACAGTATTTCCCAGACACCAAGAATATAACGCTTTGGATCATAAATCCAAACATTAGAGGATTAGCGGAATTGAAAGTACTTTTAAATTTTTTGAAAGGGGCTCGATCGCATGTGGACTCACATGAGTATATATGGTTTGCATGAACTAAATCTTAAGTCTTAACCAAGCTCGCCCCTAAATCGAAATAACCAACATTATAGCTTGCATGAATAAAAAACGATGCATAACTTAAGAGCATGTACTGAAATTTGCTTACCCTTTTGATGTAAAAACTCGGCGTCAGTGAGCGCAGCACCTTGAGATGTTGATTCATCTGCCTTCTCCTGTTCCTCTCCACAGCAATGTGAGACATTTTGTGCTTCCCGGACTCACGCAGAAAAGCTAGTATTTGTCTGCCTGATGGCTTTCTCTTCCTTACCCTTTCCTCGTATATATAAGTACACATGCATGCAGACTTGGGAGCTAGAAGCATGGAATCTTAGCATGGCTGCTCTTTACGTGCTCTCATTTAATGCTTGGGCTGCACCCCTCGTGAGCTGTGGCCTCTCTCTCTCTCTCTCTGTTGATGTGGCTGCAAACGGGGAAGCCCTTGGCTACCATCTCTTTCTCACATATTTTGGCCCCTCCCATTGATGCCAAGGGAGGATCGAAGCGCTTGTAATTTATGGCGAGGCAAGCCATTTGGCGCCTAACCCATGCCTCGCGCCTATCTGCATTGATTACATATTCACATTCTCACGGGTCTTCACCAGCCTCAACAGACTGTTAGCTTGAGGCCTTCCAGAAGTCATGGACGCCCAGGTGGGAGAAGCGATATCTCTCGCTCAGCTTGCTTGACTTTTGCCGGAATTAGCAAGCATATTACTTGCAAGTTTAGGTGTCAGAAATCTGGCCGACCAACGAACGCAGCAAGCAAGCCTTTTGGCCCCTAACTTATCCCCGCGCGCACTCATAAAAAATATTTTAAAAAAATTAAGGTTTTTTTTAATACAAACCCAAAAATGATCCAAATCTAATTATTAAAATGATGGTAAAAATTTTACTCTTGTATACAGGATGATACATGCTCGTTGCGGCTTCCTTTTCTTTAGTCTTCGACGAGCTTCACAGCAGCAGAGCCCTCTTTGGCTATTACAGCCTATCAGATTTGATTGTCTCGTAACCAGCTTAGCCACCCTAGGGTTTATCAAAATCAACTTTGATGGCAGTGTGCGTTGAAGACTATCTGGGTCAGCTTTTGTTATTCATGAATTTGATGGCACACTGCTAGCGGCAGGTGGTTTTGGCGCTCTTGACTCCACGGTCCCCATGGCTGAACTTTATGCGGCTTGGACCGGCATTGCTTATGCTGTTCGGATTCTTCATGCCTGTAGCCTTTTTATTGAGGGGGACTCGCTCACTGTTGTTCGGTGGATTCGCAACGACAGCAGCAGCCAAGTCCCTAATAATCCTTTGCTCCATGATATTTGGTCTCTTCTTCAGGGAATCCAGAGAGCTCATATCCGACATATCTATCGCGAAGCCAACTCGGCTGCTGATTGGGTAGCAGCATCTGTGGCCCGTAATGGAAGATTTTGGGTATGGGAGCAGGACGACCTGTGTCCCTAGTGCTAAAGCAAATTTTGTACTCTGATATTTTCGAGTTGACTCGCACTAGGTTAGTGTGATCACCCGCCTGCACAAAAAAAAATGACTGTAAAAATTTTAGAGTCAGACTAGGTTAGATCATGGGCAATCCGAGATGATCTAAAAATAATATTCGGATAAGATATAATTTTAATTTTATTTATTTAAAATTTTAGAATTCTATTTATATAGCATTATACTCAACTCAACCTACCTTATCTAAGCCTTTCCAAACTACACGGGGTTGGCTACATAAATCCGCTCCCTCCATTCTACTCTTTTCATCAGGACTAAGTCGACATTTAAATTACAAATAGTTATTATTTTTTAATTATTTCTATTCATATTAGTTTAGGTCTATCTCTATCTCTATCTCTATCATTACCATGAATTGTTAAAAGATCACTTTTTCTAACTGGTACATCTAAAGGTTTTCATTGTATATTTGTAATTTGAATGTTAACTAAGTCCTAAATAGAGTAGATTAAAGGAAATAGATTCATGTAGCCGATCCCATATAGTTGGAAAAAGGATTAGATGAGTTGAGTTGTATTGGCTCATTAAATTGTGAACTTATACTTTAATAATGATAATTTTGCTAGATCATATTAAAAAGAATGAAATTCATGATAACATTGGGATTATTTTAGTTTTTCTTAAAAACATTAGAGATTTTATATTTGATTTCCAATTAGTTTATTAGTTAGTCTTAAATAAAGAGTTAAATACTTGATTCAAATTGCAAACCAAACTCAATTTGATACTTTCAATCAAACTCAATGATGGCAACTTAATGAAAATCTTCAAAATCTTTCTTGGATCTTTAATCACTTATACAACTTAATTTGTCCCACTTAATCTGTCTCAACCTAACATAATTAGACCTGACTTGTTTAATCTTACCTAGACAACTATACACTAGCTTGATCTAACCCAAATGTAGCTCAAGAAGAGATTAAGTTAGGTTACATTAGAATATTCTTAGCCCAAAACCAGATCGGATGGGGTTTGGTTGAAGTTATGGATTAGTTGATATCACCCTTCCAGTTGATCCAATATAGCCAAGCCATGTTTCTAACATTCATGAAGTTGGCCCTTGATGTCCTTTGGAATCTAACCAAATAATGTAGTCTGCTTATGATGAACACGAAGTTTTGAACACAAATTATCATTCTTTCTCAATCAATGGTCACCCTCCTTCAAGCTAAATTCGGCTACGCAACATGGAAAGTCTCCCTCAACTAGGCCTAACGGGATCCCTTAATGATGCCTAATAGGTTTTCAACAGTCTATCTTGATTACGAAGCGCTATAGGCCGAGGTCTACGCTGCATCTTCTTTGCTCATAAAAGTTTAATATTATGCATGACTTTGGTAGCATTCTTGTTGCTAATCTCCATTAAGATTATATAACCAAAGCCACCCAAGATAGATATGGCTCAACTACATCTATTAACATTAGACTACTAATTTTAGGCAACAGAGATTAAAAAACCCTCATGACCCTTATTTTGAAGAGTGCTTGGCGCTCATTGAAGGCTATCCATGATGCTAGAATTTTGGTCAGATGTCCAAAATATGGTAGCTTATGTTAGAGTTATTAGTCTTTCATACTTGATAATAAAATGCCTTAAATAATATGATTACTGCTTATTATAAAATATAAACTAAACTTTATAGTGCAAACTTACTGTGCACTAAAAATGTACATTTGATCTGCCGATGGATTGGATTGAGCTCGAGCCTAAAGTATATTAAAGCAAACTAACATGCATAAAGGCTTAAGCCTATAGGATGACCTAGCCTGATTTAGCTAAGACGAGGCATTGTATAGATATAAATATAAAGTATAGGTTAACAAAACACTATCCTTGATATATATACAGTAGTATCCATGAATATGTATGATATTAAAAAAATATACCTTTAGTATGTTGACAAATAGATGGGGCCTCACATTTATAGGTTAAAAACATCGTCCTTTCAAATTAAAGCCATATTTTGTGACTTCTCTCATCTCTTAATCTTCTCCCACACATTGAACAATCATAAAACAACAGTCGCATACAATGTTTTATATACTCTAACTTGAAATATATGTATAAAGAAAGAGGTGCCAACACATTAAGCTAGTAGCTATTAGCCAAAATCAATGTAAATTTCTTAGTATAATTGATATACCCTCATTAGCACCTATATATACTTGGATAAAAACATGAATTAGAAAAGAGTAATGCCATAGCCCACTTATGTGGGAGCTTCTAAATACACTGCAAAAATTACTCTCCACACCCACACTTTAATATATATACATACATACATACATATATATATCATTGCGTAATTATCATTATGCCCTTCATGATTTCTCTCCACACCTTTCCACCTTGAACAAACCCCCCTTCCCCAGGGGCTAGCAGAGGGGAGTCGGAGCCGAGGGGGCCAAGGGGGGGCGAGGCGATGTGCCCGATAAGGAGAGCCGGGGGCCAAGGGAAGACGAGGCTCAGGGGGGACCAAAAGGAGCCGAAGGCTAGGGAAGGGGAGTCGGTGCCGGAAAAAGGAGGGGGGGCTGGGGCCAGAGAGGGGAGCTAGGGGCCAAGAGGGTCCAGGACGAGGCGCCCGATCGACGAGGGTCGCCACACCTGCTCGCTGCCGCCGCCGCTGCTGCCAGTATTGTGCTACCTCTGCTCGCCACTGTTGGCTGAGGAAGGAGAAGGGAAGAGAAAGAGGGAAGAGGAGAGGAGGGTGTCGGCCGGGTGGGGTGAGGGAGAGGGGTGTGGAGAGAAAAAAAAAAAATGGGTGGGGAAGGGATTTAAGGGTAGTTTAGGAAATTAATTTTTTTAAAAAATTTGGGGGTATGAAAAGTAATTTTTGCGGTGTATTTAGAAGCTCCCCTTATGTGCACATAAGCAATTTGGCATGAAGCATTGGGATACTTGCTAATTTATCATCATACATAATATTATTAGTTGATTATTAAATTACAAAATCAGCATTACCGGGCCTAATGAACTTTTGATGTGTGCATGATGGGCACCGCAAAGCATTTGCCTTAGTACAACAACAGGAATAAAGCGCATTGTATCTCAAGAAAGGTTAGAGTTTTAGCCATTCCAATTTGAAATGTTGATCATCTAGTTGGGCTGGGCTTAGGCCAGACACCTTTTCTCCATGCACATATAGTGCTAAATTCTTGTTTGATGATAATGGCAATAGTACAACAATGTTACACCTCTATGAAATTAGGGTCTGTTGTTACTCCTATAAGAAAGCATTTACCATTGTTATGTCAGCCCATTACACTCTTTCCTCATAATAGAGGTGTCTGGCCCTAAACTATACATAAATAGCAGTGGTAATTGTAATAGCAATGGTATGAAAACCACCCTAGATGAGTTAATTTCTACCCACATTTGTTGCCACCCGTAAACAAACATGTCCTAATAAATTGGCATGTCCTTCCTGCTTAAATGCAGAATGTTAGAAAACCACCCCAGAAATTCTTCTATCACCAGTAAGGGAGAGTCAGAATTAATGTGCATCAAAGTGCATTAACATCCAATTTGTAAGTATTAGTCTTTAACATCTCCACTAGTAAAATATCATGATCATGAGAAAGTCTGTCTTGGTTGCACCAATAGTTTGCATCCATTACGTTTAGAGGAACAAGCAACTATAACTCTTTATTGCTCAATAGACTTTCACATGAGGACTTGAAACAAAACTTAAGACTACCTCTAAAATATAGGGAACTCAACTCGTGAAGAACATTTGCTTCTTGGATATGTAGGACAATCCATAAGCTTTATCCCTGAGGTGTCCACACACAAGTAAATCTGATATAATTGCCTGTTACCAGATTCATCCACATTGCATTCAATACCTGAAGTAACACCAATAGCATCTTGGATGGCTCTTTTAATATTATTCAACTCGTAGAACCCACCATCTGGTGCAATTCCTGAAGCATTTACATGAAAAGTAGCATAAGAAAAGGTGACCATGGCCCTTCATAATAGAGAATAAAAGAAAACATGGAAGCTATCCACCATATTTACCTGCATCTTGTAGGATTTGAAGGAGGTTCACTTGCTTCTTGAGGTTGAGAGCTGCTTCAAAGTAGGAGTGTTGATCAAGAATGGACTCTGAGCAGGTGCCATGCTTCTCCCATTCATGTGCCCAAAACTTTGAGCCATCACCACTTGGACATGCCAAGGTTGGCCAGTCTGCTCTCATGCTGCCTATCAGATCCTTAATCTGTATAAAATGTAAAAAGAAATATATAGTTTCTTTATGGAAGCAAGATTTTGGTTCTTTGTAAAGATGACAAAAGTTGTTTTCAAGTTGATTTTTAATAGGCTGCTGACATTCTGTCAGTTTCTGCCATGCATTTCCCTTTTATTTGCTAATTTAAGTTTGAGGCCGAGCAAAATAAGATGATCAAACTTAATTTTTAGAAGTGATTTATTTCTATACCTAAATTAATGGCAGTTTAATTTAAGGCTGGAAATTCGGGGAAGATTTGAGCCTAAAATAGAGCCTAAACAAAATTAAGGTTGGGTTTTGATCTTCGGTCCAAGCTCAGCCCAAATTTATTCCAAATTTGAATCCTCAGAAGGCTCCTAACAATGGTTTTTAATTAATTAGACTCAAATCTAACCTGGATTAAATTTTATGTTAGAATTTATGTACATGAGATAGAATTGCTTCCATGTCATAGTAATTTTTTTTCTTAGATATCATATCTTTATCTTGATAAGGATATACAGTCAAGTTGAGAAAGTCAAGGAAGAAAATCAAGGGATTTTCACATAAGGATATACAATCAAGTTGAGAAAGTCAAGAGAGGAAATCAAGGGATTTTTATATTTGAATTATTTGGCAATTACTTTGATAAGGATATACAATCAAGTCGAGAAAGTCAAGGGAAGAAATCAAGGGATTTTAACGCCAGTTACTCGGTTTAATTTGTTTCTTCTTTTCTTAGTAGTTTCCTTCTTTTGTGCTCATATAATATGTATATATACTGCTCATATCAAGAAGAATGATGAGATACATATTTCTTCATCCTATTATCTCCTTCATGGTATTAGAGCAACGCAGCGGAAGCATGGTGGGCACATAACCCATAGGTCCTAGGTTTGCTCTTTGATCTCCAGCAAGCCTCTCATCCCCCTAATTCCTATGGCTAATGGGAATACCAAAGTCATCATCCCCAATGCCCAAGAACCTACAAAACCACTAACCAATGCTCGTCCATTCCTTGATCGTTGCCAATGGTGCAGTACTCAAGGTCATGTAATCTTCCGCTGTCCTCTCTTCCGACAACAGTTTCCATATGCGCAACCACCTCCTCGTCCTAGCACCTCATCACAATATCGACCATCGTCTTCGAGGCAAGCTCAAGCGAATATTGCAACCACCATTCCCTCCAACACTATATGGCTACTTGATAGTGGTGCCTCACATCATGTCACAACTGACCTCAGCAATCTTAACCTTGTCCTTATGATGGCACAGATGAAATTATGATCGGCGATGGCTCTGGACTCCCCATATCCCACACTGGTTCCACCTCTTTTACCACTCCCTCTCACTCCTTTACCCTATCTAATGTTTTATGTGTTCCCATCATGAAACGTAATCTTATTTCTATTTCTCAATTTTGCAAGTCCAACAATACTTCCATTGAGTTCTTACCCTCTTCTTTTCATGTGAAGGATCTTTGCACGGGGGCAATCCTTGTGCAGGGTCGGACTAAGGATGGTGTGTATGAATGGCTGCTCTCCACCACTCAGTCACCTTTAATCATCTTTTTCAGTGTCAAGACCACTTTGTCCGAGTGACATCATAGGCTAGGTCATCCTTCTTTGTCAATCTTCAAAAATATTATATCTTCATTTAATTTAGATGTCTCTCATCCTTCCAATTTTAATTTTAATTGTAATTCACGTCAATGTAATAAAAGTCATAAATTACCATTCTCTCCTTCTACTCTCTCTACTTCTTCACCACTCGAAGTTATATTTACTGATATATGGACATCACCAGTCTACTCTGTTGATAACTTCAAATACTATGTTATCTTTGTCGATCATTTTACCAAATATATCTGGCTTTATCCTCTCAAACGCAAATCTGACACGCATGATGTCTTTGTGCGCTTCAAGGCCCTCATCGAAAAATTCTTTAACCGTCCAATCATAACTCTCTATTCTGACAATGGGGGGGAATATCAAGCTCTCTCTTCATTCTTAACTATCAATGGGGTCTCCCATCTTACTTCTCCACCTCACACTCCTGAACATAATGGATACTCTGAACATCGTCATCGTCACATTGTCGAAATGGGTCTTTCTCTCCTTACCTATGCATCTATGCCTCTATCATATTGGCCTTTTGCCTTTTCTACTGCTATCTACATCATCAATCGCCTTCCTACACCAACTTTAAATAACCTTTCACCATATCTTAAACTCTTTGGAACATCTTCCAACTACTCCAAACTTCAAAGTTTTGGATGTCTCTGCTATCCTTGGCTTCGCCCATACACTTCCCACAAACTTGAGTCTCGCTCCAAACCTTGCATCTTTGTCGGGTATTTCCCCACTCAAAGTGCTTATCTCTATCTTGACACATCCACTGCTCGTCTATACACTTCTCGACATGTTCGCTTTGTTGAGTCCATTTTTCTTTTGCCACTTCTCAAACTTCTCTTCCTTGTGCCACTCCATCCTCCGTTTCTGAGTGGTGCTCTATGACTTTACCAGTCGTGGCTACACCATCCTTGAATGTCGGCTCTGCTCCCCCACAGAATCTACCTACACCAGCGCCCACCAATCATTCTAGTGAAACAGAGCGTGACCTTGCTAGTGACCCACTATCATCGCTTCCTCACAATGAACCTAATCAACCTCTCGACCCCTCAACCTCACCTCGTGTTATAGTCACTCGCTCCAAACACAACATCCATAAACCAATTCAAAAGCTTAACCTTACTGCCCAACTTCAACCATCTACCCTTGAACCCACCATTGTTACCCAAGCCCTCAAGGACCCTAAGTGGCGTCAAGCTATGTCTGAAGAGTTTGATGCTTTAATTCGTAATGGAACATGGGAACTAGTGCCATTTCATCCCACACAAAATTTGGTTGGTTGTAAGTGGATATTTTGCATCAAATATCTACCTAATGGCTCTATTGATAGGTACAAAGCTCGATTGGTTGCTAAAGGCTTCCACCAACACCCTGGAGTTGACTACTCTGAAACCTTCAGTCCAGTCATCAAACCTGCCACACTTCGTCTTGTTCTCAGCCTTGCGGTTAGTCAGGGTTAGTCACTCAGACAACTTGATATCAACAATGCCTTCCTTTAGGGAACTCTCACTGAAGATGTGTTTATGTCTCAACCTCCGGGCTTCATTAATCGTGATCTTCCTCATCACATCTGCAAGCTACGCAAGGCTATTTATGGTCTCAAGCAAGCTCCCCGTGCTTGGTACCATGAGTTGCGCCAATTTCTTCTCCAATCTAGTTTCACCAATTCAGTTGCTGACATCTCCTTATTCATCTTCAACAATCGTTACACCATTCTTTATCTTCTAGTCTATGTCGATGATATCATCATCATTGGGAATAATGCCAAAGCTACACATGCCTTCATTCAGCAACTCTCTCAGTGCTTCTCTCTCAAGGATCTTGACCCCCTGACATACTTCCTTGGAGTGGAAGTCACCTTCCACAACAATGGTCTTTTTCTCAGTCAACGCAAATACATTGCTGATCTCCTTACTAGAACTCACATGACTGAAGCCAAGCCTGCTCCTACACCACTAGCAACCAGCCCGACTCTCAATTTGCAATTTGGGACCCCACTATCTGATCCGACCGCATATCGAACAATTGTTGGGAGTCTCCAATATCTTTCACTCACTCGGCCCAACGTTGCCTATACGGTGAACAAACTCTCTCAGTTTATGCAGACCACTGGAATGCGATCAAGCGTCTACTGCGGTATCTCTGTGGCACCTTAGAGCACGGCATCATACTCCGTCGGACCTCCCTAGCACTTCATGCCTTTTCAGACGCTGATTGGGTAGGTAACAAAGACGATTTCACCTCCACTAGTGCTTACATAGTCTATCTGGGTCACAATTCTATTTCTTGGAGCTTCAAGAAACAACATACTATGGCTCGCTCTTCCACTGAGGCTGAGTACCAATCGGTGGCCTCCACAGCTGCTGAAATTCGATGGATTTGCTCTCTCCTTATAGAACTGGGTGTCACTCTCCCCAACAACCAGTTATTTATTATGATAATGTTGGTACTACAAATCTTTGTTCCAATCCGGTCTTCCACTTGTGCATGAAACATGTCGCTCTCGACTATCACTTTATCCGAGAACAAGTTCAAAATGATTTGCTTCGAGTGTCACACATCTCTGCAGCTGATCAACTTGCCGACGCTCTTACCAAACCTCTTGCTCGTTCTCAGTTTGACTCTCTCAAGGTCAAGATTGGACTTGCTCCACAGCCGTCCATCTTGCGGGGGCATGATAAGGATATACAATCAAGTTGAGAAAGTCAAGGGAGGAAATCAAGGGATTTTCACATTTGAATTATTTGGTAGTTACTTTGATAAGGATATACAATCAAGTTAAGAAAGTCAATGAAGAAAATCAAGAGATTTTAACGCCAGTTACTCAGTTTAATTTGTTTCTTTTTTCTTAGTAGTTTCCTTCTTTTGTGCTCATATAATATGTATATAATGCCCATATCAAGAAGAACGATGAGATACATATTTCTTCATCCTATTATCTCCTTCATATCTTACTCCTAAATGATTAAACATAATTATTTTAAATATTATTATTTTTTGTAGTTACTTAAAAATTGAAATCAAATTCATCAGTTCAATCTTTGGCTCAATTAAACAAGTTACTATAGGTTGGTCCGATTGTATTTTGAGCCAGCCCTATTAAGATAAGCTCTAGCTTAAATTTTGAAAACATTTTCAACCTATGCCTAGCCTGAAGCTCAGAAAAGATTTTATGCTTGGCTTAATCCAGTCCAGCCACTTCTAAACTTAATTGAATTTGACTCATATCTTCATTGATATCAGATTTGATATAATCATTTACCCAAAGTCATGTTTGTGCATTTCTATAAGTTAAATAATCATCATTAAGTTTAATTAACCAAATTTTATCCTCTTCCCATTTTATTAGATTAAACATTGATTTGGAATTTTCTCTTTATTTTTCATTTTTGAGAATGATGGTTGGAGCAGTACATGTTAAAATTATATCCAGATGAACTATTTAAATATATATATATATATATATATCATGAAAGTTAGAAACTCAAATCCCTCTCCTCTATTGAAGAAGGTGCAACCACTTGGATATGTTCCATTTTATGACATTAAATTGCTTTACTTTTTTATTTTAAGTATATACAAAGCTTCTTAATAAGTATGATTTGGTTTACACAGATTGGATCTATGATGTCCTGTCAAATAACTGCTTCCATGATAATTGTTTTAGATAAAAATCAATATTTTATATTCAAAAAAAAACATGCAGGTCCATCAAAAATTCTTCTTATGCTTCTTTAAAGACTGATAGATCCATATTTCTTTTTTGTAAATAAAATCCATATGAAAGTTTGGAGCATTTTTCTTATGGATATTTTAGTTTATTTTTGTCTAAATGTTTCAAGAAGTTGTATGCACACAATACACTAGAACGGGTATTCAAGTGGTTTTGTTTAAGATCAGAAATTAAGAGAATGTGCGGTATATTAGCCTTGAAACCATGAATGAATCCTTTTAAGCCACTCATTTCAAAGAAATCATTGAGCATGGGATCTATATGAATTCGTGCATATTTTAAAATAAGATTAATTTCACTTAATTTTTCTTAATTATGAAATATTTATATTCTTTTTTAAACTAAAAAAATTACAATTAATCCTCTAGTTTTGATTGAAGTTGCAATTGACCCCTACCATTTAAATTGAATGTTAAAAAAAACAAAAATGTAATCATGTGACTTCCATTAAAAGTGCCAAATTTTTATAATAAATAAATATGATAAAAAGCAACAATATCTGTCAGTTAAAAAAATAGTCTTGATCAAAGGAACAACTACCTTTTCCTTTCCTAAACATTGTCAAATGATATTTGCAGTGGTCACATAACAGCCACATGTTTTTGTTGGGTGCTCCCTTCACGTGGGGAGGGAACCGGCCCATGATAACAAACTGCATCACAGTTTGTTACGGAGCTATTTCAAAAAAGGGAAAAAAAACCCGAAAATAAAGTAGGGGGAGAGAGATCCGTATATGGGAGATACGAGAGAAAAAAAAATCTCAGATTGGGGGGAGAGAGCTGTGTGCGGCCTGAGAGAGATCCAGAGAAGCCCAGGCTTGGGAGAAATCCTATGCAACCTCAGGAGGTCGATACGGACGAGTCTGAGAGCAGATTTGAGGGCACGGAAGAGCAACCATACGTTGGTGAGATCCTTCTTGTACCCACATCAACTATTATTTTAAGTTTGAAGTGTTTTCTGATTTTTAGGCAAAAAAAAAATTAGGAGAAAAGTTGTAATCTTTTATTAAGATTAGTGAAGTGCTCTCGAAATTTGCCCCGTGGTTTTTCCCTTTCACATTGGAGGGGTTTTCCACGTAAATTTGGTATTTTTGTGTGGTGTTTGTTTTTATTCCGCATATTCTGTGATTATGGTAGATCGGTATATTTTTCTGTGATTGTGCACGCATATTTGTTCCGAGGGTGATTGAGGGTGTATTCCTAACAATTATGGTATCAGAGCCTGGTTGCAAGCCCAAAACAAATTATTTGAGCATGCCACAGATGGATTCTACCACTAATACTAGCAGGATGATTAGTCTCAATGACAGTAATTAGTTGATTTGGAAACCAAAGATGATGGATCTCTTGTATTGCAAAGATTTAGCCAAGCCGATTGAGAAGATGGGAGAGAAGCCAGAAAAATATGATGATGAAGATTGGGCTACTATGGATAGAAAAGCAATCAGTGTCATCAGGCAATGGGTGGATGACACAGTATTCCATCATATTTCAAATGAAACCTCAGCCTATGAACTATGGAAGAAGTTAGAAGGGTTGTATGAGAAGAAAACTGCCGGAAACAAAGAATACTTAATCAGAAAGCTTGTAAATCTGAAGTACAAGCCGGGAAAATTAATTGCAGAGCACCTAAATGAGATGAAAAGCATTGTGAACCAGCTGGCCACAATGAAGATGCTTATGGAAGATGAACTTCAGGCACTCCTGTTGTTGAGTTCTCTACCTGATAGTTGGGAGACACTGGTGGTGTCATTGAGTAACTCCGCCCCTGATGGAGTTATCACCATGAGTCAGGCTACTAGCAGCTTGCTCAATGAGGAGGAAAGAAGGAAGGGAGCTGGAGAGTCTCAAACACAGACAGATGTACTTGTCACAGAGGGCAGAGGGAGACAGTTTACTAGAAAAGAAAACAACAGAGGCAGAAGCAAATCCAGACCAAGGAAGGAAATCGAATGCTACCATTGTCATAAGAAAGGACACTACAAAAGTGAATGTAGACTGCTAAAGAAGAAGAACAATGAAGGCGGTAAGGCAGAAGATAAGAAAGATAGAGAGGTAGCAGCAGTTGCCTCAGGAGAAGACATCATTCTATTTACAGAATGTGTTGATCAGTGCTTAGCCACCACATCAAATCAGGTTGATTGGGTGGTGGATACTAAAGCTTCTTATCATGCCACACCCAGGAGAGAGTTCTTCACATTCTACAGGATAGGTGATCTTGGTGTGATCCGAATGGGAAACAATGGTGTTTCCAAAATATGTGGGATAGGAGAAGTAGTGGTCCAGACCCGTGAAGGCAGCAGATTGATACTCAAAGAGGTCAGACATGTTCCAGATCTCAGGATGAATCTCATCTCAGCAGACAAGCTAGATGAAGAGGGATATGTTAGCCAGTTTGGGGGAGATCAATGGAAGTTAATCAAAGGTGCTATGGTGATTACCAAAGGACAGAGATCATGCACATTATACAAGTTGCAGTTCAGTTTGGTTAGGGGAGAGGTATGCGCAGCAGAGCATGATACTGCAGATTTGTGGCACAAGAGATTAGGCCATATTGGCGGGAAGGGATTGCAAACTCTCGTCAGGACAGGGGTCTTACCAGAGATACAGGACAGAGTTCTCAGTGATTGTACCCATTGTGTGGTGGGTAAGCAGCACAGGGTGACATTTCAGAGTGGCTCCAAGAAGAAGACTGGCCTTTTGGAGCAAGTGTACTCAGATGTGTGCGGACCCATGAGGGAGAAGACCTTAGGAGGAGCCTCATATTTCGTCACATTTATAGATGATGCTTCCAGAAAGGTGTGGGTTTTTGTTTTAAAGTCCAAGGACCAGGTGGCAGCAGTTTTTGAGTTTTTTCACAGGCTTGTGGAGAGGCAGACAGGAAAGAAGTTGAGATGCATTCGTACAGACAATAGGGGAGAGTACATAGGAGTCTTTCACCAGTACTGCAGAGCACAAGGCATCAGACATGAGCAAACAGTGCCAAAGACTCCACAGGAGAATGGAGTAGCTGAGAGAATGAACAGGACAATAGTGGAGAGAGTCAGGTGCATGCTCTCCCAGTCCAAGTTGCCCAAGAGCTTTTGGGGGGAGGCAGTCCAGACAGCATGTTATTTGATAAATAGATCTCCCTCATCAGCTCTAGATGGAGAGGTGCCAGAGAAGGTGTGGACAGGCAAGAATGTCAGATATGATTATCTAAGGATTTTTGGCTGCAGGGCATTTGTGCATGTGCCTAAGGATGAGAGGACAAAGTTAGATGACAAGACAAGACAATGTATCTTTCTAGGGTTTGGTGATGAGCAGTTTGGCTATAAGCTGTGGGACCCAGTTGATAGGAAGGTAGTCAGGAGCAGAGATGTCATATTCTATGAGGATCAAACCATAGAAGACATCAAGAGGGCAGAGCATCAGTCTGAGTCAGATATGTATGGCCCAGTAGATATAGAGCCTGTCAGTCCTCCAGCAGTTCATGCAGATGAGCCAGAGAAACAGCCAGTACAGGGTGCAGATGAGCAGCAGCCTACACCTATTGAGGATACAGATCAGGAGATTCAGATCCCTGAGGAGGAGCTACCGACATAGGTGAGGAGATCCACGAGAGCAAGGCAACCATCTAGTCGGTATTCAGTGCATGAATATATCATGTTGACAGATGCAGATGAGCCAGAGTCATATGAGGCGGCCCATGTCAGTGAGCAGTGGGAGCAATGGCAGAGAGCTATGCAGGAGGAGATGGACTCTCTTCTGCATAATCATACATATGACTTGGTAGTTAGGCCCAAGGGGAGAAAGGTACTCAGAAACAAGTGGGTCTACAAGATAAAGGCAGAAGAGAAAAGCTCACAGCCTAGATATAAAGCACGACTAGTTGTGAAGGGCTTTGCACAAAAGAAGGGAGTTGATTTCGATGAGATATTTTCTCCAGTAGTGAAGATAACCTCAATCAGGACAGTGTTAGGATTGGCAGCTAACATGAACATGGAGGTAGAGCAGTTGGACGTGAAGACAGCATTCTTGCACGGTGACTTAGAGGAAGAGGTCTATATGGAGCAGCCTGAAGGTTTCAAGGTGAAAGGCAAGGAGCACATGGTGTGCAGACTCAGAAAGAGTCTGTATGGTCTCAAGCAGGCGCCCCGGCAGTGGTACAGAAAGTTTGAGGCTTTCATGGTACATGTTGGTTATAAGAGAACAACCACAGATCATTGTGTCTTCATTAGAAGGTTCCCTGGAGGTGATTTTATCATCCTTCTCTTATATGTGGATGATATGTTGATTGTTGGGCAGGACTCCAGCAAGATTGCCACACTGAAGAAGGAGTTAGGGAAAGCTTTTGATATGAAGGATATGGGGCAGTGAAACAAATATTGGGGATGCATGTATTCAGGGATAGACAAGCATGCGGGTTATGGTTGTCCCAGAAGAAATACATAGAGAAGGTGCTTCAAAGATTCAGCATGAGCAATGCCAAGTCAGTGGCATGTCCACTAGCTGGACACTTCAAGCTGAGTTCAGAGCAGAGCCCAGCCTCAGAGGAAGAGAAGCAGGAGATGAAGAGAGTCCTTTATGCCTCAATCATGGGTAGTCTTATGTATGCTATGGTCTGTACCCGATCAGACTTAGCATATGCAGTTGGCTTAGTGAGCAGGTTTCTAGCGAATCCAGGAAAGGAGCATTGGGCAGCAGTCAAGTGGATCATGAGGTACTTGAGAGGTACAACTAGCTTGAGTCTTTATTATGGATAGGGAGAACCTGTGTTACAGACATATACAGATGCAGATATGGCAGGAGATGTTGACTCCAGGAAGTCCACATCCGGTTACTTGGTTACATATGCAGGATGTGCAATTTCATGGCAGTCCAAGTTACAGAAGTGTGTTGCATTATCGTTCATAGAGGCCGAGTACATAGCAGTGACAGAAGGATGCAAGGAGATATTATGGCTGAAGAGATTTCTTCAGGAGCTGGGTGTTAGACATGATACTTATGTGGTCTATTGCGACAATCAGAGCACTATTCACCTGAGCAAGAATCCGACTTTTCACTCCAAGTCGAAGCACATTGATATGCGTTATCACTAGATCAGACAGGTTCTGGAAGAGAAGCAGTTGCTGTTGGAGAAGATCCATACAGATGATAATGGGTCAGATATAATGACAAAGTCATTACCTATCAAGAAGGTTGAAGCTTGTAGAAAGAAAGCAGGCTTGGTGAATTTCCCCACGTAGTCGGGAGGGGGAGATATTGTTGGGTGCTCCCTCCACGTGGGGAGGGAACCGGCCCATGATAATAAACTGCATCACAGTTTGTTACGGAGCTGTTTTCAAAAAGAAAAAAGAAACTCGGAAATAAAGTAGGGGGAGAGAGATCCGTATGTGGGAGATACGAGAGAAGAAAAATTCCAGATTGGGGGGAGAGAGCTGTGTGCGGCCTGAGAGAGATCCAGAGAAGCCCAGGCTTGGGAGAAATCCTGTGCAACCTCAGGAGGTCAATATGGACGAGTCTGAGAGCAGATTTGGGGGCACGGAAGAGCAACCACACGTTGGTGAGATCCTTCTTGTACCCACATCAACTATTATTTTAAGTTCGAAGTGTTTCCTGATTTTTAGGCAAAAAAAAAAGGAGAAAAGTTGTAATCTTTTATTAAGATTAATGAAGTGCTCTCGAAATTTGCCCTGTGGTTTTTTCCTTTCACATTGGAGGGGTTTTCCACGTAAATTTGGTGTTTTTGTGTGGTGTTTATTTTTATTCTGCATATTCTGTGATTGTGGTAGATCGGTATATTTTTCTGTGATTGTGCACGCATATTTGTTCCGAGGGTGATTGAGGGTGTATTCCCAACAGTTTTTAACTCTAAATTTAAATGGCAAAGGTTAATTGTAACTAAAACCAAAATTGAAGGTTGATTGTAAATATTTTTAGTTTAAAAAGGAATATACCAATATTCTATAGTTAAGAGAGGTTAAAATGAAATTAATCCTTTAAAATATTATAATATTAATTTTGAATGCATGTATCACCATTGATAAACACAGATAAGAAACTAGACTGTTTTTTATTAAAAAGGATAAATGATTAAACAATAAATAGTTAATTAAGAAATTTATTGTTGGGGAAATTAAAGCCAGGCCTTTGCTACACATTCTTGGCTTGTTTTGCACACAAATAATGGACTGAACTAGAAGTGGTACTTGAAACATGTTAAGCTCGTTGTATATTAATTCTCTTTTAACATAGGTTATATGCATGCAGCTTGCTTCATGCCAATCCTTTTAACTCTCAGCTGTATATCAGAGGCATGGAAGCTGGCAAGAGATGAACAGTATTAACACAAGGAAAGAAGGTGAAAGAAGAGGCAGGTTACCTTAGATGAATCAAATAAGTTTCCAGGATCACAATCAGATGGATAAGTGCCATCATTGTAGTTAGGCCAGAGCCCATGGATGCCAAAGTCTGCAGCTGGTTTTCCACTGAATGGATAGCAACAGCTTTGCTTGGTGTCACAGTAGGAGCCTGGCCACTGCATGGTAGAACAAAGATTAAGATGGCCATTTATATTGCTAAGAGAAACAAAGAGTGCCAAACCCCTCTCTGGGGTCTCCAAAACAATCCAACCTGTTGAACAAAGTAGAAGAAGTCGAAATCCTGAGCAGTGGTTGCAATTGCCAGGGAAAGCAGTGCAAACAAAGGAAGCAGGGATTTCTTCTTCATGGCTTCTTAGGCTTAGGGAATGAGGTGGTTGCTTCCCTTCAATTGTGGTCCTGGATTTAAGTTGGTAGCTAGCTCATGTGGAAGAAACGAAGCATTGCTGTGGTGTTTATAAATCTATGAATGGAGTTGGGGCACATGGGAGTAGCAGTTGACAATTTCTATGGCATGTTCATGGAATGCAGGAGAGAAGGGAGAGAACATGCATAAAATATAGAAATGGTGACCATGTCTCAGAGTGCGTTCACACTATATATATATATCCAATATACACCTAATAGTTTTTCTTTATATATATTTAGATATAGAGACTTTTGTTGTAAGTTAATGACTCCGTTTTTATAGTCACCATCCCCTTGACGTAGACCTATAATACAAAATGAACAGCTCTACCAACCGCATGCATAAAAGGTAGTAGAGATGCCAACTTGTCTTGATAATTTTGAAGGGATAGGATTAAAATAGAAATCAATATAATTAATTGGATAGATAATTACATGCAAATATATATTAGGGCAAAACATGCATGAATGAAATCAAAGCAAATGGCGCTTTATATTCGGATCCTATTATTCTCCCTGTCTCTCTTACTTTATCATGGTCATCTCAGCCTTAAACCTAAATTTCAAGTGATGGTGATTATGAGAAAGCAAGAGGAAGATAGAGAGAGAACTGTGGGTCTAGATATAAAGTACCGCATAAAAGTTCTATCTAATAGGTATTTGAGAGGTTAACTTTTCTTTTGCCATAATATAAGTATATTCTAAGAAAATTAATGAGTTAATGTTGGTTAAAGACATTATAACAATTTATTGCAACTTATAATTGGCTCTTTTGTAAGAAAGGAAAAGGATTCATTTGTATCATGCTTGTCAAAGTCTAAATTTTTAGACACATGCCATCTAATATAAAAGCTTTCAAATATTATCTATATATTGAACTCCTATAAGATGACCAAACTTATCTTTTGATGTCTTTTTTTTCTAATGTTTTTTATTTTTCTATTATCAACAAAAAAAAGTGCCCAATCCTTTGATTGAGCTAAAAAATAGGATAATCGTTCATAAATAGTTTGGATTCAGCTTAAAAGCTGGCTTGTTGAGTCTATTCAATTAGGGAATAATTATGAAACTCAAACATTTATTTCATGATTTAAGTAGTAAAAGAGTCGAGTCCAAATACCCTAGTTTTAGCAAAATAAATAGAAGAGATTTAGATTGAGAAAAGTTTTGTTTAGACACATTTGTGTTTAGCTTTACTTAAACTTAACATGCATGTGTGTGTGTCTACACATGTATGCTCATGTACACACATGAGAGAGTGAGATGTCATATAAGTTGTCAAGCTGACATGTGATGATTGATCAAAAAATGATACATAATAGCTGATCAAAAGTCAATCTGTATACTTTCAAAAAAGAAAGTCCTATACAAAGGACTTCTACCAATAATGCTTTCTTCATTAGGATATGAGCATATCTAGCCATCCACCATCTAGTAGATTAAATCAAGAGGACTCTATATATCTATATAAAACTACTCCTATATCCAAGTATTAAACATAACAGAGAAAAAAGAGGACTAGGTCATCTTTGATTCACCTCTTTGATTTCTATACTAACTTGAGCATCGATAGATTTTTTCAGAAAAAAACTTCAGATTGATCTCTCTTCTCTCCCCTTTACATAAGGTAAAGCTACCTTCAAATTAATTATTTGTGCTCTACTAAGCAATTTTTTATCTTTATGTCGGTTGATGTTTAGAAGTTAGTTTTGAACGTTAACAATATGTATTATATTTTTTTTAAAAATAAGAAATAATATTTTTTTATTTAACCTAGAATGTTTTTTCAAAAAGAGGAGGTTAAAGAAAACTATGGGTAGTAATATACATGTTTACTAACTAATTAGGAAGCTAATTAGATCAGAAGGCCAACATGCATTGTTGTTGCTACTTGTCTAAATAGCTTGTTAATGTGGATGAGCTTGCAAAGGAAGGATGGTCATAGCATGTACCTTCCTTTACAATTAGTTAAATAAATATTTAATTAAAAGAGAAGTTGATTGGTTAAAATCACCATAAACATCACCATCAAAATGTCATCAACCCTTATTTAACATCCTGAAAGTATGCCAGAGGTTCAATAGCTAGGAATGAGTCCAAATCACAACCTAAAATTTATAATCTCCAAGTGGTCTCCAAAACTAATTAAAACATAACGTGCCAAGCATTGTTAATAGCTTGAAGTTCACTATGCACATTATTAAAACATAACGTGCCAAGCATTGTTAATAGCTTGGAGTTAACTATGCACATTATTAAAATATAATATGCCAAACATTGTTAATAGCTTGGAGTTAACTATGCACATTATCACTACAGGAACAACCATTAAATTTCTATGTACCACTTTCTATCTCTTGATTTTCTGCCCATATATTTGATTTTTTTTTTTGGTCATGTTCTTTATCATGGCCATAAGTTTTAATTCTTTTATGGTAGTATGATTGGAGTTACCTATATCAATGGATACCAACCAGAAAACAACAGTTTACGTTAACAATTCTCCACTGCAACCTATAAAGCTAAAAAAAAAAAAAAAAAAATTAAAATAAAATAAATGTATCTTTCTTATAATTCATTTGATTTTGTGTAGCTTATGCAATCTTTTAATATGCATTATTAGATAAGCAAATGGATTTAAGGCACTATTTGATTGCACAAATTTATCAAAATTGAAATATTTCTAAAATACAATTTGAGCACAAATTAGTAAAATGGGATTAGGCTACCATATACTTTTGGCCCTTAACACTTTTACTCAAAATTCATTTTGGTCTCCAAAACTTCAATAGTTACATTTTAATCCCTCGTATTTTAAGAATGTTGCATTTCATCTCATTATATAGAGTCACTTAAAATTGGTAAAATAATTGATATGTCATCATAACATGAATACATGAATTAGTTTTTTTGGGGATTTAAGGATCTCATAGATGTAATCAAAATGCCAAATAGCAATAATAAAATTTTTATACATGTTTGCACCATCATTGAAAAATTGTAGAAGTCCCAAAAAAGCCTACATTTTCCTCTTATTGCTCCTCTCTTAGATAATATTTAATAGAAAAACAAACAAAAGATATGAGGAGAGAAGAGGGGACCTACTATTTAAAATAAAATCCTAATAGGCCCTTCCTTCACAGTCACTATTGGGCTTCAAGATCATACGAACCATCGTCTGCCAATCACATCAATTAATAAAGGTTCATTCATGCTCAAATTAAATGGATCACATTTTAATCAACAGCAGGCTTATCCAGCTTATATCATTAGACTAAATTTATTCAGCTAATTTTATAAAATTAAAATCACAACAATTGATTGTAGCCTGCATATGAAATTTTTTAACATTCTTCCATTTAGGCAACATTAATTATAGTTGATGATTAAGTCTTAAAAATATTTGTTTATTTGAAAAATGACACTTAGGCTAAATAGTTAAACTTAATGTAGTCAAAAATTTTAAAAATATTTGATCCTCTTACACAACATCTTAGAAAATAATCTAGTCCTATGAAAGATATTAATATCAAATCATAGTAGTCGCTATAACTCTTATTGATATAAGACAATCCATGGTTATAAATGCTAATAACTTTCATTAATATGATCATGATGTAATAATGTGATAAAAAAATAACATACTAAATATGATCATATAAGTGTTATTTTCACTATCGATCCACCAAATGGTTTCTCATAAAACTTTATGCTTCAACTAAAGCTAAAAAAATTCTATACGATATATTATATACCCAGCATATCTTTAATATAATACTCTTTATAGTACCATCAAGAAATATACGTAGATACCAACTCTTAAGTTTTCAAAATTATGACATGTCATATATATATATATATAATATGCATATATAATTAAATAAAAGCAATATAATATCAATGAAACAATGGTAATCATCATATATTAAATAAATATACCAAGAAAACAAAATGAGTTCAGAATAACATATGCAATAAGTCAACTTAAAAAGTTCAAAAATAAAATTTATCCCAACTAAGTACATTAAAAGACCCTATGATGCGCATGTTATCAACATATTTTATAAACACAATGGGTCTTAGTTCCTTAGCTAATGGACCAACAATGTGCTCAATAATATTATATCCTTTCTTTACTAGCTCTCTGAAAGTAATATAATAATAGTTTATTATAAGATTATAATTTTATAATATACTATTATATTGTCATATTATTAATCTTATATTATAATTTATACATAATATATTATAAAGTTATTATAACAATATAATATTAACTTTTAATATGTAAATAGAAATAATTTATATTTTCACTTACCAAACATATTTTTTAAAGATCAAAAAAAGAAAATAAAAATATTTTTAAAAAATAGAAAAAAAAAAATAAAAAATATTCTCGAAAACCAAATGCAGCCTTAGATTAAGCATATCTCTTTACCTAAGAAGAATTAGATAATGAAGCTAGAAACCGTCAATGTAAAAATTGAGACATAACTCTTAATAGAGTTTTTCCTAAAAATAATATCTATTTTGAGAAAGTTTCAATATCTTCTATTTTGAAAAAGAAACTGACCTAAAATGTACAAGAATGGACCTTATTGGTATAAATAAATGTTCTGTGAAGTAGTTTGATGATTCATTAGTGAAAGAAAATAGGACTTAAACCTTATTTTCACCACTTTCCTTATTACCTAAATTCTTTGTTAAGAGATTCCAGTTTGGTAGGTTGGAATTTCTTCTCATTGATTAAACCAGTCCATGCTTATATATGTTAGTGGAAGAACTTATGCGACTATTATATGTCCATTAGCATGATTAGTTTTAGATTTACTTGTTTATATATATGCTTTAGTTTCCTACTTTACTTCTTATATCTTTCTTGCTTTGTAGTTTGTTTGCTTCATTTGTTAGCTACTTATTTTTTCTTTTAATAGCAGAGTTTAATAGACTCATAGGTTAATGCATCATTCCTTACATTACCTATATCTCCACCTAAACCTTGAGGCAGATAAGTTAGAATTTTTTTTTTTTTAATGTTTGAGACCGAGAATAGGCACCAAAAATCTCAAACCTTCTCCCAAATGCAAGATGAAACCACCAAACCTTAGTACCTCACTAAGCACTTATGGCAAGACTTACACAAACTACACAAAAATATCTGTTCATCTAGGGGAAGCAACTAGTGATTGCATCTGGTTAATAAGCCCCAATCCCTTAGGCCCAGGCCAATCAATGGCCGAATCTCTCCACATCTGGCATGACTAGTGGTTGGTTTGATTAGCATAAGGAAAAGATTTTGTACACCATATCCGATGCAACAAATCCTATGTGGACTACACCGTTCCTTTTTATTGGTCCATATGCATACGATACTAATTAAAAAATGTTAAGACAGTTTTACGGCATTCCAAGAAAAAAATTACGACACTCCAGTTTTAAACTTACGATACCATAGTTATAAAATTAAGACACCTGTTCAGAAAGTAAAAAAAATTACGATACCCTAATTTTTAAACTTACGACATCGTAGTTATAAAATTAAGACATCCGTTCAGAAAGCAAAAAAAAATTTACAACATCCCAGTTGTAAATTTATGATACCATAGTTATAAAATTACGATACCCATTCAGAAAACGTGTCTGTACATAAATTCCAAAAAAAAGCTATCTGACGTGCATTAATATCCATTCAATTTTTTTTAAAAATTTATGTACAGACATATTTTCTGAGTGGGTATCATAATTTTATAACTACGGTATCGTAAATTTACAACTGGGTAATTTTTTTTTGACTTTCTTAATAGGTGTCTTAATTTTATAACTACATAAGTTTAAAACTAGGGTGTCATCTTAAATTTTGATGTGATATGCATTAATACTCATTCAGCTTTTTTTTTGGAATTTATGTACGGACACGTTTTCTGAATGGGTGTCGTAATTTTATAGCTATAGTGTCGTAAGTTTACAACTGGGGTGTCGTAATTTTTTTTTCTTTCTGAACGGGTGTCTTAATTTTATAACTACGGTGTCGTAAGTTTAAAACTAGGGTGTCATAATTTTTTCCATCGGGATGTCGTAAAGCTGTCTTAACATTTTTTAATGGATATCGTACGCATGTGAACCAATAAGGAGGGGCGGTACAATCCATATAGAACTTGCTGCACCGGATGCAAAATTATCTGAGCATAAAACCTTGTTTCTAAGATTGGAGGCGAAATTATCAAGGCTAACTATGCCCTAAATAAAGCTCCTAATAATTCAGCACAAGAAATAGTTTGCCACCCTTGTGAACCACAATTTAATTGTTAATTAATTGATTTGATTGCCTCAAGTTTAGCTTAACTAAGTGTATAATATATCAGGTACAACCATTAGCTGCATCACCTTATTGCTTTTTCATATCTATATAAATTTAACATAATTTGGCTTCTTAGAGGTTTCGTTTGCCACCCAGTGAAAGCAAACTTAATTTTGACCCATTTTGAGCTAACCCAACTTAAATCATGGAATTTAGCCATTTAGTCCTTTGGCTACTACCACCATTATTTAACCCTCTCTTCTCCACCGGCCTACATGTCACATACGATGGTAGCATATAGCAATAGAACATATGGCCCCGTCTTTTTTTTTTTTTCCCCTAAGCAAATGGAGCATAAATTGTTCAACCAAAATATCTAAGGATTAAAGTTCAAACCTTCCCCCCTCCCCTCTCTTTATATATATATTTCAAACCCAATAGTTAATGGACAAAATATGTAATCAAAATCCAACTATTTCAATTGATCCTAGATTTGAGGTTTCTCTACCATCCCAACCTAAATTCAAGTCAAACCTACATAAATTATTCAGTTTATTACATGCATATATACACACACATACACATACATACATATGCGCACGTATCCATATATAAATACATTATACATTATATTAATTTTATTTATATATTTTTAATTAAAAAATATAAAGTTTGATATGCTAGAATATGCTTCTATATTTATATTTAACTTTAAGCAAAATATAACCTTTCAATTTTCAGCCTATTATTGTTATATAGATAGTAAAATACTTGTTTATGGTTTAATTTCTATCCCATGTGTTAGATGTTTTACTAATAAATTTTTCAAAGTATACATTTGTTTTATTTGATTAACTATTCAAAATATAATATTTGATACCTGATAATTGTACCATCAATTTAATCTTTCACTAGATTG
Source organism: Calamus simplicifolius (assembly GCA_900491605.1). Taxonomy (NCBI): domain Eukaryota; kingdom Viridiplantae; phylum Streptophyta; class Magnoliopsida; order Arecales; family Arecaceae; genus Calamus; species Calamus simplicifolius. The sequence continues at coordinate 452,137 of UESW01003887.1, read as the reverse complement.
GATATAGAACAAAAGCCAGGCTTGAGAGAGCTTGGATTTAGTAAAATCCATTACCTCCCTAATTTGGTAGTTCCCTTAGCTATTTGGACAAGAAGCCAAAATCTCAAATTTGGTTGGACTCAACCCAAAAAAATAAAAATAAAAAAATAAAATAAAAATAATTTTTTTATAAAAAAATTAACATCTTATAATTTATAATTTCAATATATATATATTTATAAAAAGGCTTTGCTGAGAAGATTTTTGTCCATGAACTCAAACTCCTGCTCCGCTGCGGACAAAAAGCAAAGGCAGTGATTTGCCGTTTCGAAAGCACCTGGAGAGAGGGGTGGGGACGATGGCGGCGAATGCGGCGGACGTGGAGGTGGTCGACTTCGAGCCGGACGAGGACGATCTCATGGACGAGGATGGCGCTGCCGAGGTCGACGCCGCGCCCGCCATCCCATCCCACCCCAAGCTTCGCTCTACCATCACCGGAGGCGATCCCTCCGCTGGCCCCAAGAAGACCAAGGGCCGCGGCTTCCGGGAGGAGGCCGCTGCCGTCGAGCGCAACAGCCGCTTCGCTGCCCGGGACTTCGAGTCGCTCGACTCCGACGGCGGCCCCGGCTCCCAACGATGTCAGTCCCCCTCTTCCCTCCCTGATTTATAGGGTTTTCTAAGCGGATTCGTTCTAGGGTTGTTGCTATGTTTGTATGCCGACATTTTTCTCTTTGAATTGGGCTCCTTTGTCTTGGAATGGTTAGGGTTTTTTTGTTCCTGCATGAGCTTTTCTTGTCGATCTTTAGTTATGGAAATTGAACGCTCTGAGTGAAGAGGACCTAATTGAGAGTATGCGCTTCGTGCTCTCCCTTCACATTTGTTTCCCAGTTTTAAAAAAGGTAAGCTTGGACTGATCCTGAAAGTTAAAGTAGCAAACCACTTTGTATGAGTTTTAAGACATTACCGCTCAGGTGAGGTTTCAGGATGATTCACTTGGCAATTGAAAAGGGAAATGTCAAAGCTTGTAGTTTTGGTGCCTTGGAGCAACCGATCAGACTAAGAATATGAATGTGTTGATGTGAAGTCATTTCAGTTGTTAACGTTGAGGTCTGTCTATTGTAGCGAAAAATTGTTGTTTGTCATGCTTTCTTGTTTGTGAACGATGCCTAAGCCTCAAGAAATGAAATGAATGATGAAATTCGCCTTGAACAACTTCTTGTTGATGTTAATTAGCCATGGCTATTTCGGATTAGGTTTCTTTATGGAATAAAACAGTTAATGGAATAACGTGATTTGAAAGGAACACTCAATGTTTCATGTTCATGACGGAAATGATAGCAAATCTGTTTCACACTTACCTTCAAAGTCTTTAAAACTGAAATAACATTGTATGAATTTGTCTTATCTTACTTTGAGAGCAATTCTCTGTTGGTATGAAGAACAGGAAGTGCTTTCTTATCATAACATGTTAGTAGAATTGGATCAGGCACACCTTCAGTAAATCCGTAGTAACCTAAATTGTTTCAGAATTTAGAGACTTCATTTTGTTATAAGAGAAGGAAAAGTTAAAAATTTTACTTTATCAGTAGAAAATCTAATAGCTAAATTTTTTGAAGTCCAAATGGTTTGCGGTTATGGAAGTAACATGCACATAGAACAGTCAATGTATTACAGAGTGATCATGCATGGTAGTGGCGTACACTTGTTAAAAATAAAGAATATTTTTCTTCTTGATGATATGTCATTAGTTAGTATTCCTATTTATCCTATTGATATGGTTTTTCTAATCCTTAGTATTAAATAGTTTTAATATTTAAGTAATTGAAGTAGCAGTATGCATGATTCAGATTTTTTTGCAAGATAACAATATTTTAGATTTTACGGAAATATATTTTGGCTTTGGGTTGTTCAAAATGCTATTGGAGACAAGGTAGTGAAATTCTTTATTGGATAAGCTTCAACTTGCATTAAAGGTGCAACGATTTGGCCTATGTCTTGAAGAGAGGCTCAGCAAAATAGACATGCCTGTGAAGAGGGAGTCTGAAATAGACATACCTGTGAAGACGTGAACTACTTGTGCATCGACACAAAGACCTTATCAAACTTTGTTGTTCCTTAGGTGTGGCTTTGGGCCTTTGACATGCAACTTTGGTGTTTCTTAACCTTGATGGACTGAACTATAAGGCTAGTTTCAAAGGTGTACAGATGATGGGAAAATCATGTTAATATAAGCAATTTCCAATTAGGACATGTTCTAATTATTGGTTCTTCATCTATGTTTTTGGGTGAAAAATAAAAGCTTTCTTTCTTATTAACAAAAATTGCCTATTACAAAAGCATGAGAACTGGAGAATTGAACATGTGAAACTTTTATTTGTTAAGTAATTATCTATGCTGTAGCGCTTCTGATATGCATAGATATTCACATAGATCAAATGAGAGATTTTGACCTTCTAGATGGATATGTAAACAAGTTGGATAGGTGCCAGACATATGTATACTCTTTCTTTTTATCATTTGCATTTGTCACAAATTGGTAGAGAGTTGGACTATTTTGGTACAAAATTTTGTCCCACTATTATCAATTTCAAAAGTAAGCTTTCTTCTTTTGAGAATTGGTGAAAAATGTATATATTAACATGGCTTTACAAAAATATTTTTTCAAAGATTCTTGAGCTAAGTATTGTGTATTTTCGTCAAAATTATTTTTTCAACATATGCCAGTACGTCCTGTTTTTCTCTTTTGTTGATTTAGACACTTGGACATATTTTGAATCTGATTGATGTGTCCATGTCATGCAACATTGATCAAAGCTGGTGCTTTCAAAAAAAAAAAAAAAAAAAAAAAAAACAGGATATATGCAACTATGTTTTTGGTTGATAACTGATGATAAAATCTAAGTGTAATGCACATGTCTCTTTTGCCTGGTACATATCAAATAGTTCTTTTGGATCAATTTAAACTAGAATTCATGGTTTATATATTAGGAAATTATTTTCACAGGATCAATGGTAACCTTTTTGAATTAGATACCCTTTTTTGCAGAGTAGTTGTCCACAAAGTCTCTTTTTACTTATGTAGTCATACTAGGTTCCAAACTTCTATGTGTTGCAGGAAAAAATTCTCATGAAGGAGAGGTATAAAAATAAGGATTGCACAGAGAATGATGATGTTTATGTTTAACTTCAACTGTCATCATACCTTATAATGGCGAGAAACACTACTGATATTACCCTCCATGCAATATGAGTACTCCATTTCCTCCAGTACTTACAATTAGATGCATTTTAGTAACTTCATCCTCGTTGACCTACAGGGGTGTAAGGTTTATGTGAATATATTCACCAAAATGTAACCGAAAAATGCATGTGCTCACTGTAGTAAACAAAGGCAATATGTGGAACATGTTGGTACAAATAGGATATTCAGTAAAAGATATGGTGGCCCCGCATATTAGATAACAAATCTGACCTCCATCATACTTTCAAAATCATATTTTGATCAAATAGTTCCATGACGTTGTATTATTTTAGGGTAGTCTATCTTTGGTTAGTGATTATTGTTGTCATGATCAACTACCAATAGCTTGAACTTGTCACTGACACATTATTTCTGTCATGTTTCCATGAAAATGGGTTGGGTATACAGCACTTCTTTAAGAAGCCTTCTAGGAAGAATTTATTTAACAATTTTCCGACAAGCTGTTTATGAGCCAACATTTAAGCGTTGGTGCTGTCTCCCTGAGAAAGGCAGTTTTAGGCAAGGAAGGGACCTTGTAAAAGGCCATATGGAAGGTATAAAGATCAACTTTATTGATTGTAATTTAAGTTCATGTCATCGCAGGTATGTTTCCAAAATTCCCTTGGACTTAGAAAGTGTAACAATTAATAAAGTCTGACAAGTTTCAGCTTTGGTGGCCTAGTTCATCTCTAAGGCACAAATTATAAGTCAAAGAGGAGGGTGGAAAATCGTCCCATAGATTGATCCTATCCTCTTCCTTTTTGTGACATAAAAGGCTTACAATTCCTAATTCATATTCCTTGCAGTGAATGCAAACTTGTATTTTTTGATGTATTACTTATTCACTCTTAATGATCTTAGCAAGTATGGTAGAGCAATTTTTTCTCGTTGTGGAATCATGAGGATGTTGTCTGCTAGGATTAGACATGTGGTTATCATGAAGACATGACTTATTTTATGTTGTTTACTTTTCATGGTTTAGGACTTATTTTTATGTTGTTTACTTTTCATGGTTTAGTCTTCAATTTATTGAACTATAGGGCTTAATTTTTCCCCCTCTCAGAAATTGTAGTTTACTTTTATTCCCAAACTATTAAAGGGTATCGATTATCAAGGGAGGGAGGTTACTGATGGGAAGCTCACCGAAGCAGTGATTTTGTAAGAGAATTTTTGGATGTTATGTCATGATTTGCATTTGGAAGCCATGGAAGGGAAGATTTACATTAGTCTACTCGGTGGTGGGAAGACATTCATGATGAAATCAGTGCTTTTGCAAGAGAGTTTTTGGATGTTGTGTCATAATTTTTTTAGAACCCATGAAAGGGGAGTGTTAAAACTGATTACTTTCCTATTATAACTCTTAGTGTTATGCAAGTCGTAGGCCTGAAAGTTCTGTAGGAGCCTCATTGCGTATTTTTTTTTTAAAAACTTCTCTTTTCCTTTACTTCATTAGAACAGCTAATTTTGGGCCGTGTTTGATCCTGCTTTAACCTGGATTTTGGGCCACCTGTCCATCCATCCGTGTTCTCAACATGTATAGTGAACGTGTGCACATGAGTTCTTTACGAAGTCTGTTATGCTGACTGTACTGATTTGCTTGTGAAGTGGGTCCACTTCCTGTGCAAAGTGAGTAAACATTCGTACCTGGTGTCTAAAAGCAGGGGTATTACGTAGCTTCATAAAATTGTGATGACAACAGCTCTTTTTTTTCCCCTCAGGGAAGAAGATTGATGTGCTGTCAGTAAGTGACTGCTGAGTTAATACTAGTATAAAAGTTTTATTTATGTTTGTTAAATAGTTGTCATGAATAAGTCAAAAGTTATATGAGATTAAATGACCTAATTTTTTATTCATTCTCTTAAACTATATTTAGTGTACAGAAGACAAGTGATTGGCATTTTAGAGTTCCATTTTGCATGGTAAAAATGATGCTAGGAAAAGATGAGTGATTGACATTTTCAGAGGAAAGATCAAATATGGCGAAAATATCTTGCTGTGATGTATTGATTATGTGAAATGTTGAAATAATGCAAATTTTATTTACTACAGATTTTAGAAATAATAGTGAAGTGATATATCTATTAAATGCCAATTTTATTTATTCTTTTCGTCTATATACAGTGTACAGAAGATGTGTGATCAACATTTTAGAGGAAAGACCAAACACAGTGAAAACATTTTGTTGTGAGGTATTGTTCGCATGAAGTGTTGAAATAGTGTAAGATAAATTTTATGTTCTACAGGGTTGAGAAAAAAATAGTGAGGTGATGGAGTTTTAGAGGAAAGGGCAGATATAGTGAAAGCATCTTGTAGTGAGGTATTGATCATGTGAAATGTTGAAATAACATAAGATAATTTTATTTGCTACAGTTTTGAGAAAATAGTGAGGTGATAGAGGCTATTGTATATTATCACTGCTGAGTTTGTTTACCTCATTTTGTTGTGGTTTAATCCATTAATTATGCTTGTCCATTTGAGGAACCCTTGAGGTGGCATGTTTAAAATAAGGCCTTACTATATTAATTAAGTTTATCAGGTTTCAGTGAAGTAAATTAAAAGAATTGAGTAGTCCAAAAGCAAATGAAGAACATTTTATGAGATATGTTGTCATATTTTTTTGTTGAAGTGCTTCAATCTGATAAAGTTTGTATTTTGTAATTTATTTGTAAGCTGTGTTTGGAAATATAAACAAAAGCTGTATTTTAGTTTCATATCCAGCTTATGTTAGGACTATATAATAGCTTTTTTCTCTTGGAAACTAAATTGTACTATTTATGGGTTGTTCATTTTCTTTTTCCATATGATTAGCTGTTCTATGTTGCAGACCTTGCTTCATGAGCTTCACCCTTGCACTTTGTCATGCAGATGCATGTCCAGAGAAGGAAAAAGTAAAGCAAAACAGGAACTAATTGTCCAAAAAGGAAAAGAAAAAGCAAAAGAGAAGCTAATTTATATTGTCCTGTTCATCCTTTCCTGCTTTTTACTTGTAATTTTCCCATAGCAATCCGGACATTCTTTTTCATTAAGGTCTGATGCCATCATACGGATGGTTTCTCATTCCATCCTTTTCTGAGTTTCATGACACAAGATTTCTATACAAGCTCATATTTTTTGCCTATTTTACGTTCATATCCGTGGATATTACTAAATTTTGGGATGCTATATATCATTATCTCATTCGAATAGTTTACTAGCTTTTCTGTAAGAAAGCTCATCTTGTTCTTCATATCTTGTTCTTCATATATTAAGGTTGCATATATCTGGTCTGCCAATTGAGTCACAAAAGTGTTAGTTCTTTTTACTTCTATTACCAGGCTTTCTTATTTATGGATTTTTGTTTTGTAATTTATACAGCTATTGAGGGATGGATCATACTGGTTACTGGAGTTCATGAGGAAGCTCAAGAAGATGATCTCCATAATGCTTTTCGTGAATTTGGGCAGGTTAAGAATTTGCATCTAAACCTAGACCGTCGTACTGGATTCGTCAAGGTAGATGAGCGACTTCCATTCTAATATTTTTAAAAGATCATAATGGTCTCCTTCCAATCTTAAAACTTGTCGTCTCTTCTCAGTTCAGCTATAGGTTGTTGTAATATTGCTTAAAATATTTTTATTTGCCTGTAAAGGTCATCTTGCATGCTGAAATTCATTAACAATAACCATCAAGCCTTGCCTCAGCTGTTTGAGGGCATTTTGTGAATTGTCATTGTCAAATTATTCGTACTCAGGTCTATTTCTTGTTTTATGGAAAACTATTCCGTGCCCTTTCACACAACATCCATCCATATTAGCTTAGGACTCTGCTTCCTATCACCAAGTACTTTTCTTATGCTCTAGCACACATCCTATTTGTATAACCCCTACATTCCCTCCAGTACACTTGTTTCTCAATTTTTTCACTCATCTGCCTTAAAATTCTCATCTGTTAGGTCAAGGACAATGATATAAATTATAAAAGAACTTAATTAAAAATATTATTAAGATTTATTTCACTGAAATTATCATCATGAATCTCAATTGAGGAGGCATTACTTCATGGATTCAATATGCAGTATTAATTTTTCAGTTAGTCTGGAGGCAAGTTGACTGATTTATTATTAATATATTAATTACCTGGAAAATATGTTTCATTTTTTTAAGTGGAACATTTCACTTAAAATCATTAAAATATTTTTTTATTTTAATATTAACTCCATCATCTTGATAAAAAATGGAGCATATGATTTTGCAACTGCATGTTTTCATTTTGAACAAAAAAAAATTGTCATAAAAAATCCAACCTTGCTTCTATTGCACTTATTTTTAAAACATAATTACCACTTCTATATACCATCTCTCATGTTCTTCTTAGTTCTTCGTTGACAATGATGAATCATTGACCCGTTTGACCTTCGCAATCATGTTGAACCATGATAGAATCATATCTGTATCCAATGCAACAGAACACAACCGCTTGGTTCAATTTGGTCTTTGTTATGCTTTAGAGCTTAGACAAGTGCCTCTTAATCTGGTCTGGTTGTCTAACTTCAATCTCTTTTTTGCCTTGTAAGTCTAGGTTAAGTGTCCTATTAATTGTGTTTAATGTGATCTGGGTTTACTGACCACCAGATAATGCCTCATAAAATATTCCCTGTTTTAAGTCTTTCAGAAGAATAAAAGGATAGAAATATTTAATAATGACTCATTGTCATAGCAGAGAAACTTATCTTTGGAATTTGGTAGGGTTATTCAAAGGTCACTGCCAGTAACGAGGGGAAGGGAATGCTGGGCATTTAAATGTTTTTTTTTTGGGGGGGTTCCCAAAGAAAAATTTAAATGGTTGATTTTCAGACCTTTAGTCATTAGTGACATATGAGTGTAGAGAACTCATTCCTACTCATGTTGTAAAGTGTAAACATTGTTACTTGCAAGCTTTCTTAGGCTTAGTGTTTTAAAAGGTGGCTGTGGTATGCGGTTGGTCAAGGGATAGTGCATATGTGTTGTGTAGATCACTTATATGGGTGCACATGCAATTACCATTTCTCAACTATTTAAAAATAGACATAATATATTAAGTATAATAAAGACAACAATAATGATAGTAATTAGTTGTATAAAAGCAAGATTCATAACCAAGGTCCATAAAATTGATACTAAAGCCTAGTATGACTTGGTATGATATGATACGTACCCCATATCAAAATAAGGTACCCTTTTTTTTCACTTTTAACCACTTGATAACAGGTGGTATGAGTTGGTACCAAGTGGTTCAGGTTGGTACCGAGTAGTTCGAGTTGGTTCAGATTGGTTTGGATTGGTTCGGACCCTGTATTGACCCAAACAGTCGAACTATCATCGGTATGATTCAGTATGCTTTGAACTGGGCACGGTTTAGAGTGGTTCGGCTTTCAGTGTTAATAATAGTAATGACTAATGGTCAGAGCTTGTTACTGAGTATCTGCTATCCAATAGTGATAATTATAACATGATCAATATTTTAGCACTTTTAGTACTTGTTTCAATCTTCAGGTCCACTTGAAACCTATATCAGTCCCAACTATCAGCTTGAACCCGCTTCTCCTACACAAGCCCATATGAGGGTAGGGTATTTTGTAGCTCCAGAATTCTAAGTGGATTTACATATGCATCCTTATGATGCTAAGCAGACCATTTGTTGCTGCATGATACTAAGTAGATTTCCCTTTTGGTCCATATGCAGTATGACCATATATGGTTTTGCATATAGGTAATATGGTGTGTTCAAGGGACCACATACACATGTGAGCACATATGTATTAGTATACCCTGCATTCTTAAGCACTGTAAATACTTTTAGCTCCTATGCATTTTTACCACAAAGTCTTTTAAGCTAGCCTTAGGGAACTACTTTTGATTTTACTCATTTGAGTCTATTAGTCAAAAGCTACAACAATCGTTTTGAAGGATCTGATTGAGATCATAGTTCTTTAAAATACTTCATAGTGCAGCTTTGTTTTATCATTTTCTTTGATTTGCCCCTGTCTTGACCACTTTTTTAAATCAGACTTCACGAGCCATATGTAACATGTTTTGAGTCCAGTTTGGTGTTAGATTAATTATAGTTGACAGTTGCTTCACTTAACTAATGTGGATTCATTTGTGGGTTGGACCATTCAAAATAGTTTCCTCTCTTCATGATTTAGGATGCAAAATTTTAAATAAAAAATAAAAAAAGAAGCTCACCACAGGAGCAATTTGAATTTATCCCTCTTGCAGGTGAGCAAACCAACTTACCACGACGCTGTTGTTATATATTATATGAGACACCACACTATTCTTATATATTGCATGAGATACTACATTTATTGATACACGGGGTTTGCTATAACATCTCATTATTAGGTTCACATGAGCAATCAGCGAGTTTGGACTTTATTGGCTCAACCTACCTCTTTCGATTGTACGTCATGCCAAATTCTAACAACAATTATTTCATATAGTGGATGAAATTAAGGCTGGAGTTAATCGTAAGTTAAAATTATGATGAAATGCATTAGAATCTAAAGGTTTAAAGTTAAGTAAGACAAAGAATCCATGAAATGCAATTTTAGCACAATTATAAATGGAGATAAATGTAAAGTATAAATTGGGAACCATGAAGTTACTAAAAATGATCATTTCGGTATTTAGGATTGATTATTCATAAAAAAGGAAAGATTGAAGATGATGTTGTTTATAGAATTAAAGAATGTTGGATAAAATAGAGAAGTACAATTGAAATATTATGTGATCATAAAGTACCTGCCAAGTTGAAAAAAAAAATTTTATATGATAGCCATAAGACCAGCTATGCTTTATAACACGAAATGTTGGGCAATTAGAAGCATACACGTACATAGGCTGAATGTGGCGAAAATAAGAATATTAAGATATATGTGTGGTAATACAAGAAAAGATAGAATAATAAATGAAATCATTTGTAAAAAAGTAGAGCTAGCTCCAATCGAGGATAAATTAAAGGAAGGATGACATAAATGATTTGAATATGTACAACATAAACCTATAGATGTATCTGTGCGAAGGAGTGACTTGATACATGTAAAAAGAAAAAAAAGGTAAAGATAGATCGAAAATCATATGAGAGGAAGTGATAAAAAAAGACTTAAAATCTTTACATTATACAAAAGATATGACTCATAATAAAGCTAAATGGAAAAAAAGGATTCATGTAGCCAATCCCAATTAATTTGGAATTAAGGTGTTGTTGTTGCCGTTGTTATATTATATTTTAGTATAAAGATCTTCATTTTAAGTGGAGAACATACCATTTAAATCAAAAGCAAATGTAGGAACTGCTTTACGTGGATGGCATTTAATGTCATCATAGCGTTGGGTTCAACTTTTCATCAGAAGATGAAGAGAGGATTGCACTTGGCTAGGATCTTCTCTTGTTAATTGGTATCTGCAATGATTCGAATGTTATGGTGGAGTATAATGAGAAATTGGGTTAAAATATTCTTAACTTATCAAGATGGAAATTATATAATTATTTTTTGATCTATTGGAGTTGGTTTTGTTGTGGAGATGGAATTTTGTATACATTAGTGTACATGCACTTTGAGATGCATCTGTGTATGTATTCTATAACAAATTGAATCTCTTTTGAGGAATAACATTTGGCAATAGATCAGATCAAGGAGTAATGCAAATGATATACCTCAATAGCAAGCATATCTTTGTATAGATAAAGAGAGTTTCAGAGATGAGGAGCGTAAGGGCAAATTAGGGCCTGTTTGTTGTTGTCGCTGGTTTTGTGCTTTTGTTTCTCCACAAATTAGTGAAATATTCACATGGATATTGATGTTGAAGGTAGCATTGCAGCAAGCTTCTGGCATTTCTTGCTTTCATTTCACTCTTTTGAAAGCAACAAACCTTTGCTATCAAAAATTCTAAAACTTTTGCAATATAATTTGATCAGTCTGGTTCTTTTTTTCCCTTGGTTTTTAAAAAAAAAAAAAAAAAAAACAGAAACAGCACCGAATGGCCGCTTAATTTTCTATACTTTAATCATCATGTCATAAATTTTCCAATGTCAACAAATAAGTTGTCCATCTATGGGCAAATATGACATACCTGAAGGCTGCAACTCGCTCTTTTTAACATAATAATACAGATACACTCATATATATATATATATTTATATATTCATCTATTTATATATGGACAACATTTCACTGAAATTTGACTAGTGATGTCTTGATTACTCTTGGAAGAATTTAGAATCACTTCATATGTTTATGTGTTCATTATTTTGTGTAGATGTACACATTTTGAGGTTTAAAAATGTGAAGGGTGAAGATCATTAGGATATAGTAAGGGAGCAGATGGCCTCTGCCAATCCCTTGCTGTCATAATGGTAATGATAAAGTAGTCATTGATGAAGGCCACCTACAAATAATGTCTTTGTCCCTCTCAGGGGGAGGATGAAGTCATCAAGAAGTGACCTGATGAGTGATGAAGTTTGAGGGGGTCTCGATAGTTAGCAACATTGAAAAAATCTTGAGAGGCAAATTTTTTTTGTTGACTTGTCTACTCACAACGTAAATCTATGATTTGGTTTTGCTACACTTTGATCTTTAAAGCAGTCTCATTACTTTGTTTTGAGAATTTGGTCGAGGTTCAAAAATGAGAGTTAACATGAATCAAGGCTCCTCTCGTCCTCCAGAACTCAAGTCATATTGACTCAACATCTCAACATTTTGTGTTATCATATAGCCTGCACTGGCCTTTGGAACAAACACGTTCAATTTCAGCCCTTCAGCCTAAAATGTTTGTCTTGATTTGCTCATTTGCCATCTTTTATGGGATCTAAGATCACTGTTTTAAAAAAACAGTTTATGCAGTTATATCTGCACATGCAGTACTAATTGCCGGTCCTAGCTGTCTGTAGATGGGCTGTGAGCCATGTGGTGGGTGCCCAAGTGGCATGCATAAGCTGAAGATCTGGTTATGCAGCTTTCTGTCTCTATAATTTTTCTCATTTTCTCTGATTTGTTAGTCAGTTATTTTTAATGTTTCTATTTATTTATCTGTCATTATGAATTTAATTTTTTTAATATTTTAAATCAAATATTCATATAGGTGCCTACCTAATTCGCCTTATAGTGCATAAGCACCATGTGATGCCTTGATTGCCTCATAATATAGGTGCTTTTTCAAAACTTGTTTGGAATGACAATCAGAAATACCGCATTAACTATTAAAATTATCTGAGTTGGTAAGAAGGGCATACTACAAGTAGCATTTCATGTCCACTTTAGGTACTTCTTAGGTGCATTCAGGATATTTGGCAGATATGTCCAGAGAAGAGGGACAAGGAATTTTTTTCTTTTAGTTTCTAGATTTGTTCGTATTGACCTTTCAATGTGAGGCAAAACTATGTCATTGCATGCTTTGAAATAACAATAAATGAAAATTTGTATTTACATTATTTTTTCAGAACAATATTTACAGTAGTAAGGTATATGTTCCACGCTTGTGTGGCCATTAATGTTTGACTAAATTTGTCATACAGTTCTGCAATCTCACTTCTATTTTGCCAAATACCTGAAAGGATAACTCGTTTTAACTTCCACAATAGTCTCCATAAGTAATTGTAACCATATTTAGACCCTGGCACAAGATATGGTTGTTGAGGCACAATTTGTCATGGCTTGTTAGTATCATGATGGGTTGTTGTACTGGCCAATACAAGAGATTCTACTTTTGTCAGTGCAACCTTTATCCCCCACTAAAACCCTACGAGCTTGGCACTTGTTGTATTATCTCTTCATGATAAGACCATACTAAGAAAAAAATTATTTTGGTAAGGATCAGGAAAACCACTTGTCTTTTTACAATTAATCTGAAAGCATGATATTGAATGATCATATACTCATGTACAACCTCCTCATTAAGTAAATCCAATTTATGCATTGGCTATTTCCTTATTTTCTTCTGTAGTTGCCGCTTACAGTTTCATCTTTGAACCTTTTATGAGATAGGGGTATGCGCTCATTGAATATGAGACATTCAAGGAAGCACAAGATGCAATCAAAACCCTGAATGGAACTGAGCTTCTCACACAAACTATTTATGTTGACTGGGCATTTAGCAATGGTCCATTCAAGCGCAGAAATGCAAGGAGGAGGTAGAATTCTATATACTTGACCAATCCTTGTTAACAGCTGAGTGGTTTATTTGGATTACTTTATTTTTTTCATCAGTGTATATAAATTATTTTGGAGTGCATATTCTTGTATATTTAATCTGATTGAGTGATGTTTGATTCTCAGACATCTACATGGTCTCAATGTTCTAAGCCTCACTTCCCCCAACAACTCTCCCCCTACCCTTCATGTTTCAGCTCCTGTTTTGTTGATCATGTTTCTTCTAGAATAATCTTTGGGTTCTCAAATGCTCCTAGTTTGTTGATCATACTTAAAAGTGAAAAGCACATTAGATGCAGTCATCAGTTTTATAGGCTCTCATTTTATCAAGTATACGTAATAAATGCATGGCATTTATCTGAGAACATCACTCGATTTCCTTGCCAACCATTTTGACTTATTAGTTGCCTAAAGCTTTGCTATTATTAATGATGCTGCTGGAGCTGGTTTTATGGTCATTAGGATATCCAGAAACTGATCCTCATTCTGCTTAAAGCCATTTCTTTCTTGTACTTAGATAGCAATAAGATAGTAATAGCCCACTTAACCTTCTTTCTTTCAATATTTTATCGATCCAAATTATTTGTTGCTTTTTCTTGCTGAATGGTTATGTAATTCCAAGTGTTTGCCATAAAATACACTACTATTCTGTGTAGTGTAACGCTCTTCTTTGTCCCCCCCATCCTTTGCAGGTCACCACGTGCTCACCGTTCAAGGAGCCCACCTAGGCGGAGATATTGAACTCTATTAATCTACCCACTGTGATTTCATATTTGGGATTTGGAGTTTGGTCAGTTTTTTTTTGTCTGTTTGATACTAAAAAGTTTGATATCCATTACTTGGGTTGAGTGATATCTGTAAACAATGTTTGGATTTTTGGAGCTGTTTTTATACTAATGATGTGCTTAATCGGAGGCCTTTGTCAACCACTGCCCTGCTCGATATCTAATGATCTTTGTGATATTCCAGAAACGCAGAGATGAAGCCTTCAAAATTTTGTCATATGAGTTGTAATATTGGCTCTTCAAATTTTAAGATGCTGGTTCCTGAAGATGTGCTTTGATATTACCGCTTCCAGGTTCATAGAATGCAGATAAACAAGAATGGGAGGCTCGCCACCATACGATCTCTGCAACTTTTCAGTTTGCTCTTAATGACATCATGGTGTATGTTGTCAGAACTAACAAGTTGGTGTTTGCTAACAAATAGCGAGGTCTGGTTCAGTCTGCCTGATATCCAAGGTCATTGTTCAATCATAATGTTTGCGCTAACATTTTAGGGAAGATAGATTTCAGTTATTGATGTGCATTAATCTTTGGATTTGATACCTCTTTTGGCTGCCGCTTATTTCCTCTATCAATCAGATAGGTTTCTGTTTGTCATTTTTTTTCACTGTCAGCAAACATGTTCGTCAATTATTTGAACATATGCTAATTGAAGAACCAAACACAAGTATTTGTTTTAGGTTGTGCTTTACGAGTTCCAAGAGATGGCAAACTATACCCGTGTCTGCACTTTTTGAACTGAATCGGTTGAACATGTCGCCTTGTTGAACCTCTATTTTGGAGAGTTGGGATAAATTTGTTTCAACATTATTGAATCAGTTCGTGATCATTTAAAGTTTAGTGTTAATTTATTTATCTTTTTCAGATCTTTTTGCCCTCCCCCTCTTTTTTGGTTATTGAAGATTTTATCAGAACGGATTGGGTTCGATGGTTTATAACTGAAAATATTCAAAATAGCCAACTATAATAATCATCTTACCAAATGTAAGCAGCTTTCACATGTCTAACGCAAACTGCCACACATATAGAGATATATAATTTAGTTGATTCTACGGTAAAACCATTGAATGAGTAGATCACTGGCAAAATGGAGCTGATATAAAGAGGTAATAAGCGTGAGTATGGAAATTCCAGTGCTTATGGATAATTTTGTATTGATTACAAACATCATCAAATAACTCATCTTTAAGATAATTGAGCTAACGAACAGATTCAAAAGCAAAAAAGGAATTGCGAATAGTAGTATAAAGAGGTAATAAGCATGAGTATGAAAGTTCTAGTGCTTATGGATAATACTGTATTGATTACAAACATCATCAAATGACTCATTTTTAAGATAATTGAGCTAACGAATAGATTCAAAAGCAAAAAGAGAATTGCGAATGGTATAAAGAGGTAATAAGCATGAGTATAAAAATTCTAGTACTTATGGATAATTCTGTATTGATTACAAACATCATCAAATGACTCATCTTTAAGATAGCTGTCCTAACGAATAGATTCAAAAGCAAAAAGAGAATTGTGAATGGTATAAAGGGGTAATAAGCATGAGTATGAAAATTCTAGTGCATATGGATAATTCTGTATTGATTTCAAACATAATTAAATGACTATCTTTAAGACAATTGTGCTAAGGAATAGGTTCAAAAGCAAAAGGAGTATTGTGAATGAATACCCTAGGAATATGTCAGAAGGATCGATCTCACCAAGATTTTTTGAACCTTTTTTGTTTTTTGAAAAAAAAATGTAGTTATTGGCACTGATAGATGTTCTATAAAAATATATTTCAATGTTGGCCAATATAAATAAAAAAATTAATAAATAGATAAATAAACATAGAACTACGAGCAGCAGCTCCAAATTCATCAAAAACATTTTTTTAGTATCTAGCTTCATTTCAACAGATGTCAAAAGAGTAATAGACATATACGTTGTATAATTAAAAAAAAAAAGTTGTGAATGATGAACAGCACTATATTTCCCTTTTGTGACAGGGAAAAGAGAGAGAGAGAAGGAAAAAAAAAGAAAAAAAAACTCTGTTTGGTTTCTGTACAGATCGATGAGAAAACAAATAAACTATCGGAGACCCACGCAAGACCTGCTATCAGAACTACTGCTCGTCTCTGACCTACAGGAGAGGGGAGAATGGAACACGGCCTCCCTTCGGTCCAAATACTTCCTCCTCTTTGCCTCTGGTATCTCGTCCTTCTTAAGATCATCGACGCCCTTCGCATCGGCAAGGCATGTGAAAGACCGCGATTTGCCCGAGAAATAATTCGATAATCCTTTCCTTCTGCCAAACAATTAATCATAAATCAAACATGAAGCATTATATAAATAAATAAATAAATAGCAGCAACAATATGCATGCAGCTCGTCTTGTTACTTTTGGGGGAGCTGGGACCTTAGAGACCCCAGGTCGAAGATGCCGATGCCTTCCAATTCTTTGGCAAAAGAGGTGGAGGTCGAGGGGGAGATGGTGTTGGGTGCCATTGCGTTGTGCTGAATAATAATAAGGTGGTGGAGGTGGCCGGCATGGGGATTTTATATGGGAGGGAGGGTGTGGTCTCAAGACAAAGCTCTTGCTATGGATAAGAATTACGAAGAGCTTAAGACGTGGATGGATTTGAGTGAACCTCGGCTCTACAAAGATGGGCTTCATTTTAGCCTCACAGCCCGTACGGGGATAGCATTTGGCGTGGGTCACAGGAGAGCGACGTCACCCTCACCTCTTTATCCATCCACCAAGGCAATTAAAGCCTGTCAAAAGGGTGTGCACTTTGCCCCCGGAGAGAAGAAGCCATGTGCCTTTCGTGGCATTGGGATGCCTTTTAGGATACCCTTTCAGCTTGAGTAGTTTTTAGTTTTTCGAACAGGTGCCAAAAGGCGCCGGTTTTAAAAACAAAGAAATAAAAATAAAATTTTTTTATTAAAATAATGTTAGAGTAGAAAATATTATTTTAAATGATATTTTCTACTTCCATATTATCATTTCTTAGCTCAATTTCGTCAGCGGGGTTGGATAGAAATCGTCACTTTAAGTTAGAGTGGCGATTTCAATTGAATAAAATCGCTACTCCAAGTGACGATTTCATTTGAGTTGAAATCGCCACCTGGAGTGACGATTTCATTCATTGATATCGCACCTTCATGTGGCGATTTCATTTGAGTTGAAATCCCTACTCGAAGTGGCGATTTCTATCCCAAAATTACCACTCCAAGTAACGACTTTCTCGCGGACTTAATTTTCTATGGGGACTTAAACGCTACGGATCCCTCTTTTGCATAATCTTCTAGCAAATCAAAAGAGGGGTTATATAGTGGTTAATGATTGAGTATTGTTGAGGGGTAAAATCGCCATTGCGTTAATATCCGTACGAGGCGGTTAAGGCTAACCTCCTCCCTTCGGCTCCTTCCGGGCTTCCACAGCTCGGCTCCTTCCGGGCTTCCACAGCTCGGCTCCTTCCGGGCTTCCATAGCTCGGCCCTTCCGGGCTTCCATAGCTCGGCTCCTTCCGGGCTTCCATAGCTCGGCTCCTTCCGGGCTTCCATCGCTCGGCCCCTTCCGGGCTTCCATAGCTCGGCCTCCTCCGGGCTTCCATAGCTCGGCCCCTTCCGGGCTTCCATAGCTCGGCCCTTTCCGGGCTTCCATAGCTCGGCCCCTCCCGGGCCCCTGTAACTCGGTCTCCTCTATGGCTCGGTTTCATCAAGCGATCCGTAGCCTAACACCCACCTCCGCGGGACTTGGCGCGGGAGAGTCCAGGCCTACCCGAACGGCATCCTAGACAAAGAATCATGTCGGGACGTGGCCTAGGGCCTATTGTAACCGCCCCACGCCTACCTGACCAGATCCCGAGGCGTCGAGGAGCTCTCCCGGCCGTCGATCCCTTAACAAACGAGTACGGAGCCTAACGGCCCCGCGATGGCCTGATTCTGTCCGCCTCCGTATCGTAACAACCTCTGAACCTTCCAGAAGACGCTCAAGATCCAGATGACAGTCTATAAGTATCAGATTCACAGATTCTCTCAGGTACGCGACTCTTGACGCACACAAAACTCTGGGCTCGCTCCTCTCTCCCGGCAGCTCGTCGGTGCTCTGCCCCTCCTAGAGCTTCTGATTGGCCGCCCCTGGAGAGGTCTCCCGAAGAGATCCACCTCCCCATTGTCTGGTTGATCGCCGATTCCTTCCTCACTGACTTGAGCGTCGGAGGGCCTTCCGCGAGGACCACCCCCAGCGTCCCTCCGCGTGTGGCTTCCTTTTTTGTAGGTCCGCCGCACCCCTCTCCCTGGAGATCGACCGCGCCCGAGTCGGAGGACGGATCCCGGCGGCAACAGATTGGCGCTAAAGGAAGGGCCTCAAGTCCCATTAAAACTTGAAGAAAGGAGACAAGGATCCCGATCCGGAGAAGAACCTCTCTGATGGCCAACCGGAAGAGAGCAACCTCTGATGCCCAAGATCAGGTTGCCTCCCAGAGGCCTGATCCGACTGGCGCCACAGCGCCACAACCCCCACCTGTCGAGACTCCGTCGCCGCCTGCCATTCCGGTGACCCAGGACCAGTTTGCTACGCTGGTCCAGCAAGTCCAGGCTCTTACCCACCTGGTCCATGAGCGCCTTGCAGCTCCTCCTGCTTCGCATCCTCAGAAGGAGGCGGCGATTCCTTCTTCGCCGACGGCCTCCTCCTCTGATTTCCGCCGCGGATCCTCCATATCGGCCCAGAGGGGGCAAACCAATCCCGCGAGGCGGTCATGATCGAGATCCTCTCAGATCTCGGCGAACCCGCTCCCTCTCCCCGGCGACGTCTCACCATGATTCGACGCCATCCTTGCGGTTCTCGCGCCCAGCTGCTCCTCTCGCCGGCGAGGAGGAGATCCGCCGCCAGATCCAGGAGATGCGCCAGGAGCTGGACGCCGCCAAGCAGACCCATCTGCCCCAGCCCAAGGCGGAGCTGGGTATCCCTTTCTCTAAGGGGATCATGGAGGAAGTGATTCCCTCCCATGTTAAGCTGCCAGCAACCCTACCACGGCTCCACTGATCCGGATGACCATCTCAGTAGCTTCCGGTCGATAATGATGTTCCACGGAGCATCCGATGCGGTTCTCTGCCGCGCCTTTCCATCCATCCTCAGGGGATCCGCCCGAACCTGGTTCAACGCCTTGAAGCCAAGTTCCGTCGATTCATTTGATGAGCTGAGTCGCCTTTTCATTGGCCAGTTCGTCAGCAGCCGCCGCCATCGGCGGAGATCTGACTCCCTCTCCGAAGTCAAGCAAAGAGAGGGGGAGTCCTTGAGGAACTACCTTGGCCGCTTTAATAAGGCCATGTTGGAGGTGGACCACCTTAATCATGAGGTGGCTATGTCCGCCCTGGCAGGGGGTGTCTCAAAGGAAAGCGACTTCTATCTGGCTATGGAGGTCAGCTACCCCCCATGTCTCTCTGATATGATGGCCCTTGCGGACAAGTACGCTAGGGTCGAGGAGTCGCGGAGGGTTGCCCGCGTTGAACAAGCCAAGAAGAAGGAGCCTAAACTCCTCGACAGACACCATCCGTCCGTCGGCCAAGTCCGCCTCGCCGCCAAAGAGTCCCTCCACTGCCGCCAAGGAATCGCTCCCGGAGTCCCCCCAGGCGGTTCGATCGCTACACTCCGTTGACTGTGCCTCGAGCGCAAATCCTCATGGAGATAGAGCGCCAGCTTCCCCGACCAGTGCCTCTCGAGGGAACCCGACCCGGAGAGATCCTGCCAAGTACTGCCGCTACCATAGGGAGCCCGGTCACGACACTGAGGAGTGCTGGCAGCTGAAGAACGAAATCGAGAGACTGATCCGGCGGGGACGGCTGGACCAATTCAGGAGGGCGCCCGAGCCCAGCAACAAGGAGGTGATCGCCAGCCCGAGCTCCCACAACTCCCTCCTCCACCAAATCCGCCTGTGGTTGGCCGTATCAACATGATTGAGGAGGCCGGCGGATCGAGCTCCAGGGGCGACGGTGATGCGCCGGTGCCAAAGAAGGCACGCACAGGCGAACTTTCCTTTTCTGATGATGATCTTCTTGGGATACAGCTCCCCCACGATGACGCACTTGTTGTATCCCTTAACTTGAACAATTATGATGTAAGCCGAATCCTCGTCGATAGTGGAAGTTCGGTAAACGTTTTGTACCTCGGTGTGTTTGCCAGGATGAAATTGCTCATGGAAAACCTTCGAGCCGTAGATTCCACCCTGATGGGATTCACCGGCGACGTCATCATCCCGGAAGGAATCGTCACCCTGACGGTCCGTGCGGGAACCTGGCCCCTCGTGACCATTGTACAGACCGATTTCCTAGTGACCGACCTCAGGTCCCCATACAACGCCATATTCGGCAGGCCCGGCTTGATGTCCCTTAAGGCAGTTGTCTCTATCCCACATCTGTCTATGAAGTTCCCACCGAGCGAGGAATTGGAGTGGTTCGGGGAAGTCAGGCCATGGCTCGGCAATGTTTCGTCACGAGCCTTCAGTCCAGAATTCCCGAGGTTGACGGGCTGGACGCTCGCGAAGATTTCGCCGAACAGCGGGGAGAACCGGCGGAAGAGCTGGAAGAAGTACCGCTAGACGAAGCTCGGCCCGACCGAACCATAAAGATCGGGTCGCTGCTCAAAGGAGAGCCTCGTCGCGGGCTGATCAGATTCCTCCAAAGCAACGCGGACATCTTCGCCTGGGCCGCCTCCGACATGCCAGGGATTAACCCCGAGGTCCTCGTCCATCGTCTCAATGTGGACGAGATGCACAGGCCTGTTAAGCAGAAGAAGAGAAGCTTCGCCCCAGAACGGCAAAAAGCCATGAAGAGGAGGTCGACAAACTCATCAAAGCCAATTTTGTCCGAGAGGTGAATTACCCAAGCTGGCTGTCGAATGTCGTCATGGTGAAAAAGTCGAACGGCAAATGGAGGATCTGCATCGACTTCACCGACCTCAACAAAGCCTGCCCGAAGGATAGCTTCCCCCTCCCTCGGATCGATCAGCTCGTGGACGCCACCTCAGGCCACCAAATGCTGTCATTCATGGATGCTATTCGGGCTACAATCAGATCCGATGGCCCCCGAAGATGAAGAAAAGACCGCCTTCATAACCGACCGAGGTACCTATTGTTACCGTGTTATGCCTTTCGGTCTTAAAAATGCAGGGGCGACCTACCAGCGGCTGGTCAACAAGGTGTTCAAAGAGCAAATCGGCCGGAACATGGAGGTATACGTGGACGACATGCTGGTCAAAAGCAGGAAGCGCCACGACATGTTGAGGACCTCGCAGAAAGCTTTGCAACATTGCGCAAATATGGGATGAAACTCAATCCGACCAAGTGCGCCTTCGGCGTCAACTCGGGGAAGTTCCTCGGCTTCATGGTCTCCCAGCGAGGTATCGAAGCTAACCCCCAGAAGATTCAAGCTCTCCAACAAATGGCGCCCCCTGCATCTGTAAAAGAGGTCCAGCGCCTAACCGGAGGATAGCGGCCCTTAACCGCTTTGTGGCGCGGTCGGCCGAGAGATGCCTCCCCTTTTTCAAAACTCTCCGATCGGCCAAAAACTTCCAGTGGACTTCCGAGTGCCAGAAGTCATTTCAAGATCTCAAAAAGTACCTCGGCTCTCCCCCACTTCTCAGTAGCCCAGCCCCAGGGGAGACCCTGTTTCTGTACTTAGCCGTTTCAGAGGGCGCAGTTTGTTCGGTGCTGGTCAAAGAAGAGGGCAAAGTCCAGAAGCCGATCTACTATGTGAGTAGGCTGCTCCGCGATGCGGAGACGAGGTACAGCAGGATTGAAAAGATGGTGTTGGCCTTAGTCACCTCAGTCCGAAAGCTACGACCGTATTTCCAAGCACATTCCGTGACAGTCCTGACTGACCAACCCATCAAGGCAGTGGTCCACCGTCCGGAAACATCGGGGAGAATGACCAAATGGGCCGTCGAGCTAAGCGAGCACGACATACATTTTCAGCCTCGCCCTGCCATCAAAGCCCAAGTGCTGGCCGACTTCCTCCTCGAGTGTACCATCCCAGAGGACGGTTCTGCCCCAAACCCCCTGAAGAGCCGAAGTCCAAGCCCGGTGGCTCCTCCACGTCGACGGGTCGTCCAACGCCCATCACTCCGGTGCGGGTCTGGTTCTTACTAGTCCCGAGGGGATGGCTTTCGAGTATGGCGTCCGGTTCTCCTTCCCGGCTTCCAACAATGAAGCCGAGTATGAAGCCCTGCTAGCCGGTCTCAGGATCGCCCGCAACCTTAAGGTGGAAAAGCTCAGCGCCTTCACCGACTCTCAATTGGTGGCCGGCCATGTTCGGGGAGAGTTTGAAGCTCGGGAGCCAAATATGATTCGGTATCTCCAGGAGGTGCGTAACTTGCTTCCTCATTTTTCTGAATTTGAAATTATTCAGATCCCCAGATCTGAGAATGCCCGTGCCGACCTACTCTCCCGACTGGCAACCACGGAATCAATGGATGCCGAGCAAAAATTCCACCTGGAGACCCTGGAAAAGCCGAGCATCATGGAAGCCGACCGAGTGATGCAAGTCGAAGCCGAACCATCCTGGTTCGACCCTATCCTCAGATACCTCAAAGAAGGGTCGCTTCCGCCCGACCGAAGAGAGGCTAGGAAGCTGAGGCTGCAGGCCACCCATTATGTAGTAATTGACAACCAACTTTACAAGCGGTCTTTCTCCATGCCGCTGCTTAGATGCCTTCGCCCATCCGAAGCGGATTATGCTCTGCGTGAGGTGCATGAAGGGATTTGCGGCAACCATCTGGGAAGCCGATCCCTATGTCACAAGGTACTGCGCAGGGCTACTACTGGCCGACCATGCAAAAGATGCGGACGATTTAGTCCGAGCCTGTGACTCCTGCCAGAGACACGCAAACATCCAAAGACTCCCTTCCGCCGAGCTAGTCTCTATATCCTCCGCTTGGCCCTTTGCCAAGTGGGGGATGGACATCCTTGGTCCATTCCCGCTTGCGACGGGACAGCGGAAGTTCTTATTTGTCGCCATTGACTACTTCACCAAATGGGTCGAAGCGGAAGCAGTCGCGCAGATCACCGAGGCGCGAGCCAGGGACTTGTTTGGAGATCCATCATCTGCCGATTCGGCCTCCCTCACACTATAATCACCGATAACGGTAAGCAGTTCGACAACTCAAATTCCGCCAATTCTGTGAGGAGCACGGAATCCGCCACCACCTTACCTCGGTCGGGCACCCACAAGCCAACGGAGCGGCCGAGGTAACCAACAGGACCCTCCTCCAGGGAATTAAAGCTCGCCTCTCCAGAGCCCGAGGCAGATGGGCCGATGAGCTACATCATGTCTTGTGGGCCTACCGAACTACCCCGAGAATCCCGACCGGCGAGACTCCATTCCGAATGGCTTTTGGCACAGAGGCTGTCATCCCTGTGGAAATAGGCCTCCCATCATTGCGAGTGGAGAATTATTCGGAGGAAGCCAGCGACGAGCAACTCCGCACCAACCTCGACTTGGTAGAAGAAGTCAGAGAAAAGGCCCGAATTAGGACGGCTGTTTACCAACAGCGGGTAGCTCGGTACCATGCCTCCCGGGTCAAGGGGAAAGCCTTCCTACCCGGCGACCTTGTCCTCCGGAAAGCTTCTGTATCCAAACCGCTGGAGCAAGGCAAACTGGCGCCAAACTGGGAGGGCCCATATCAAATAACAGAGATTATTGGACCAGGAACCTACAAGCTGCAGGATCTGGATGGGAAGTCCATTCCCCGAACTTGGAACGCGGACAACCTTCGTAAATATTATCAATAGGGTATGTCCTCTCCAAACAATCTCCATATACCTCATTGCATATTCTGCTTAGCTGTTTCCTCAAAACCTGTTGCGTGAATCATTACGACTATATTGCTATAAATTGCAAAAAGAAACAGATACTGCTTACCAATCCTCGGCACAACCGAGCTGTCTGTTTGAACAGGAATCTCCGACCTTGGCAGGGCCAAGTAAAATATTTCTCCGAACCTCAGCAGGGCCGAGCAACAAATCTCCGAACCTTGGCAGGGCCAAGTAAAATATTTCTCCGAACCTCGGCAGGGCCGAGCAACAAATCTCGAACCTTGGCAGGGCCAAGTAAAATATTTCTCCGAACCTCGGCAGGGCCGAGCAACAAATCTCCGAACCTTGGCAGGGCCAAGTAAAATATTTCTCCGAACCTCGGCAGGGCCGAGCAACAAATCTCCGAACCTTGGCAGGGCCAAGTAAAATATTTCTCCGAACCTCGGCAGGGCCGAGCAACAAATCTCCGAACCTTGGCAGGGCCAAGTAAAATATTTCTCCGAACCTCGGCAGGCCGAGCAACAAATCTCCGAACCTTGGCAGGGCCAAGTAAAATATTTCTCCGAACCTCGGCAGGGCCGAGCAACAAATCTCCGAACCTTGGCAGGGCCAAGTAAAATATTTCTCCGAACCTCGGCAGGGCCGAGCAACAAATCTCCGAACCTTGGCAGGGCCAAGTAAAATATTTCTCCGAACCTCGGCAGGGCCGAGCAACAAATCTCCGAACCTTGGCAGGGCCAAGTAAAATATTTCTCCAAACCTTGGCAGGGCCAAGTAAAACAAAATCTCCGAACCTTGGCAGGGCCAAGTAAAATATTTCTCCGAACCTCGGCAGGGCCGAGCAACAAATCTCCGAACCTTGGCAGGGCCAAGTAAAATATTTCTCCGAACCTCGGCAGGGCCGAGCAACAAATCTCCGAACCTTGGCAGGGCCAAGTAAAACAAAATCTCCGAACCTTGGCAGGGCCAAGTAAAATATTTCCCCGAACCTCGGCAGGGCCGAGCGACGAATCCTCCGAGCCATGGCAAGGCCAGGTAAAAGTCACTCGGGCTAAAACCCCGGCAAAAAGCCTAAGCGTACAGGCCTCGACCAAAGCCGAACGGCCCCCAAATAGTCCCCGAAGGACTTCGCCCGGTTTAAAAACAAGCGCGTTAAACAAAAATCGTAGGAGCCACCATTGGCAAAACCCCTCTTGAGGCCATCAAGCCCCGCGCAATCGGCCGAGAGCCCCGGGCAAGCTAGACGATTTCCCTCTCTGCTACTGGAAATCTTTTGGGTGACACCCCTATAACCCGTCGTTCAGAGAGCCTATATCAATGCGCAAAAAACGACGGGGCCGCGCCAACCGCCTGATTCGTTACACAGATCAAGGCCATAAACCCTTAAAGAAAGGGACTTCAAAGTAAGATCCATCTTTCATTTATAAAAAGGGGGGGGATCACAGAGGGGTAGTAAAAGATGAAAACAGGAAGGGAGGCCCTGGATCAGAATTCAGAGTCACTCCCGGAGGCCAGCAGCTCCTCCAGGCGCTCCGTCAGCTCAGCCACCTGCTGACGAAGCGACATAATCTCCTCCCCCTGCCGGTCTATCACCAGGCGTGAGGCCTTCGCCTCCCTGACCGACGCGTCCAAGAATTCTTTGGCAGTCCTCGCAAGCTGCTCATTGCTCGCGAAGGCCGACGCCAGGCTCAGACCGTCAACCGTGACGGAGGTGCACCTCCCCTCCGAGCGCGGCGGGCTGTCGAGTGAGGAATGTGACTCACTTGATGATCGCGTTGGAGAGGCCATTCTTTTTTAGCTTAAAATGAGGAATGGTCAAAAGCAACGCCCCTCGGTCGTATTTATACTCACCAGGAGGATATCTCTGCCAGTCGCGCCGTAACTGCCGACCCGTAAGAACTTGCCACGCGTCGCCGATTCAATGCTGGCAAAATCCGAGGTATCGCACTCCATCCCAAGCAAGATCGATAAGCGCGAGCAGATTATTCGGGAATTTCCCAGGCGAACACTTTCCGATCTATCGCCCCTCACATTAAATGCGTTCGGCGCTTCCCCGAGCCTCTTAATGCTGGACTCTTTTTCGGGAAACGCGGAGGTCCGGCATTCGGCCAATGACCTGTCCCCTCGGGAAGAGTGGCGTCACCAATAAACGCATGACGATATATCGCTCATCCCGCTCTAGTGCCCTTTATCAAGCGCCACGTGGACCTAACGCTGCGGCTTACAACGACAGCTGAGTCGCTCCCTCCGAGCTACCAAATCTTCAAACCTCGGCAGGGCCGAGCTACAAAGTTCTCCGAACCTTGGCAGGGCCAAGTAAAGTGTTCTCCGAACCTCGGCAGGGCCGAGCTACAAAATTCTCCGAACCTTGGCAAGGCCAAGTAAAGTGTTCTCCGAACCTCGGCAGGGCCGAGCTACAAAACTCTCCGAACCTTGGCAGGGCCAAGTAAAGTGTTCTCCGAACCTCGGCAGGGCCGAGCTACAAAATTCTCCGAACCTTGACAAGGCCAAGTAAAGTGTTCTCCGAACCTCAGCAGGGCCGAGCTACAAAATTCTCCGAACCTTGACAAGGCCAAGTCAAGTGTTCTCCGAACCTCGGCAGGGCCGAGCTACAAAATTCTTCGAACCTTGGCAAGGCCAAGTGAAGTGTTCTGCGAACCTCGGCTGGGCCGAGCCACTAAATCCCCGAACCTTGGCAGGGCCAAGTGATCCATCCTCCGAGCCTCGGTCGGACTGGTCGTCAAGTTCCCCAAACCTCGGCAGGGCCGAGTGGATAAATCTCCGGACCTTGGCAAGGCCGAGGCAAATACCTTCGAAACTTGGCTAACTCGGGCGACAGGTTCCCCGAACCATAATGGAAGAAGGTACAGACTCCCCGTACTTCGGCCACAGCCGACTCACGGTACTCCGAACTCCGATAAAGGCAAAACACAAAAATGTCAAACTCCTGACCTAAGCGAGGAGCATATCTCGCCGAACGATCTCTGCACCGCCGCGCGCGAACCTCAACTGGTTCGGGCGGCATAGGACCCTCGTCTAAGGACGAGCAGATCGCTTTTAGCACCCCACAAACAATAATAATAACAAGCTCGGCACAAAAAGACGAGGATTGAGAAACAGAAAATAACTCTCTTTATTGCCAATCAAGATCAGTTACAAATGCCTCACGGGCCTTACAAGAACATTGAAATGCATAAAATAAAGGCAAATACAAAACTCAGGCAACTGCTCCAGAGCAGACCTAGACAACTGTGATGTTCCAACGTCCGGACCGACAAATCATGCAAACCACGAAATGGCCAGTCCGCCTAGACGGATGATAAGGCTGACCCTCCACGGCCCCGGATGAATTAAAAGATCCAAAAGGGGGCATGGCCCGCGGATGCTGATTCTGAGGATCCGGACAACCTAGCCCGCTCCCCTAGGAGGGAGTGCTGGATCGCGGGCCGCCATCCAGTCGAGGGAACCGGGAACCATCCGACCCCGGTTGCTCCCATCTTCTCCCTCCCGTGGCAAGGATTCCCCTCAGAGAAGGGACGGGAACCCAAGCCAGCGAAAAAGGGAGAGCCTGTGCGTGCTACGGGGGTGTCGATGCACTTCCTACCATAACTCCCCCACAGCGAGCCGCAGAGATCACACCGGAAGCGCATATGTGCGCTTTCCATATGATCTCTGCGCCCTCTTTGTGCGCTCTCCATATGATCTCCGATGCTCATCCCCTAAGGACGAACCATCCTCCAGCTGCTCCCCGGTCGCCCCAGCTATCCGGCGGCAAGGAGCCTAGAAAAGGAAGGCCTGATCCTCTCACTTGCAACAACAGAGAAATGAGCATGATGGAATCTCTAACGAGAAAGAAGCTTTGGGGATAACCAGATGAGACCCCCTTTTTCCTTTTTATAGGTGGAAACAGACCGGGAAAAGCTACCCAGACTGCGCGTCCCGAGATTTAAACTTCCGAGCAGTACCTCCACGTGGTCTCTCAAGATTGGCGCCCCACTGCGCGCCAAACCCACCGCCTGAACCAGGATGTGCACGAAGATCCCCTCCTAATCCCGAATCACGGCCAGTAAATGCAGGAAATCGTCCGCTGACGCTTCGAAAACTGGCGGGCTCAGAAAATCGTCCTTTGGAAAAAGTACTGTCCAATAGTAGACGGTTGCGTGCGCGTCGCGACGAGGTAACCTGCATGGGAAAAGAGCACCTTCCGGAAAGCTCTGATGTAGCTTTATGCCTCCCACTGTGCCGTATCACCGCTTCTGGTAAAGTAAAAACCGAATTGCCTGCGAGACAGCAGGGCACTGGCAGGATGGCAGGAAGCGCGAAAACCTATTTTATCCGTCAGCCCCAGCCGACCTATTTTATCTGTCGGCCCCAGCCGACCTATTTTATCCATCGGCCCCAGCCGACCTATTTCGCCTATCGGCCCCAGCCGACCTATTTTTGTCTGTCGGCCCCAGCCGACCTATTTTGCCCATCGGCCCTAGCCGACCTATTTTGTCTGTCGGCCCCAGCCGACCTATTTTGTCTGTCGATCCCAGCTGACCTACTTTATCTGTCGGCCCCAGCCGACCTATTTTATCCATCGGCCCCAGCCGACCTATTTCGCCTGTCGGCCCCAGCCGACCTATTTTTGTCTGTCGGCCCCAGCCGACCTATTTTGCCCGTCGGCCCTAGCCGACCTATTTGTCTGTCGGCTCCAGCTGACCTATTTTGTCTGTCGGCCCTAGCCGACCTATTTTGTCTGTCGGCCCTAGGCGACCTATTTCGTCTGTCGGCCCCAGCCGACCCATCTTGTCAGTCGGCCCAAGCCGACCAACTGTGCTCGTCGGTCTTAACCGATCTGCTTCACCCATTGGTACAGGCCAATACACTTTCCAATCTCAAAATAGAGATGACCCAAGATCATCGGGAGCCACAAGCCGATCGAGGCAAGGCTAAGCAACAGCGAAGTCACGCAAGAAAAATGCTCAAGTGGAAACAGGAAATTTTTTTACTGTGAAGCGTTGAATAAATGTTTAAGGGATGAAGTACATGAATGGCTCCTAAGGATCGGGGGCGACACCAGCTTTGGGGGAACCCTCAGTGGCACCTACAGAAGCGCGGCTAGACTCGCCCTTCTCTGACATTTGTACCCCCTCCACGGCAGTGTGCGACCGTCCCTCGGAAATTGCAACTTCGCTGGGACCAGGGGCGGCGCCAAGTTCGGCGTCAGAAACGTCGACATATTCGTCTTCGTCCTCCTCTTCAGACTCGCCATCATCGGGATCTTCAGCGCTCAGAAAAGAAAGGTCCCATTCCGGGTGCTCACTGAGGATCAGCTGTTTGCACTCCTCCTTCCCATGATGGAAGGCGTCAACGCTAATAGCGTCTTGCCTCCCCCTGAGTATGGCATGCTGCATCTTGGCCTCCACCGCCTGTTTCTCGGCCTCAATCACCTGGGCCTTCAGGACAACGTTTTGCTCCTCGAGCTCGCTAACCCGCGTCTCGAGCTCCGAACTCCTACTGCGAGCGGACACGAGCTCACCTTGAAGAGCCCGAACCTCTGACTCCATCTTCGCCATCCGGAAAATCCAAAATCAAATCGGCACTGCGAAAACCCAGTAGTAAAAACAAAAAGGGGAAAAATAAGAGCGTACCTCCCCCTCTCGCTCAGCCAACCTCTTGGCCATCTCTTCTGCCTCGCTCCTGGCTCTCGTCCTGTCAGCCCTTATCAGCTCGACCCTCTCCTGCAGAGCACTGATCTTCAACTGTCTGGCCTCGATATCCCTCCGGGCTTGGGATAATTCGTCGCTCACCCGAGCTATCGTTCCCTGGTCCCACTTAGCGCCCTCTTTCAAATGGGCAATCTCGCTATCGCGACGCTTCGGTCGCTCCTCCACTTCGCCGAGCATCCTTCCCAAACGTCTTCTTTCATCGTCGGCCTCTCTTCCCAGCCGACTCATACTTTCGCCGTGTTCCCGCCGCATCGCCGCCACCTCTGCGGAGTGTTTTGATTCAATCCTGGCCAGCTCCAGGCACGCGTCGTCGCTCTTCGCCAGGAGTCCCTGCAGCTCCTTTACTTTGCGCTTCTGTTTGGACACCTCATCCACGGCGGCCTGATGTGCCGCCCTTGCCCCCTTCAAGTTCCTATCCATCGTGTCCATGAGCTCTTCGAACTGCTCAGACACCTTCAGCCGCGACTGGAGCTCGACATTCTCCCTCCGAGCCTGGACACTGGCCCCCATCACCAAACTCAAGCGCCAACAAATCGCCCGGGAAAGCAAAACGCTCTGCGAAGGCAAAAATTGAATAAGAGCCCACGGTGGGGTCGATCGAGAAACATCTATCATACAAGAAGAGTAACTCACCCGCGAGGCATAAGCCCGGGTCATCCTCATCAAGGTCGTGTTATCAATGTCGGGAAGAAGGTGGATACTTTCTGCCACGCCTTGCCGCCCGAACGCAGCGTCGACCAAACCCAGGTCGGCGAACTTGTCCGCCGAAGGATCCGCACCCGGATACAGGGCTGACCTTATCATGGCAGAGAACGCCTCCTCAATACTAGCGTCCAAACTGCCGGATGGGCCAACCCCGCTTGAGGGACCGGCCTGGGCGTCCTCCGCCTGAGAAGCCTTCAACGCCCCAGCCTCCTCTGTCAAGGCCCTGGCTTGGGTTTCTCAGATAATTCGGCTAGCCCAAGAGCCAGCTTTCCCAAAGCCTTTCTCGAAGAAGCCCCCAATACGGGGCTCCCGCCTTGCTGCGTCCCCTCCTTCGACGCCTCTTCCTCGATGACCACCATTTGTGTCTCCACCACCGGGCCCTCTGAGGTCCCGGCCTGTTTCACCACTTGCGTCTCCTCCGCAGGCTCCCCCGAAGTCCCGGTCTGGCCTATCCCACTACTTCCGGACCCCCCTGCAACGGGACCGAGAGAGAGTTCTCCCTGAACCTCTCCAGCTACGACCGTCTCCTCCCCCTCTCCCGCTGGGGCCGGTGGTGATCCCGCGGGGACAACGGCCCCCTCGGGAATGGCCGCCTCCGTCGGATCCGCCGCCGTTTCCTCCTTCAGGGGGAACGCGGTCCGGCGAGTCAACGGAGCTTCGTCCGAGCTATCTGAAATCTCCAACACGAAAGGGTTGGACGCCATAACCGCCCTCCTCGGATCCTCTTTCGCCCCCGGCGCCTCTGTAGCGACTGCTCCAGCGCCCGGCAGGCTCCTTGCGGATGTATGAGCCCTTTTTTCGGGCCGGCCGCTGTCCACGCCGCTGCCTTCTCCTGGGCGCTTCCCTCTCTTCCTCTTGGAGAGGCTCGACAACGCCGACCTTGCGGCTATTAGAATAGAGCACACATACTCAGAATCAAGCACACTGATCAAAAAAGATACACGGCACGAAAGGGACTCACCTTGCGGGTCCAGGGGGCTGAGCCCAGCTGCGAAGAGGGCCCCTCCGATAGCAGGTCATTTGCCGAAAACACCTGACCATTACGAAGGACGTCCAAGTCCTTCTCCTCCTGCGCCGACAGAGCCGGATGCGTCTCCGCATCCCTTGCAACAATCCCCCATCGCCGAGGAAAGTCGGAACCGACGTTCCCCTCCGCGATAACAAATCGACTCTTCCACCCCTTGATGGAAGAGGGCTTATCCGCGATAACGTTGAAGGATCTCCGGGGCCCGATATAGGGCCACTCCGATTTCCTCCCGGGAGTCAGGTGGTAGCAGGTGCGGAAAAGGGGGAGGGTGGCCACGATCCGAATCTGGTGGCACATCGAGATGAATCCGATGATGTTCCGCCAATTGTTGGGAGCCACCATTGATGGGCAGATGTTGTAGTGGATCATAATCTCCTTCACAAGGGGATGGAGAGGAAAACGAAGGCCTGCCTTCAGGCTATCCTCGTAGATGAAAACCCCGGACTCCAAGTCCCGGGTAACTCTGTCACTGAGCTCCGGCGCCCGTAGGACGACGTCCAAGGGCAAGCCATACCGCTGATGAATCCTCCCCAGGTCCTCGGCAACGATCTCGGAGGCCACATCGTCGGGGCTCATCGCCATTGAAAGGGGTACCAAGCGAAAACAATAAACGTCGAAGAGGATGAAGGCTAGACCCCTTTTTGAAAGCAAAACGAAAAGACGCCAAGCGCACATGCACAATATATGTATATATATACACCATGCGGCCGTCACTTCGCTTCTCCGCCAAGGAAGCCGCCCCGAAGAGGCAGGGCGTCTCATCCCAGGCGTCCGAAATCGCCTCGACAACCACCCGATCGATCGGGATTCGAAGCGTGGCACAATCCTAACCGCCGCTCGTGGAGGAGCCTTAGCCCCGAAGGCTGAGATGACCCTGTCGCATTAATTAGGGCATCATTGCGCGAGCTGGCTAGGCCAAGACGTCCCATCCGTGGCGCGCCATTCGAACTTGTACTCCCTACGCCCGAACCTACGCTTCGGACTAGGGAGTGGAGGGCATGTGTTGAGGGGTAAAATCGCCATTGCATTAATATCCGTGCGAGGCGGTTAAGGCTAACCTCCTCCCTTCGGCTCCTTCCGGGCTTCCATAGCTCGGCTCCTTCCGGGCTTCCACAGCTCGGCTCCTTCCGGGCTTCCATAGCTCGGCCCCTTCCGGGCTCCATAGCTCGGCTCCTTCCGGGCTTCCATCGCTCGGCCCCTTCCGGGCTTCCATAGCTCGGCCCCTTCCGGGCTTCCATAGCTCGGCCCCTTCCGGGCTTCCATAGCTCGGCCCCTCCCGGGCCCCTGTAACTCGGTCTCCTCTATGGCTCGGTTTCATCAAGCGATCCGTAGCCTAACACCCACCTCCGCGGGACTTGGCGCGAGAGAGTCCAGGCCTACCCAAACGGCATCCTAGACAAAGAATCATGTCGGGACGTGGCCTAGGGCATATTGTAACCGCCCCATGCCTACCTGACCAGATCCCGAGGCGTCAAGGAGCTCTCCCGGCCGTCGATCCCTTAACAAACGAGTACGGAGCCTAACGGCCCCGCGATGGCCTGATTCTGTCCGCCTCCGTATCGTAACAACCTCTGAACCTTTCAGAAAACGCTCAAGATCCAGATGACAGTCTATAAGTATCAGATTCACAAATTCTCTCAGGTACGCGACTCTTGACGCATAGGACCACCCCCAGCGTCCCTCCGCGTGTGGGCTTCCTTTTTTGCAGGTCCACCGCACCCCTCTCCCTGGAGATCGACTGCGCCCGAGTCGGAGGACGGATCCCGGCGGCAACAAGTATCAATCAGAATTATCTTTTATATCTATTATCTTGTTAATCAAAATTATCTTGTTATATTTATATTATCTTGTTATATCTATTATCTATAACAAGATAATAGATATAACAATCAGAATTATCTTGTTATACCTATTATCTTGATAATAGATATAACAATATAATAGATAATAGAGGGTTAGGATCGCTGGAAGGCTCTGAGCGTTTAAGAAGGGATCGTGATCGAGGAGAAAATATGTAGAAGAAGTGGTGATTTTAATTGAACTGAAATCGTCACTTGAAGTGGCAATTTTAACCCTGAAATTGGTGATTTTATTTGGACTTAAAATCGCCACTTCAAGTGGCGATTTCTAGTCCTCTCATCAGCTATCCTGCTGATGAGGCCGAACCAAGGGATGATGATATGAAAGTAAAAAATATCATTTGAAATGATGTTTTTACTTTAACACTATTTTGATAAAACCTTTTATTTTCATTTTTTATTTTAAAACCAATACTTTTTTTTTTTTTTGCACCGGTTTAAAAAACTACTCTCTTTGCCTTTGTCCCAACTTCGCACTTTTTTTTTTTTAATCCCCTGTTCTTCTGGCATGTTTATCCTCATCTTTCTACGAAGCATTATATTCTTTATATCTATATCTTTCTTTTCTTTCTGTAATTTATTTTTTAATGATTTGAGTCAGCTATTAAAAAAACACCAAATCTGATATATTTATCAGAAGATAAAATATTAAGATGTGGAATGTGTATGTCTGAGTTTGGATATGTCAGAAGATAAAATATTAAGTCAGCTATTCCATCTATTTTAACGTATCCCATAAAATAAGTCATCAGCAATGTAAAATTTTTAAATAGTAAGTGACTAATTTGTAATAATTGAAAGTTTGTGAGAACGAAAATAAGTTAGGCCTAAAAATATATTATTTTTACTTAAAAAACTAAGAAGGTAAAAAAAAAGAAGAGGATGATCAACACAGAGCCCTCACAAGCAATCCCAAAACGGGACAGCCAAGCCAGCTTATCAGAAATAAATATTATAATTAGCATCCTAATATGGTTATTTGACATTATTTGTTGGCTTTAGCTTTTCTTGCATTTATGGGCGCTTAAAATGACAAGTACTATGAAAAAAAAAGTTTTACTGTACCATTCTTTGATGTAGCAAGCCATCATAGTGTGATCGTTCAATGAGTTTTACTGTACACCGTATGTGCATACATGCATGAATGATCAATTTATGCGGTCGATACTTGTTTGCTGTATCGAAAAATGATGTAGCAATTCTTTTCCCTAGATAATTGTCCAAAATGACTACAAGCCACGTTGAAATAGGTGGCGTTGGATGATTTGGATCTTGTCTTGCTTGTATAACATTGAACGGAAGATTTTAGTGCGCTTAGGTAATCTGGTTGACATCTTCCGTGGCAGTAGGGTCAGGATTATTTGTTTCACACCTGTTTTGAGCGATCTAGTAGATTTGGATCAACACGAAGAGAGCTCCACCAACATCAGCTTAATTGGCATCATAATTAAATGTCGATTGACTGGTGTTGACCGCCAAACCGTGTACGTGCTGCTGGTTTTGGATCCGGAGCGGTTTAGCCTCATGTTTGCTTAAAGATGGTATTCCACTTAGAAGGCCAGTCCTCATTGATCTAGAGTGGCGTCACCTTGATGCAATGTCCTCGTATCAACGCTCTTAAAATCTTTCTTTCATGCATTTCTTCTCCAAAATTTGTAATATATATATATATATATATATATATATATATATATATATATATATATATATATATATAGAGAGAGAGAGAGAAGGATAGACTTGGCTACAATAAGATACGTAAATTGTATGGTTTTAAGGATGAGAAAGATGATTGAATCTAAGTTTGACTATATCTAATTAGTGTAACCAAGTCTACCCTCTCTAAATATGAATCATAGAGTTAAAGCAGAATGAATTAAGTGGAGTGCTTCGGAAATATTGTATGATCGGCGCATCCCATTAAAATTCAAAGAAAATTTCTATAAACAGCTATTAGGCCAACTATGCTATATGGAACATAGTGTTGGCAATATTGAAACAACATGTGAATAAATTAAGTGTAATAGAAATGCGTATGTTAAGATGGATATATGGTAAAATTTTAAAATATAAAATTAGAAATAAACATATAAAAGAAATGATAGGAGTAGCCCCAATTGAAGATAATATGAGAGAAAATCGATTGACATTTAGATGCTCCAGTTAGAAAAAATGATCTTTTAATAATTCATGATAAAAATAGAGATAAAGGTAGACCTAAACTAATATGGATAAAAATAATTAAAAAAATATAACTACTTATAATTTAAATATCGACTTGATCCTGAATAGAGCAGAGTGAAGGAAGCAGATTCATGTAGCTGACCCCATGTAGTTGGGAAAAGGCTTAGATAAGTTGAGTTGAGTAAGTCTACCTTCCTCTCTTTCTCTCTCTTCTATATATATAGAGAGAGAGAACATGGATAGACTTAGCTACATTCAAATGTAAGCAGGTCTACATTTGCCAATTAGAACTCTTAATTTCTTTTTTCTCATTGTTTAGAAGGATTTTAATTTATTATTTATTTTATATAGTTTATAATATGGTTAGAATTAATAGATTGCAATGTTAAATCCGTTTGATTTCTTGGTTTGTAAATCTATTAGTTCACCATTTCACATAATAAGAAAAGTCAATTGTCATTAAAAAAAAACTATGCTTTGAATATTTGAGGTAACATAATTGAATGTTGCTAAAGCATGAAAAGGATATGCCCTAGATCTTGGGTTGCTATAATACATTGGATAGGGGCATGGATGACCTTGGACTAGTTCTATATAACGAGAGTCCAACTTGGATAAATTAGCCATCAACTTCTAGTTGAGCCAAATCAATTAATTTTTTTGATAAACTTTATATTTTATGAGAAGTAAAGAAATAAGACATACATTGATCCATTCTATATTTCAATGAATTTAGGCGACATCCAGGTGAACAACCTCATGTATTATAAGATCTGATGCAAAAATGAAAACAAAAAAGTAACTCCATTTTTTTTAAAGATCAAAGTTAAGGTACACATCACCCTCTAAAACACATTTATAAAATCAAATCTAGTTCAATAATTTACGTATGATACTTGATCAGAGGAATAATTCCTCAAACAAATTGTAGCCAAAAAAATCATTAAACAACTAATAATTGTTTTTATATGATAAATAATATTTAATATTATATTTGTACTATTAACATACATGTTGGGCCAAAACTAAACTAGGACTATGTGGATCATAGGATAACCTTATTGCTTAACCCAATTCTCAATCGAAATAAAAATATATGTGGGACAAATTTATGCACTACATCTGATGCATGAAGTCGTGCATCGGGTACGGCTATTGGCCCATACACGTGCCATGGCTCGTACGTGCGCCCGACAGAGCACGGCTAATCAGGGCCACTGATGCCTGCTTCGTGCACCGGAGGTGGTGCACAAAGACTTTTCCAATTCTATGACTTAAGCTTGGTCCGGTTCATCAAGTGTTGGCCCAATCTAGGCAGAATGTTGGCAAGATCATGCTGGTTGTAGCCTTTCCCAACCTAATGTGCATCCTTGTGCTGTCTCCCTTAATGAGTGGGTTTGCATGGAACTAATGCATGTTACTTTTTTTTTCTTCTTTTAATTTTATCATTTTGAAAAGAGGTTAGTAAGCAATGGATAACCTAAAAGTTCTAATGAAGCAAATGGTACTTCCTTGGCTCAAAATATGATGGAATAATCAACTCCATCTCTTCTAAATAATATATTCTTAAATAATCTTTTAATTCAGCATATGGCCTCCATATGAAAAGACTTGAGTTCTTTCTAATGTGATATAACTGTGTAAAGCAGAAAACAACAAATAATGTAATTCTTTTATTTCTTTCTCAAATCTTCTCCATGAGTCTTTATTTCCAGATATTTATAGTTTTTTTCTCTCCCTCTCTTTTCAAGAAAGTTCTGCTCCCATGCGAGTCTAGTTTGCATAATATCCAATGGTACAAGAGATTGTCTCTGTAATACATTGGAAATAAAGGAGGGAAGCTCCAGAATGTAATTTTTCTTTTTCTAAAAAAAAAAAAAATCTGAGAGACTCTGCCATGAGTTTTGCAACAGGTGCTGAAGACCATAATATAATTTGCAACAAGAAAGTTACTTCCAACATTTATTTGAACATAAACAGATTTACATGCATAAGTCTGACAAAGGTGGACATATATAGGAAGATTACAAGATTATTCCAGACTGATAGAGAACTACAAAGAGTTTCTCTTTATGAAGAACAAACCATAGACACAAGTACAAAGAAAAGGACAAGCTAAACTTATGACCTTCCAACATTTGATACATAGTAACTTCATCCCTTGTGCATCCCTTAACAACAACACACGATCCCCTGCCCCACTTGCAGCTCACTTCTAAAGTGCCGTGAGGACTCTAGCTCCTTCCACCTGTAATACAAAATAGCAGAAGATTAGACTTTTACACTTGGAAGATGGAAGATCATACAAGTTACTCATCCTTTCTCAAAAGAACGTAATTTATTTTTCTTAGTATGGGTGATGCTACCAAGAGGGTGAGCCTTGGCGCAAGAGGAGTGATGCAAGTAGATGGCAGATTCTATGTTGTCCTTCAAAGGACCACCTTTCTTAAGGTATTACATAGTTGGTAAGAAACCAACTTCAAAGCAGATTGAGATGAATGATCTCAAAAAGCTTCCTGTTTCATTGAAAGTCTTCTAGATCCTCCTTTAATTAGTAAAAAGCTCAGCTCCACAGTCCCTGTTAACATCACCATGAGTTCATGATCTGGTTCTCAGTTTGGGAGGCATCAAATCATCACTTTTTTTTTTCCTTCCATTTCTCCTTTTGCAGTTGATATTTTGATCCAGACCTGATATATATCTTCAGTTCTATCACTCCTAAGCTATTGGTCTCTATCATAATTCCCATGGATCTAAGTAACAATCTCTATTAATTTGACTTCCAAAACCAATAGAAAGACAAGATATTCAAGGGGAAAAAAAAAACTTGATGCATAATTTTATTTACTTTAGTTTAATACTTGTGGCCTTATTGCAGTGTTCTCATATAATGTAGTTCTCATTATATATTGATGAAAAAGGGTATCAGACATCACTGACATAATCTACAATCAATATGAGAAAAAAGTTTTCCTCAAATATTAGAAAACAAAAGATTTTCAGATTTTCATGGAAGAGAATGCATATTTAATTACCATGAAAGTTGCACCACATATCTCTTCTTCATTCGCTAAAACAGCAGTGACCTTGTGCTTTGGGTACTCAAAGCTTTGCAGCCCTCCCAGATTGTTTGAATAGAAACATCCTGCAGTCCAACCACCAAAAATTATATAAAGATGAATATTATATAAGTTATACGGAGCCGACCCCATGTAGTTGGGAAAAGGCTTAGATACGTTGAGTTGAGTTGAGTATTATATAAGTTGTACGGATTAGTTGCTCAAATGGCATTAAAATTATCCTATTTGTTTAAGAGAAAGGTGAGGTATGGTTGAATGAGAATTGAAGGGTGTTCAAGTAATCTCCTGTACAATGTAAGACCAAGATTTGTTGCCATGTTACAGGTTGAATCCTTTCTGAGTTCAAAATTTTAAAGGATGAGATAACGCATGGAAGAATATGAGAAGTTCATCAAGGACAAGTCGCTTATAATAATCTCAGAGGTATTAAGACCAAATGGAAGTATGCTTGTGATTTCTAGTAGTTAAAGGCAAGCATTAAAATTGTGGAATCACATAGCTATGCAGAGCACAAATTGGGATTGTTTGCTGGTAGTTCTGAACCTTGTAATTACGTTACTGGACTTCATTTACAATTATTTGGGAAATTATTAATAGTAAAATATAATTTAACCAAGCAAGCACTAGACTTAGGGAACCTACCAATATTAGGAAGAGCATTATTACATAAATTTAAGGAAAGAAGCATGGCATGGTCATCACAAAACAAGCAAACATTTCACACAGTGAAGGGACAAGCAACTGATAGTGATGTTAGCATGGAATATTTTGTTAACAAGTAAAGAGATAGTTCCAAATTATATTTTCAAAATAATTGTCAGGTTGAATCATGGAGCTAGTCTCTAACATCAACTGGTCAAGAAGCACTCTCACAGGACATGAAGTCAGATACACAGTAAAAGTTAGAAGTTGCATTCCCTCACTTGAGCCAACAAATTCCAGTTCAATTGAGCTTTGTTCTACAATTAATTAGGTTCAGTTGAGAGTTATTTCTAATAATGATATATAGGAGGGTACATTTCATGACTCTTTCATAAGGATCAAGGTCCAGTTAAATCTTTCTTCCCTTAAGAAAAAGTAATAGATCATTTCTTGATTTTAGGATTTTGAAAATGCCTACACACAACTGGATGTTCTGACTCTAAAAATTAATTTCAGAAAATCATGAAATCTTTCTTTATGTTCTAGTACTTTCTTCCTTTGGGGGGTGTATTCATGGAATAGCTATTAATTTGTGCCACAAGTCTCATTCAAGTCACCTCCAGAGCTGTAAAATGGTGCATACACTCTAGTCCTAATCTATAGCATTTGTGGTCTGTCACCTTTCTCCATTTTTGACTGAATATAGACCAGTGTGTTATTAACTTATTATACAATCTCAGATCATCAACCCCATTATATTTAGCATATGATGACCAAATAAATGCCAGACTTATGTTCAACAATAGATCAATTACCTTGAGGGAAAGGTGCAAGAGACTTGCCACATGATCCTTTAAGCAGCTCCAGACTGTCAGCAAAGGCCAGATACCCATCTGCAGTGATCCCCCAGAACAAAGGAACCTTTCCATCTGGATCCTGTTGCAAGGATGACAGAGATTAATCATTAGCCAATAGAACTGCATGCAGATTACTTGCAAGTGCCAAGGGTGGGGATGATGATGATGACTGCTCACAGAAGCAACAAGGATGCAAG
This sequence comes from Calamus simplicifolius, assembly GCA_900491605.1. NCBI lineage: Eukaryota > Viridiplantae > Streptophyta > Magnoliopsida > Arecales > Arecaceae > Calamus > Calamus simplicifolius. The sequence goes on along the minus strand of UESW01003887.1, from coordinate 411,900 downwards.
AAGTGGACTTGTCGAAGAGCACAAAGGAAAATTTGCCATCGAGGTGGCCAAGCATGGAGCTGAGCGGATATGGAGCTCGGTCACGGAGGGCCTTGTAGACCTCGATGACGAGCATCTCCTCATTGGCAGACTTGGAGAGGCCGTAATGATGCTTCAAGCTTCCGAGGTTATTCAGCACTCCTTCAAACATGCAGAATATGTCATCCTTTGATCCGAAGAACCTGCAAAAAGTTGTCACCATTGGTAGTCCAAGGTGTTAACATATTTGGAAGGGATCCTTTGAAGCTTTGAAGACTATGTCTCAATCTCAACGTCCACCTTTGGACATCTCTCATTTTCCCACTAGATATTATACTGTTATAGGAATGAATCAGGTATATATTGTCCATTTGCAATCCATCAAAAGCTATGGTAGACCGATCAGAGTACTGTAATTTCCCCCCTTAATTAAGGCTCACTGTAGGAGGCCAGGCTGTTGACTATTTCATATAAACCACGCAAAAATTATTTATGCTAGATAATTAGAAAAGCACTTCCTGGGATTTGAATATAAAATCTCTGAATCAACGTAAGAAACTTAGCCCTAAGGTTCAATCATAGGGAGTGTAACCAAGTTATAGGGAGGGTTGTTAATGATTTAATATAAATGATAGAAAAATATGAAGAATGGTTCTTATAATTAAAAGATATATCTAAAGTTTGAGCATAAAAAAATATCTGAGCCAAGTACATGATGAGAGAGCTAGAGATCTATAATTTAAAACTAGCACAAGTGCTACACTAATTACTTGACCTTTTGGCTTTTGGTAGGACCAAAATATAAGTAAAATTAGCATGAACCTTTTCTTAATTTTTGAACGAAACTTAGGTAAGGATGCCAACGTTTAAGCCATACAGTTCTTCATTTAATTACCAACAGACACGCATACACTTTTCATAGCTCTGTAAATTAATCGATATCTCTGCCTAAGCTGTAAATAACCGGGCCTAAATTTCTTGTCCTTAACTTTTTTACCTTAATTTGAGTAACTAAAACCTTTTGTCTATCAGGTAGAAAATCTATAAGACTATATACCTAATTAATGAAATTTCCAAATATATTAGAGAGGAAGAGGGGTCACGACCTCCTTAGTCTTGATCAAGCTCCGGCCTCAGTGGGACTTGCATTTGGGAATCCATCCAGTTAACAAACTCCATGAACTACTAAACTAAGTGAATCTCTTAAAGCAGGGGCTCCACGAGAATATGTTCAGAAACTTTAATTAGAAGTTGATGTTTGAAAAATCTTAATTATACGGGGTCTACCACTTGTCATCCACTTCTGGACTTGTGGCTTCAAAGAGAAGAAAAACTAGGCCTAGAAAGCTACGTGATCATATGCTTGCACTCATCGCTTGCAGAGATGGAGAGCTAGCCACTGATCTGTTAATTGACGGCAACTTTAGGCATTCCTCCGTGGGACCTCATCAATTAATTAACTAGCTTGTGGAGTTGAAAATTCTACATGGTTTGATGGTTTGACCACTAAAAATGTTGATCTAGAATTAGATTTGGTTACCTTGGGCTCAGCTCAAAATAGAATTAATCAGTTTAATTAACTATAAATTATTATAATTTAAAATAATTAATTATAAATGATTTTATTTTTTTATTTGTAAATAATTTTATTTTAATTATTAATTGCTATAAATTATTTTTTAAAATATTTATAAGCTCAAAATTAATTTAATAAAAATAATTTAATTATTATTTATAAAATAATTATTAAAAAGATATAAATATTAGTTACAGTATTAAAAAAAATATTAACTCAAAGTATATAAATGAACGTCTTGAAAAAAAGAAAAAAGAAAAATCTCATATTTTCTTTGGATCTATTAGGCAATCATGTGGAGTTTGCTTTTTTCTTAAAATTGGATGAAATATATCAAGCCTGACTTGTTTACAGATGAACTAAACTTGAGCTAGCCCTTGGTGTAGTCTCACACAGACTTGTTCCACCCCATATCTTGTGTGACAAACAACCTAAAGCTAATTCCTAGTGTCACCATCTTTGACATGGATAGGCTATGGTTTAGCTTTCAGACAGTACTTGATAACGACCTTATCTTTTGTGTTTATCTTTTGATCAGATATATTCTATTGTTCTTGGAAAATATATATCAGATTAAATAGACACCACCCAAGCCCTGGAAAGATTGTGGTGCAGAGCTTTGGGCCAACCAGGTTCATGCAAAATAATTAATATTTTACCAAACAATGATTAACATTTAACACCAGGGTCAGCAGCTGCAAGAGAGATGCTTCCCATGATCTCTTGATTCCTGGGTCGCATGCATTATTTCCTCTGCGTTTTCTGATGATGAATATATAATAACGAGAGGACTTCTTTGTTTTTGTCTCACAGGCATGAGTCCCATGTGAGTGTGTGAGCGATTTGTCTCTTAGCTTGCTAGTAAACTTATCCAAAGCCTGGTTTCTTTCTCTTTTTGCTTTCCTTTTTTCTGAGGTCTAAACTGTGGGGCGTGCTCTTCAGTCACTAGTTTCCAAACCCCCTTCTAACAACACCCCTCCATAATAAAGCCAAACGGGAAAAATGGAATTAATATTTTATTAATTTTTTTTTAAAAAAAAAAAAAGGGTGTTAGCTTCTATATCAGCATTACCATTGTCTTCCAGCAATGAGACATTTTCTGCACCATCCGGCGATAACATTCTCAAACAAAAAGAAACTAATTATATTCATCCAAAACTCGCGCAACTCTTAATATAAAATTACTTATTTCAAATTCTGAAATTATATATTCAAAAGAAAATAAGTATATTATGCTGTCTCTATTTTTAATAATAGCAAAAAATAGTTTACCTTGCCGCCGGCTAGTGAGCATGTACAGCTGATATATATATATATATAGAAAGAGATCAAACTATTTCAAGCATTAATTCTAGTTGGATCACACCTAGCTAGTTGACATTTTTCAGAACAAAGCAGAGAGAGACTCTATATGTTTATATAAGAGAAAGAAAAAAGAAAAATCTATATATATGTATTATGGAAAATAAAAACAGTTCTTATAAAAAAGAAAAGCAAAGAAAATAAAAGCTTTGACTTTGCATAATCTTCAAGACAAATCATCCTAGATCCAGCTGATCGAAATCTATCTCCAAGCTTCTCAAAATAAATAACTAAGATTAATTCATCACAACAAAAATGAAACAAAGGAAAGAGAAAGAGCTGACAGAGCTAAGGAGAATAGCAAAGAAAGCATGACCAGTCTCGGAAAACTTATAAAAGACTGGGTTTTTTGAAAGCAAATTAAGACAGACACCAGATCCTATCATAAAAAGAAGAGAAGGTGACTAATTAAGAGGAGTTGGTGGAGAGAGAAGGGATAGAGGCGGTGGGAAGCAGGCACCTCGGGCGGAAGGGGGACTGGTTGGCGTTGGAGTAGGCAAGCTGGCCGGCGGCGCCGATCTGGATCGACACGGCCGGCGCGGAACTCCCGAGGAATCGGCTCATGAGCTCCGACGCCCGCGTCTTCGGCGACGGCGACCGGCTCCCCGCTGCCACCAGCTCCGCTGGCACCTCCAACACCTCGCCGCTGAACACACCCAGCATCTCTCTAGACCTCTCTCGCCACGAAGGCGAAGCTTAGAAGAGAAGAAGGTTGATGGTATTGAACGGAGGAGGGATGTGAAGGAACGAGGGATGCTGGCAAATATATAGCGGGGCTTGGGAGGTGCTGGGCCCACTCGTCTTCAGCTCTTTTCCCATTCCTATCTCTCTCTCTCTCTCTCTCTCTCTCTCTCTCTCTGTCTGTGGTCTTTCCTTCGAAGCGTCCAAAAATGACGGCAAAAAAAGCCATGACAAAGTAATTAACACAACGCTATAATAAAACCATCAACCTTAATTAAGAATGGCAAACGAAAATAAATTTATCCATATTCCCTTAGCCCGTTTTAAATGAGAAATGCTAGATAAAATTATGATCATTAATACGTAGTTATTAGTTTTTTGTCTCCATTTGATTGATCATGTCATTAATTTTTTTTATTTATATTTATAACTTTATATATTTTATTTGTATCTAGAGATTTCTAAAGTGGAACTAGTGTCAAATGGAAACAAACATGATGCACACCGTCCACGGTCGCTTCACAAGTGTCATTGCATGGACGCCATGCATCGGATCATGCAGATAAAATTTGCCGCATTTTTTCTTTTTTTTTTTGGTTCTTTGTTGATTAAGTTGTTAAGGAAAGAGCCAAAGTGGCAAATCAAACCAAGAAAGAAGTGAACGTATTAGTTGTAAAGTTTGTCATCAGGTAGGGTGCCATGATATATAAAACACCGTCCAAAGGTGGTGGTCCCACTCAACTGGTCGGCGTTATATATCCTCCATGGCTTTTTTTAAAAAAAAAAAAAATCTCCCGAAGTGATCTTTAATCTTCCTTTCCTAATATTGATAATTACATGTGAGTTCATCACTCCTTTAACCATGTAGCTTTTTTTTTTTTCCCCTCATACTATTTCAGGTATTTCCTGAACAATATTTTAAAGTTTTCATTCCATTTTCTTTCTCTTTCTCAAAGGGGATATATGAAGCTGTTTAATTACTTTTTCATGTTATTTTCATGTTAATTAATTTTAGTTTAGATTTTCTAGGGACTAATGGGATGTGCAACTAAGAATTCTTAAATTGTTCAAGCACAAACTATTTCAAAACTTTCAAACAAAATAGTATAATTACAAGGAGTAATATACTTATCTAGAATAAAAAAGATAATATATAATACAATTAGGTAAAGATGGGCGACTCTTCTCCATTAGCTACTACTAATAAATTAACTTAGGATAGAAAAAGATGTAAAAATTTCACAACCTAAACAACACATTATTATAAAAAAGAGGATCATGAGGAAATCTCAAACAAAGAGTGATTGCTAATGAAATAAAACAAATTTTGAGATTAATTAGCTGCTCTTTTGTTGATTCTTTTAGTTCTTGCAGCTTTCATTTTTAATTACTAATCTAAACGATCTTCTTCTTTAAAAGTAGTCATACAATTACCAAGAGAATCAATAACTTCATTCTCAGTCCACATAATGGTCTAGCTAAAGTCAAGTTTTCTTCTTTCTACATCTACCATATTCTATCAGTTTTAATCATTGACATAATTTACTATGATCTTTGAAATAATGTAAATGACTGCCAAGGAAATCGACAAAAAAAGATTTTTAGTCCATGTGATCGTTTCACTAAAAATAAATGTTACTTTCTTTCCATATCCATAATATTTTGTCGATTTTAGTTACCGACATAATTTATTATGGTCCTTAAAAGCGACATCCAAGAAAATAGAAAATTTTTCTTTCGATCAATACGACAATCTTCCTAGGGTTTTAGTCACCGATAAAATCTACTATAGTCCTTAAATAGCATATGCGACATCCAAGAAAATAAAAAATTTTCCTTTCGATCAATACGACAATCTTTCTAGGGTTTTAGTCACCGACACAATCTACTATAGTCCTTAAATAGCATATACGACATCCAAGAAAATAGAAAACTTTCTTTTCGGTCAATATGATAATCTTTCTAGGGTTTTAGTCACTGACACAATCTACTATGGTCCTTAAAGTAGCATATACGACATCCAAGAAAATAGAAAATTTTCTTTTCAGCCAATATGATAATTTTTCTAGGGTTTTAGTCATCGACAAAATCTACTATAGTCCTTAAATAGCATATGCGACATCCAAGAAAATAGAAAATTTTCCTTTCGATCAATACGACAATCTTTCTAGGGTTTTAGTCACCGACACAATCTACTATAGTCCTTAAATAGCATATACGACATCCAAGAAAATAGAAAACTTTCTTTTCGGTCAATATGATAATCTTTCTAGGGTTTTAGTCACTGACACAATCTACTATGATCCTTAAAGTAGCATATATGACATCCAAGAAAATAGAAAATTTTCTTTTCAACCAATACGACAATCTTTCTAGGGTTTTATGGCTCTTTGCGATATCCATCATATTTCATCTTTTTTTGATCACCTATGTAATCCACCATATTCTCTGAAAGTAACAAATATGATTGCTAGGAGAATCGAAAAACTTTTTTCTTGATCCATGTATGTATCTCACTAAAATTGAATTGTGCCTTTTTCTCATATCCATCACATTCTATCAATTTTTAATCATCATTGCAATACACTATGGCCTTTAAAGTAGCATCATTGCTAAGAAATTGAAAAATTTTCTTCTGAATTCATATGACTATCTTATTAACATTACGTCACTCTTTTCTACATCTATCGGATTTTGTGATTTTTAATCACCGACGCAATCCACCATGATCTTCAAAAGTAACTATAGGATTGCCAAAAGAATCGGAAAACTTTTTTTGAGTCCACATAAGTTTCTTGCTAAAATTAAATGTCACCTTCTTTCCATATCTAGCCACATTCTGTTAGTTTTTTATCACTGACACAATCCACCTTGGATTTTCAAGCAATATATATATTGCCAAGTGAATTAGAAAACTTTCTTCTCGATCAATAATATTACTAAGATTGTATGTCTCTTTTTCATGCCATCAAAATTTGCCAATATTTTTATTGGCACAATCAATCTTAGTCTTTGAAAATGATGTATATGGTTGCGAAGAAGATCATAAAACTTTCTTCTCATACATGTGATGTATTGCTAAGATTAGTTGTTACATTTTTCCCACATCCACCATACTCAATATTTGATCATCAACATAATCCATCATGATGTTTGAGAATATCGCTGACTATAAAGATGATAGGAAAAATTCAATCAACATGATAATCTCATTGTGCTTAACTTTAAGAAATCATCTGCCAACTCACATATAAGGTAACTTTGATCCTTATTAGTCTATGAGCTACTTAATAATTAATTATTAATGGGTTTCTCATTCATTTGAATTGATTAGATAGGAGAGATAAATAAAATACACTTAATAAAATTGAGTTGGTTGGATTATATGAAAATGAAGCAAATACCTTGGAGTGTTAATATAGAATTCTATCAAACAGTAGTAAGGTTGTGATGTTTTATGATCCCAGTAATAAAAAAAAGTGTATGAAAAAAAGTTAAGTGTGTATGAATGAGAATGTTAACATAGATGTATGGTAAAACTAAAAGCAGTAGAAAGTTAGTTGATAGAAAAATTTATAGAATAATAGTAAGGTTTGCAATATTATATGATTCGGACAATAACACTAGTATATAAATAAGTTGTAGAAATGAGAATATTAAGATAAATATATAGTAAAACTAAAAAAAAAAAGATAGATTAAAATGATATATTAGAGAAACTATAGGAGTTATATGAATTAATGATAAAATAAAAAAATCAATTGAGATGGAATGGGTATGTACAACAAAGAGCTGAGAAGAAAGGAGTTTTAGTTCATGTTGAATATTATACAAAAAAAGGACTTAAATTAACATGAATAGAGACTAAGAAGAAGGGCATAGAGAAATTTAGAACAATTTTTAAAGTGGTCTTATGCAGGAATGTTTGATGAATGAAAATCCATAAAATTGGTCTCTTATAGTTGGGGAAAGTCTATATAATTGTGATAGTAACTACGATTTTGATTATTTATACATAAGTAGAAACTTGATTTCTAATAAATTATTTAGATGTTCTTATATGATTTAGATCCCCTTATATGACATATCGTTCAATCCATTCCAATCAATCATTCAAATAGTAGTGGTTGATGTAGCTAGGTAATGACTTCTCCATCAAGTTACAACAACAACAACAACAACAACAAAGCCTTAATCCCAAACTAGTTAAAAACGGTTATATAATTCCTTTTTCTCCATTTAGCTCTATTTCGAGCTATATTTTTTTGTAAAATGCAAGCACATCACTTTTTAAGTATGCCCTAACTTTATCAGCTTTCTCTATTAGATTCATGTTCATATGATATGACTATATATAGTTTTACATTGACCATTAATCTACCATAACCCTCTTTCTTTATTTAGGCTTGAGATTGACTATGTAAAAAAACTCATACATAGATGGAGTTACTTCTCCACTAAGTTTTACAAGAAAATTTTCATTCCTTTGTAAGTAAGGGGTCATTCTCCTCCTCAACATTAAATTGTAGGTTGCTTTCTCATGTAGTCTTCTAAATGAATTCCATGATGACCATAAGCTTTTGTTTTAATCAGATGTGCTCAATTAAAGGAAGTAGATAAAGTGAATAAATTTCTTACTCTGCTTATAGCCAACTTCAACGACAGTTTAGGTTTCAAATCAATAACATGGAACTAGTGAAAGTTGCCCACTGGTAGAAACTTATAAGCCATCCAACTCTCAGTAGAAAATCCTGGTTGACGGACACTTGATTGTACTAGTCGTGTGTTTTTAGTCTACTTCCACATAATGTTTCATTTCCCTTATAGAATGAAAACCCCCACTCTTTTGTAACTAAGGACAAAGGCAACATTGGAATCACTAATTCAGAGGATCTCTTCTCTTCTTACTCTACTAGATTTGTGAATTTTAAGCATACTCTAAAGCTCTTTGTTGCATGCATATATTTTCAAAAAGTTGATCCATTATTACCATCATGTTCCCTAGACATTTCATATTTGATTTAGGTTTTCCTTTAATATGGGCCTTGACCACTCTTTTGTTCCTTTATGTGAATAGGCCCCCAAAATTAATATTGATACTACTCAATTTTTCCTAAGAAAGAAATGATGCTACTTAATGCCCATCAAATGTCACTGGAGTTTCCATCACCCCCTCCAATTTAGAGTTGAATGGAGGAAAGATTCAATTCCCCAAATAATCATGGAAGATGTTTAGCTTTTTATTCTATTGTTCTTTTTGTAAAGACATGATCAATTGATAGACTGGTACAGAAAATGTGGTTATGCTATAGATATGAAGGAAATAATAGCTCCACTCTACTACAGCAGAGCCATGGAGGAAATATGGTTGTGATAGGGAAGTAGAAGAAACAATAAATCCATTTAGGGGAGATGACAATTCCAAAAGTGTTTTTGATGAAAAAAATTGGAGGAAATGACTGCTCTGGTGAAGAAAATCTCAGAATAGAAAGAGATTTAAAATTCTACTTGTTTAAGCAGTCATAAGAGTTAAATAGTCAAAAGAGTTTCATCATACTAATATCTCTGGTTTCTTTTTTTTTTAAAAAAAAATATATTATAAAGAAGCATGCAGTGAAACTTAACCCTTCTTTAAAAAGAAGAAAATTGCAACAATGGGTTGACAGAGAGTGTTTGCTGGTGCTTGCTTTAAGAATCGTGATGTCTTCTTCTTCCCTGATCTCCATCGCCTCGTGTTGTTGTTTTCGTTCTGTGTCATCCGGTGATGGCCTGTCCCTTCGTCAAGCCGTCGATGGGGTCCGATGCTCCGAAGGTCGCCGGCAAGCCATGGAGCAATGCCTCTCGAGCCGTTTCAAATGGGTTTCCCCTGCTCCGTCTCCGGTTGTGGTGGCAAAGATGGAGCGGCTTTTCCCTGAGATCATCAGGTTCCTGTGAGTTCTTTGGAGGAGGAGGTTAGTAGGTGGATGAATCATGCCATTCTCGCCCGAAGTCTTGGACGGTGGGTTCCTCCATATGCTCTGGTTCGTGAATTCCATTGAGCCGACGTTTTGGGGAATATTGAATCCGTGGCTTCGGCGCACCGGCATTACTTATTTCGGTTTGCCGATGATCATGCAACGGAGCTTCTCCTTGGTCGACCATGGGTGGTCAATGGCCAAGTCTTTGCTGTCTCTGAGTGGAAGCCGGAATTCATTCCATCTGAGACTTCTATGCTTCAGGCTCTGCTTTGGATCCGATTGCCAATGCTTCCCATTGAATTTTGGACGGATGAGGCTCTAGCTTCAATCCTATCTGCTGCTGGGAGATTCATGTATTCTGATGCATCGACCAAGGAACACAAGCGGGGAGGTTTCGCACGTGCTTGTGTCAGTGTCAACCTCAGCAAGCCGCTTCGTCCGGGTGCTCGAATCAGAGGTTCTAGCAGTCCGTTTTGGCAGCAATTCACCTTCGAGCATCTTGATGGTATTTGCGAGCTCTGTGGATCCTTGCATTTTTCTGGGTCTTGTGGAGTTAGGCCGGACTCTTCTTCTTCCTCTTCGTCTCCTCCGTTCGGTCCTTGGATGGCGGCGGTGAGACGGCGGAAGCCCCCTGTTCAGATGCAACCAGCGTCTCAGGTTTCCCCTGCTCCGGGCATGGCTGCTTCCCCTTCCTTTGCTTTGACGGAACAGTGGAAAACTCCTAAGAAATTTGCACGCAGAAATCTTAGCAAAGGATCGAATGGTAGGTCTGTGGCTCTGCCCTTCCAAAGGCTAAAGTCTTCTCCTATGTTTGGAGAGCCTGCTTGCCGCTTTCCGCCCATGGTGTCCGCAGTTGATGGTGAGATGCCTGCTAAGCCGGGGGTGGTGTCCATGGGGTCTTCTTCGAAGCACTATCAGGAGAATGAGGCTTCTGATCCCTCGAGCACTCCCTCTTTGTCTATTATACCAGCGTGCCGGTCCCTTGCTTGTGTGCCGGTTGGATTGGGTGGGAGGGCTTAGGAGTCCATGTCTGAAAGCCTAATTTCAGTCCTGGTGGCTTCAGTGAATTCAGTGAATTATAAGGATTTTGGATCTATTCCTTTGGTATTGGAGGGCCCGGCTAAGTCATGCGGCGGTGGCCTCTCTGGCCCATCGAAGAGGGCACGGCCTGTTGAGCCTATGGTGCAGCGAGTCGTATCCAAGGCTTCCAAAGGCAAAGGAAAAGCACCCCTCAGAGATAAGTCTATTGAGAAAGGGTCCTTTGTATTTTCAGCCTCTATTGAGTCCCCTGGTGGTCCATCGGGTCTTGTCGGGATGAGGAAGCAAAAGACCCGTCGTAAGGATAGTGTGACCCCAGCTTCTGTTGAAGGGTCAGCCCAGTCGATTCGTTCGATCGTTTCGGACCACGACGCAGTGGTTGGCCTTCTAAAGGATGCCATCCAGAAGGATCGTATTGTGGAGGCTATTGACTCCTCCAGGGTGGATGAGTGTACTGATCTGGGACCAGTGGGTCCCATGCTTCTTAATGATCACCATGAGGAAAAGGTGACTGGGGATTCTACTGGGGTCCCTCTATCTCAATTTTCCAAATGAAGATTATTGTTTGGAATGTTAGAGGGGCCCTGAAACCCTCATTTCGGTCCTCTTTCGGGAGACTTCAGCAGCTTCATAACCTTGATATCTGCATTTTGATGGAAACTCGTCTATCGGGGACAGTCTGACTCGCCTTCGGAGGCAGATCTCTAGACTATGGAATTCTTATGCTATTGACTCAATTGGGCTTTCTGGAGATATTTTGGTGCTTTGGAGACCGGATAAAGTCCGTGTCGATGCCTTCCACAGCTGTGGCCAGCATGTGGCTTTGGTTGTCTCGGAAGGATCCTCTGCGGCTTGGTTGTTGTCTGGAGTTTATGCCAGTACTGAGTTTAGGGCTCGCCCTGTGCTTTGGGATGAGATTCTCTTGCTCCTTGGCCAGGGCTTTCCCTCCCTTGTTGCTGGTGATTTTAATTGTATTGTGGGGGCCTCTGAGAAGAGAGGAGGTAGACAGTTTGTTGGTTCTTCGGACATTGTTGAATTCAGAAATTTTATTGCCTCGGCGGGTCTCTTGGACTTGGGGTTTGCTGGACCCCAGTTCACCTGGTGCAATAACCGTCAAGGTTCTGCTAGAGTCTGGGAGAGACTGGATAGGGCTTTGGCTTCTACTAATTGGCTTCAGATCTTTCCATCTGCTACTGTTACTCACTTGCCCCGGATTGGTTCTGATCACTGTCCTATCCTTATTTCTACTGAAGTATCTCTTCAGCGGTCTTGACAGTTTAAGTTTGAAAAGTTCTGGACCTTTTATTCTTCAGCGAGGTATATCATTTCTCAGGTCTTGCGAATGCCGGTCAGAGGTTGTGCTACATACAGACTTTCTAGGCGCCTGCTTCTTGCCAGCCGTAGGCTCTCTAGCTGGAATAGGAGGGAGGTGGGGAATATTATGAGGCAAGTAGAACAAGCTGAGTCTATCATCTCTTCTCTACAAACCAAGGAGGATCAGGAGGGATTTCTTCACGATACGGATCTGACCACCCTCAGAACCACCTTAGCCATCCACCACTCTCTTATGTTGCAGCAGGAAACTTATTGGAGGCAAAGGTCTCGCATCCAGTGGATTATGGAGGGAGATCGCAATACGAGATTCTTTCATCAGACTACTATACGGCGTCGTTCGGTGAATCGCATCAGGCGTTTAGATGATGATGAGGGCCGCTCAGTAGATGATCCGCAGGCGATCAGGATCAGCTTCTTCACTTCTTTAGTCCAGATGGATCGAGATGTCAGGAGATGGGTTCCCGATTTATCCTGTTCAGCCGGCTTGTAGGGTCTCTGATGTGGAGAATGATATTCTTATCAGGCCTTTCTCTTCGGAGGAGATTAGTATTGCTTTATGGGAGCTGGGCCGGACAAGGCCTCGGTCCCTGATGGGTACCCGCCCTTATTCTTTCGCCATTATTGGGACATAGTTGGTTTGGACGTGGTCTCAGCTATCCGGTCTGTATTTTAGGCCACTCATATGCCTTCTGACTGGAAGTGGACTCTTGTCACCCTGGTTCCTAAACGTACTGATGCGTCCTCTCCCCTGCATTTCGGCCTATCAGTCTGTGCACCACATTATATAAAATTTGTGCTCAGCTTTTGGTTACCCGGATGGCTTCGGTTATCCCTCGTCTCATCTCTCAGGAGCAGGGTGCTTTTCTTAGGGGCCGTAGTATCACGGACAATGCCCTGTTGGCTCAGGAGTTTATGTATGACCTTCAGAGAGCCTCAGGACGTCAGTGCCTCATGGCTATCAAGCTTGATATGGAAAGAGCTTATGATAGACTGAGGTGGGACTTTCTTTGTAGCACTCTGCATGAGTTTGGATTCCATGGGACTTTTGTTGACTGGGTGATGGAGTGTGTCCAGAGGCTATCGTTCTCTCTTCTGATTAATGGGGATCGGACGCAGTTTTTCCATTCGGCGATTGGTCTGAGGCAGGGATGTCCTCTTTCTCCATTCTTGTTCATCCTCTCTGTTGATGCTCTGTCCCGGGAGCTTGCTATGGTGATGCAGACTTCTGCTATTGACCCATATGCTGCGAGCCCCCATGGACCTTCTCTATCTCATTTACTTTTTGCTGATGACTGTCTCCTGCTGGGGAAGGCCTCTACCAGTAATGCCACCATCTTTGCATCCATTCTTCTCTCCTATTTCCGGGCTTCGGGTCAGTGTGTCAATCTTAGCAAGTCGCTGATTTGCTTCAGCCCAAAGACGACCTCTGCTATGAAGAGGTCTATATCTCAGATTATGGGGATACATGCTCAGTCCGATCGGATGTCCTACTTGGGTATACCGATTACTGGGAGACGGCCGTGGTGCTCGGATTTTAGCTTTCTGGTGAGACGGATATATGATCGTCTGGATGGCTGGCAGGTGTCTGACCTTTCTATACTTTCGGGATTTTCTATGGGCATCGATGCAGGATGGCTACTGTTTTCATCTCTTGGCTTGGGACGATGTTTGTTTGCCATTGGCTGAGGGTGGTCTCGGCATCCAGTCGCTGTTGGTCAGAAGAGAGGCTCTGATAGCAAGGCATGCCTCCCGGTTCCTGCTCGATCTGCATTGCCTGTGGAGTTCCTTCATGCAGGCCAAGTACGGTAGTTTGAATTCTTCTACTCTTTCTTAGTCTAATTGGGGGCATTCCTTTTATTGGAAAGAGGTCTGTCGATATGCTCCGACTATCTTGAACTATACCTCTTGGATGATTGGTGACGGTACCTCCATGGACACCATTCAGGATTCGTGGATTGCCGACCTCCCCCTGTCTCGGTGGCGACCTTTGTTTGCACAGACATTCCTTGTGGTATGTGTGTTAGTGGCCTTATTTCATCGGATTGCTCTACCTGGTCGCATTCTCGAGTGTCCAGTTTTTTCGGGACTGAGCTCTGTCGGCGCATTCTCTCTATCCCTCTTTCTCCGGGTGCTAGTACTGATACCAGGGTGTGGAAGAGATCTTGCTTACCTCGTGCTCCCATGAGGGACCTTCTGTCTATGTTCAGAGACTACCCTCAGGATTCGATGGCTGGGGACTGGATTTGGCATCTGTCTGTTCATCCTAGAGTGAGACTATTCATCTGGAAGCTGGCTTGGGAAATTCTTCCTACATGCTCCATTCTATCGCGTCGTAGTCTGAGTATATTGCCCACTTGTCCAGTGTGTGGTATTGAGGAGGAAACGATCGATCATGCTATATTCTATTGTGCCAGGGTTAGACAGATTTGGAAACTCTCTGGTGCTTGTCCCTGGATGGACTATTCTGACTCCCACCGTATTTCTTTCCTGAGACTATTGAAGCAGCGAATTGGGAGGGGTACTCACCAACGGGGTCCTTTATGGGCTTATATTGCTTATCAGATATGGCTATCCCGGAATCAGTTTTTGTTCTCGGACATGGTTCTTCCTCCTCGCAGGGTTCTCAGGACTGCGACTTCTCTTTATGCTGAGTATACCTCCCATCATGGGTCCTTTGATTTTGCGAACCTTGGTCACTGGGGCTCCCCTGCTGCTACGGTAGCGAACCGACGTACGGTTTTTATTTCTTGGGAGCCCCCTCCACTAGGATTTGTCAAAATTAACTTTGATGGGAGTGTCCGTGGCAGAAGTGCAGGATCAGCTTATGTTATTCGGGATACGGATGGTAGGATGCTGGCAGCAGGGGTTTGGTATTCTTGATTCCTCGGTGCCTATGACCGAGCTCTATGCGGCAGGGCGGGTATATCTTATGCTGTTCGAACCCTGGGCGTCCGCAGTCTCATCATTAAAGATGATTCCAGTACTGTTATTTGATGGATCCGTCAGGAGTACAGTTCCCATCTGCCTCCTATCCCTTTATTATGTGACATCTGCTCTATGACTTTGGAGGTACCTAACATCCATATTCATCATGTCTACCGAGAAGCTAATGCTGTTGCGGACTGGATTGCAGCAAGAGTGGCCTTTCACTTCGGTTATTGGAGATGAAAACCGGGAGATGTTTGTCTTTGATTTTGTCTCAGTTATTAGCTTTTGATATATCGGATCTAACCCGACCTAGGATGGTGTGAATCATCGTTTGTACCAAAAAAAAAAAAATTAAAAATTAGAGAAAAAAAAAAGTAATTAAGTGGCTCCGAATCCTCTACGGCCGAACTAAATGAATTTTCTACAGGGTTGGTGTGTGAAGTTGTTGAGTCAAATGGATCTTGAACCAATATTGCATAATTTGACAAGATCCTCCACAAGCCCAAATGAGAGCAAATTTCAACATTTTTCTTTGGAAAATGATTCAGCCAATTTAATTTAATTTAATTTGAACCTTTTGATGACTTCTCTATCTTTGGACTGGTACGACATTTGGTAAAACTTTTGACAGTGATTACGTGGATATGTGACAGGCTTTAATTAAAGAAGGCTATCAATTATTCGAGGCTTGTAGTTCAAAGTTCGATTCTCTTTCTCTATTCAAAACCAGTGGATGTTCGACTAGTCATGTACCTCTTGTTGGTCTTTGTACTTCAATGAAGACCTTTGAATACCGTAGTACACGGGACATCAAATCGTTGTTCCAAAGTGGGACAGAAGTATATATTTTGAGCAAAGTTGGTGCCTCTCGCCGTTTCTATGCTTTGTTTGCTTATGTTTTCAAGCTGGTGTCTTGGAACCTACCATTCACCCAAAAGCAAGAGATGGTAGTTAAGAAGACAAAAAAGATTAGTATACGGAACACGCAACTAATAGAATAATATCGATCTCGAGAGTGCTTTCTTTTAAACAATTAAAAACAAAATTTAAAAGGCTTAATTAGTTGGAGAGTTCAGAACTTCAGATCCATTTTCTGGACTAAATTATTTTATCTTTTGCTTTCAAGAGCGTCGAATCTGGCAACCGGTTCTCTCTTGGATGGACCGGAGTTCATGGCTGCCGGAGAATCCTTCGCTAATTTAAAATATTAGAATCTAAGAGAGGTTAGACACCATATGACATTAGAATGATAAGAGGTTCCTTGTACCACCTTAGAAAATAATTAACAAACGTGCGCGCACTCAAACCTAGCATTCTGATTCAGAAACAAATTTTTAGAACTATTTTTTTTTTCATTAAAATGGACTTGATGCATGGATTGAAATGAGCGTTTAGTTAGAACAAGTGGGATAAGTGTATTAATTTTTATTCCATCTTATTTTTCAACTAATAGCAGTATAAATTTTTGCTTAAGTTTTAATCTATTTTATTTTCTAATTGAGAGAGACGGAAGTGATGGAGCTTATAATATCTTAAAAAATAGTTTTATATTAAATTAAAAAAAATTAAAGTATTTGTTGCTGCAGAAATCCGTTCTCTAACTCGGATGCAGTTCGACTTCGGATTTGGAGGCTTATCTTTCGTTCGGACGGAACCTGCAAGACAGTCTTCACGCAAAGAGTGTCTGGGGTGGTCCTCTGTGAAAGACCCCCCGACGTCAAGTCAGTGAAGATTCAGAGTAAGTAGATGTGAGGAGAAGGCTCTCGCAGAAGAGTCCTCAAGAAATTGGCCTTTCGAGAGCTCTGAGCTTTGCTTGAGCTTTAATGGGGTTTTTAATCTGAGTGTCAGTGCAAGCATACCTGAGAAGCTTTAGGATAAAGGTATTTATAGATGATCACCTGATTCCTTGGACGTGTCATTAGGGGTCCAAAACCATTCAAATTCGAATCAGATTCGAATCTAATTGTTATGAGACCAATAGTATCATTATCTAGTTAGTTAGAGAATTGACAGCTAGAGGAGCTGGCTGATGCTTTGAGATTTGGTGATTTTATATGTTCTAGACCATTCCCGATATCACTAGCATAATTTTTCGCTCGAAGTCGTTGGGGGCCTATACAGCTGGAATCCTGTCAAACTACCTTGAATTTGAATTCTCCCGCGCTTGTTTTGCAGAGGTTCAGGGGCCTTCAGCCTAGCTGACGTATAAAAATAGCTTAGCTCCGCCGAGGCATTTGAATGCCTCGGTCTGGCCGAGGTATAAGAGCGGTTCAATCTGGCCGAAGCAGAAACTTTGGCCGAGGCATAAAATATTTTGGTGCTGTTGAGTATATAAGGATAGAATGCCTCGGCTCTACTGAGGCGAATGCTCTAGCTCGGCTCTGCTGGGGCAAAAGAAATGGCTCGGAGTGATTTAATCTGAGGATGACTTGGTTCGAGGATAGCTCAGCCTTGCCGATGTATATCAGCTCTGTTATTTTCTAGATATGATAACTGTCTGATCGAAAATTAAAAGTGGTCTTGACCCTTTTTGTCATGTGTATGAGCGTCAGCGCGATAATAATTTTACCCCTCATCAGTACTTATAACTCAAATTCATTTTATACTAATTAACTTCCACTCAAGTTTTTATGGCAATACGATTTCAATCCATTAATAGATTAATTGGATCTAAGCTTGGAAATTACAAATAGTATCAGAGCTAATACAAATGTGCAAAAATTGAAGAGCAAAGAAAAAGGACTACTCAATGAGATATAAATTTTGGCTAGTTTATGGCATGCATTTTAGTTAGCTTATGGCGTACCATGAGAATATCATGTTATGAGAAAAAAGATTATAATATTAAAAAATAGTCTCATATTAGATAAAAAAATTAAAATACTTATAATTTAAATTTATTTATTACTAATTAATTTTAACTCAAAATTTTAGGATCGCATGATTTGAAAGCTACGGTTTCATGTTCCATCTGATTTGAATGAAAGTGGGCAAGGGCTCGTGAGTGAAAGGGACCATTAGCTCACACAACCAGTTCTATCATCGTACCATAGCAATAGGCAACCAATCTCAATTGTTTAATTTAAAAATCCTTTTGAAATAAAAATAATTTTAAGAAAGCACTATAGCACCCTAATCAAATAATACCTGATCAAGAGTGTAATTTTTTTCAAAAAAATTAAAAAGCTTAGTTGGAGAGTTCTTCAAATCCACTTTGTAGATTAAATTATTTTATTTTCTCCTTTCTAGAACATGGAACCTGGCACCCAGCAGTGCTCTTCTTGGCTGTCGGAGAATCCTACACCACCTTAAAAGTTTAGATTCTATAACAAATCCGAGGTCTCATAGAACAAAAGAATAATTTAGGTTCCTTGTACCACCTTCGTAAATTAGCAAAAGTGCACTCCCTGCCATCGCTGTGAGACTCTTGAGGTGTTGGTATGGCAATCTGATTCCATAAACTAAATTTAAAAACTATGTATCGTTTTATTTTTTAAAAAAAAAAGGACTTGATGCATATTTTGAAATGAAATGAGTATGGTTAGAAAAAAAATAGATAAATGATTAATTTTTATTCCATTTTATTTTCAACTAAAAGTAGCATAAGTTTTCTCTATTTATCACTTGCCGCCTATGAAAACACTTGGATCAATGATTCGCCACTCAGTACTTTGAGAAATTAATATAGCTAGAGGATGCCGGTTATTTAAATTAATAAAATCAATTAATATTGAAAATTACTTAATTTCATATCCTCTAGTAGATTTCAATTTTTTATTTTCAAACTTAGATTATATTGGTAAAAATTTATTTTTGATCCTCAAATTTTTCCTCAAAAATTATTTAGCTTTTAAACTTTAAATTATTATAATTTATTTCTATATATCTTTAGAATATTATATTTTTATATTTTATTATAAGTTGAATTTGATAGAATTAAATGAATGGCGTATTATTTTATCAACTAGTTCATTTGTTTGCATCAACGAATAAGTCAGTTTTGATTGATCAATGTAATTAAATCTTAAAAATATAATAATTTTAAAATATAGAATTATATCATAAAATTGCCCATTCGGCAGTGGTGGTTAGATTTTTTATTTTTTGAAAATAAAAAATTTAACCCATGAAAATGCGTATGATCGAATTATTTTTGAAAATATATTTTCAAAACTATTCTAAAATCCTGAATAAATCTAAAAAATATCGGAGCAATTTTTTTTTCGAATTCATCTGCTCGAAAAAATAATTTTTGAAAACATCAATCAAAATATTATTAAATACTAAAAATCAGTAGAATATAACTTAAATTTTTAGATACAATTTATATTTTCAAAAATAATTTTCTGAAATACGAACCGAACAGGCTTTAAACGTTTGAGGATTCAAAATGAATATTGAGTGAAAATACGAGGAGCCGAAGTATATTCTAGCTTATATTGTTTATGAGGAACAACGGAAGGAAGCCAGAGACCTTGGCAACTGGGGAGAGAATATTCCAGGCGAGGCTGATGTGGACTCTCGAAAAAAAAAAAAAAAAAAAAATTCCGGAATTAATTTAGCTACCACCGTTCTGGGTGCGAGCACAGCAAAACAGTGACGTAGATCAAGGATGGAACCATGGCTTGGGATTTGGACTGGAGCCACCATCACCTTCTTTATACGGCTGAGTATGACCCCTCACTCCTACGGATGACGCCCACAATAATGGTATTGGACGAGTAGGGGCCCATGATTTGGCGTAATAGTTTGACAGCATGAAAGAATCCAAGGCATGCGAGTGAAAACGAGATTTTTCCACCTTAAAAATTAGAAAACAAGGAGATTAACGTATGGTGGATTAGTAGCAGGTCCCTGGGGACCAGACGTCACTGGATTTCTTTTTTATTTTTTATTTTTTTTTCTTGTATCTTTCCTTTGAGAATTTGACAGCCACTTCTTAATTTCCCATTGCTGTCGCTTTAGCCTCCTCGACTTTGGAAGATCAGGCTGCAGGAGGTAGCCGCAGCCACAATATCAAAAGCTAAAATATACTTTTAATCTCTAAATTTTTACTTAAATTTATTTTAATTTTTATTAGTCTAATTTTTTATATTTTTAAATATTATATTTCTAGCATTAAATCAATTAAAATTAATGAAATAGCTGAATTAAGAAAAAAATCTTTATATGCTTAATGATGCATTAGTTAGTTCATTAATTTTAATTAATTATATGTAATATAATATAAAGAAGTAATACTCTTAAAATATAAGAGATTAAACTATAACAATAAAAAGTTTGAGGACCAAATTAAATTTTGAATGAAAGTTTAAGAACTAAAAGTATATTTTAGTCCTATATATATATATATATATATATATAATATGAAAAAGTCTTGATTTACTTATTAGGGTTAACTTTTTATAATCACTTATAATTTTTAATTATCACATTTTAAAGGTGTAAAAAAAGATGAGCTAAGTAAGGTGGCAAAGAATTAGACTGATATCTAAAAAGGCTACTTAAGCGAGGGGTGTTTTTGCATGCATTAGAGGATGGGCAATTACCTCCCTAGCAGATTTTTGAAAAAAAAAAAAATTGAAGGTTTTGTTGGTTTTTAAATTTCTTACAAAAATTATCTTTCTTTCAGACAAAAATTTCGGGAGGTTTATAAACTAAAAAAATTTCGGGAGGTAATTATAGAATTAAATTAAGTGCAGCCTCTCTTCCGCTCAAAGGTTCAAAGGTCCTGACTTGCCATTACTTGGCTCCCTTAAGCTTTGGGTTGACTTTCAGTCCACCTGCCCAACTTTTCACTATTTTTGTACAGAAAAGATGTTTGGCTTATTAATTTTGGTTTGAGCTTAGCTTGCTCATTTTTTACCTGGATCTTCTTAATTGGGCTAAGCTCAAATAAGCTATTAATGAGCCATTGGAATTTTGAATCTACCAACCCTTTGACACGTGAGCGCGCGCGTGTGTGTGAGAGAGAGAGAGCTGCACATTAAGAGACTAGGTCTAGCTCAGGCTTATCTTAGTTTATAGCTGAGCCAAGTTTAAGCTAGTTTACTCTGAGACAGCTCAAGTTCGCAATGAATAGCTTGTTTAAGAAAATTGGTGACATTTTAAGGTATTTCAATTATATAGTTTAGACTAGCAATCCAAATTATATTCTAATATTATAATTGAAATGCATTCTTCTCTACATAGTTTGTGATAGTTAATAATATATCATACAGCAATTAAATTTTATATAGACATATTAATTAAAACAACTTTTATATAGACAACATGCTAGGAACCATTTTCTACTTACCGTAAACTACCAAAAGCCTCAAAATAGAGAAAAACCCCCAAGTCATGGAATTCAAGGGTGGATAGTAAATGTCTCAAAATACCTAAAATATATATATATATATATATATATATATATACTCAACTCAGCTCAACTTTTTTTCAACAGCTGAATATGCTTCCTCCACCCTGCTCTATTCAGAACAAAGTCTGACATTCAAAAATATATATATATATATATATAAGAAGAAAATTCGGCCAAAAAAAATTGTCTTTAAAAAATAACATAGATCATGCTACCAGGAGACTTCTTCTTGAGAATCTTTTATCAATGACTAACATGACAGATGTGGACCTACAGATCCTTGATTCAATTAGATAGTTAAGAATCACTACTTACGCCGCAAGAAAGAACCACGGATGAATGTTCAAAGCTTGTAAACTAGCAAGACAGCCATAAGAAAAGATGGGTATACTGGCATTTCAATACCTCAGAAAAACATAAGATGGTTAAATATGGCAACAAAAACCAACAGATAAAGAAGAAAAGAAAACCACAGACAAAATGTTGCTTGGGCTGGAGGAAAAAAATAAGGAAAGAGGACTGGTTCCCATGCGAATTTTGTTTGCTCTCACAAAATTGGCCTGCTTAGCAGTCGCGATCCCTCAAATTCAATATCAACATTGTAAATGCTCATTTTTCTAAAAACAAAAAAAATAAAAAAAAAATCAATGCAGAGCCATGGATCCATGGTAACAGTAGGCATTGCCCCAGGAGAAATATATATCATATGCCGCCAAACCTGCGAGATTTTTTTTATTATTAGAATGTACGATATCACCTCGAATTTAAAGAAACGACAAGGATTTGGTTACCAATCAGACCATCATGATGCAGACTTGGGATCAAGTTCATTTACAGAAGTTTCGGAGCTCAACTTCCTGTCATTCATAATGAAATTTAAACCATAGTGCCGTAAATCCAACAAACCCTGTTACCATCCCCCCATGCTAAAAAAGGTTCACTGGGTTTTTCAATTGAAACAACTGAGCTAAGTCCCACATTGTTTTAGATAACAAGACAAAACTGTAAAAACCAAAAGGATTCCTTGTAGTTTCCACCTCACTTTCAACCAACAAGGACTAGTATACAGCCTCCCACAATATGTGTAACCTATCTCAAATCTTGTCCAGTCAGAATTGCATGATTCATAGACCACGTAGCCAATAAGCCTGAAAAGCTCACAATGTTGGGCTTTGATTGTGCCTCTAGTACGCTGCAGCAGAGAGGAAAGCACTTCATTTTTTATTTTATTTTATTTTATTTTTTTGCATGATTGATATTACAGAACCAAAAGACAAAAAAGTGCAAATGAATAATATTATAACCTCACACGTGGCAGAAAGTTTATATATGCTAAATCTCACATGGATAAAACCAATTAACAATCAGCTTGAACCAGTGTTGTTAGGGCGCGTAGCGCCAGATGCTAAGGGTTAACTGCATCTAGGCTTAAATGCTTCTTGCACCCTAGGTAAGAGGCCTTCATTGAGACATACATGAGGCAAAAAAAAAAAAAGCTTACTTTTTGTTCTATTTTGACATGCAAGAAAAGCTTATCTTTCTTCATAAACTATACTTTTAATATCTTTTTAAGTTTATCATATTTACTAGACTATATTGACTTCATGATGCACCATCATATACATAATTATTTTCTTTATCTTATAAAAAAAGGCTAAAAATTGGAAGACAACAAAGATGGAACTCCAAAATTATGTTTTCATTTAAGAGAAAAGAGGAAAGACATTAAGTAACTACAAAATTCAGCTTAGAAGAAGGAGAAGGCTTTCCATTGAACTAATACGCTAAATATATTACTATTATGATTTTTTTAAACCTTTTCTATTATGTATTTTGAATCTTGCTTATTAAATTATTTTATCATTTATTTCAAAGATGTACACCTCAATTTACTCAGATGCATCCCTACACTTTGCGCATTGCACTTAGGCTCCGCCTTTTGCGCTTAAATGTTTCTAGTGCCTCCAAGGAACTATGATCTTGTTTTGTGACATAAGTCATTACATCATATGCCTCCATAGTGGCCCCTACTGTTCGGGCCTCTTTTAAAGTTTTTCTTGGCTTGATGCATTTAGTGGCTCAAGGAGCTCCAAATCTATCATAAGTTAGCTTGACGATAAAATGAAGTTTATTATTATAAACTAGTCAGCTATACAAGTCATAGGTCCAACCTAGATACATGTAATGAAAGGTAGTGAATTTTATTCACAATAGAGTATGAGCAACTTTGTTCTAAATCAAGTTGATACAACCACCAGTCAACCACAAAAAGATCTCAAGGAGTTTCAACACTACTTTCCAGATAAAAGTTTGGTAAGGCGATATCCATGAAAATTTTATTTTATAGATTGATGTCTGATATCCTTCTAAGGATTCCCTTGATCATGTTCAAGTATTCTTGTGCCATGGGTCTGTTCTCTCAGCCCTGCCATGTGAAATTTGAGAATTTTTAGCTAGATCACAGCTAGTCACATGAATGAGTCTAGCATGGAGAGGACTATTCCTCAACATGAGGGTAATATGATTTTTACAGTTTATTGTGCATATCTTCCAACCACTCATTCACCTCCGGCACAATGCTGATCAGCGACTCAAACCAAGTCCATAGCATGATTAAATGGTATCAACAATGAAATCCTAAAAACCTCTTAAAATCTATTTCAAGATAGAAATAGTACTGTATAAAAAGAATAGGTTGAGATATGCTTCAAAAATATCAAAAAATCGAATTAGTTTTATGCCAAGAAGATCAACTATAAAAGCTATTTTCCAACATAGGAGGTTAATGGAGAAGTCCAGTAAAAATAGACTAGATCTTCATATAATTTGTATTGATTTAAAGAAAGCATATAATAGAATCCTTTGAAAAATCTTATGGTGGGTGTTAGAAAAGAAAGGAATACCTATTAGATATATTAACATAATAAAAGATATGTATGATGAAGCATTTACTAATGTAAGAATTACTGATATTAATACTAGTAAATTTTCTATTACAGTAGTTTATATCAAGGATTTGCTCTTAGTCCCTATCTTTTTACTCTAGTCATGGTGAGCTTACTAGACATATTAAGGATAAATTTCATGGTACATGTTATTTGCAAATGATATAATACTAACGGATCAAATTAAAGCTAGGTTAATCGTAAGCTAAAACTATGAAAAAAACATATTGCAATCTAAACATTTTAGGTTAAGTAGATTAAAGACAGTATATAGAATATAATTTTAGTATAATTAGAAATAGAGATGAATGTACAGTAAAAATTAAGGGTCGTGAAGTTCCTAAAAATGATCATTTTTAATATTTAGGATCAATTATTCATAAGGAGAGATTAAGGATAATATTATTCATAAAATTAAAGTAGGATAGATGAAATGGAGTGTAACTGGAATATTATGTAATCATAAAGTACTTGCTAAGTTGAAAAAAAAATTTATAACACAATCATATAAGACTAGCTATACTTTATGGTATGAAATTTTGAATAATTAAAAAAGTATACGGAGACAAGATGAACATGGCTGAAATGAGAATATTAAGATAGATATATGGCAATACAAAAAAAATAGATAAGAAATAAAATCGTTCGTAAAAATAAAGTAACTAGAAATATACCTGTGCAACGTATACCTAGAAATATATCTATCTTCTATTAAGAAATATACCTATCCTATTAAGAAAAAAAAGACTTAGATGATTTAGACATATGCAACGTATACCTAGAACTATAACTGTGCAAAAGAGTAATGTGATATAAAAGGAAAAATAGGTAGAAATAAATCAAAAATTATATGAAAGCGATAAAGAAAGATTTAAATCTTTTTATCTTACAAAAAAATGACTCAAAACCAAAATGAATGAAGAAAAAATATTCATGTAGCTAACCCCAACTAGTTTAAGATTAAGCCTTTGTTGTTGCTGTTGTTATTATAAGATGGTTTGAACATCTACAATATGCATGGCTTAGGCATTCACAATACAGATTTAGGGATGCTCTGATACAAAGAATAGATTTAATATATGTATAAAAAAAGATAAAAGTAAATCAAAATTACATGAAAAAAAAATAATAAAGAAAGAATTGATATCTTTACGTCTTACAAAAGTATAATTCTAAACCTAGCAAAATAGAGAAAAAAGATTCATGTAGCTGATCCCAAGCGAGCTTTGTTGTTGTTGTTTTTATAACTAAAGAATTGGTGCAAATTGAAAAAAAAAAAAAAAAGAGAGATTTTTGCAGACGTAAACCAAAAATTATGAGCTTAATATTCATCATTCAAAGTAAAACGCTAGGAAAAAGAATATCACCTTTGGTGATAAGTTAGAGATTATAAAGACTATTACTTACCTGATATATGTCTATGTTTAAGAAGTCATCTCTGCTTAAGTGATCAACAGTTCGCCACAAACTTCCACGAAGTTTTCATTTTATTTGACCATCGAAACCCATGTTGTAAAAATCCCTTAAGCCACCTGATTTTGTTTGCAGCTTCCTCCAGTTCTAAGATGGATGATTCTATAGTATCAGGAAGCCTTTTAGAAGTTGTGTAATTGTTTTCACTGATCCTTATCTTCGCAATAGAACTTAGAGAACTAAGTTGATCTTTCCTGGATGATGTCTTTGCCAGTACATCTGATGCATCTTTTGCTGAAGTCAAACAATTGCTTTCACTGATTCCTATCTTCTCCATAGAATCAGAAGAACTAGTGCAATCTTTCTTGGATGACATTTTTAGCAATCCCTCTGGCACATCTTTCATCTCATTATACAAAGTGGATTCTTTATACAAAAAGTTGGGTTTTTCTTCTATAGTACCATCAAATTTCAAGTCCACACTTGTATCAATTCTTTCTGCACCTACATTAGGATAAGACAAATATGGTTAGAACACATGAAAGAAAAGACGAAAAAGCACACAATGAAGACCATTAACTTCTTTACAACCAGCATGTAGCAGTTTCTACACTGAAGGATGCAAGTGCACATTTAGAGTTGCAATGAGACAGCTGATCTATTTAGAGAAATGAAATTGTAAAAATCACAAGATAAACAACTCGTGGGACTTAGTGCTGGAGTTTATTTTGGTATACTTTCTTTATCTATGTTACAAGGAATATAAAACTTATATCAGTGATTAAGTACAATATGGAAGGACAAAATAGTTCATTGTTAAAAACACATGCACATGCAATACCATGAAATAAAGAAAATGATCAATTACCACTCTTATCAAATTTAAACAAATTTCTTGTGTAATCTTCAATTAAATTCATATCTTCATAACAATGCCTCATGTTTGGCAAGCATATTAGTAGGTAAAATGAAGGATAAATCAATTTGAGATTACATTTTTAATAAGCATCAGTTAAAACACAAGCATATGCATTGAAATCCATCAATGGAAATTCAAAGCCTCACAAATAACCAACAAAAAAAACCTTATGTGTATCTTATTACAACCAGCATGATTATGTCTGAACATATAGTAGTCGCACAATGTTTGCAATATATATTTACCAATTATATATGTGTTATTGCCCTTATTACAAGATGCTTTACATATTTATGGTGGCTTTCCAAATTACCTTGATACCACAATCTAGAAACCCTAAGTATACTTTCCAAACTACTGACAGATCAAGAATTTTTCTGAATTCTCTTTAAAGTGAATAGTTCCAGAAATCACCATTTATGTGTCTTAATTTATTTGAATAGCGAGCAGGTGATCTAATACAAAAGCTGGAAAGTGAATATATAGAAAAAATTAGGGCACGAAAGCCCCTAGGAATCTTAATAGAATCAGGATTAAATATTATAAAACAACAGAATCTCTCATATGGTAATAGAACTTTAAGTACAAATAAATTAAAAATTAGAAACTAATAATGCAATGGATTAGTGCACCAAGACTGATCCTCATAAATAGCCACAAGAAATAAGAGAGATATTTAATTTTTAAACAGGGCAAATGCATTAGGTTGCCGTTGTGAGAGCAAAGACACAATAAAGCCGGTGTGGCATAATTAATATAGCTTCTGTCTACTTAAGATCAAGCATCACTGCGTTGCATATTATGCGCCTGCCAATTGCATGAGAGCCTCTGAAGCAACAGCCATGTCACTTAGTAGAAAATACAGGCTATGAACTTCCAAGAATTGAAAATTTATTTATCACGGCAATGTTACCAAGGGTTGGTATGATATGCTTATCATGCCTTGGCAAGCAGACACTAGACACTTGGGACTTTGTTTCTGAAAAAATAATAAAAAAGTATAGTAGTTGAACCTTATATATATATATATATATATAAAGGTTCAACTACTATACTTTTTTATTATTTTTTCAGAAACAAGTCCCAAGTGTATATGAGTGAATGAAAGCTCTAGGTGACAGCAACCATGTCTAAAAGATTGAAAACATGATGCCACTGATGCCTTCTGGTACTATGAAAAGCCTATAATGGTGGTATTGCTATGAAAAGTTCATGCACAAGGTTACCTTCATTTCTAAGCTTTATCCTTCTACCTTCACTTTTCTCTGATTCCACAATTACTGATAAATTTTGCAATGACAACTATTTTTTCTTGGAGAGATATACCATGAGTCACATTTGGTTGGTGGTAACATGTGGCATTATGTTGATGGCAAATGGTACTTTCCTAATTAGGATGATGGATTCCATGTGAAAGCTGAACAATAGCATTTATTAATTGCCAAACCTGCAGAAACTTTATCCATTCTACCATTCCTACTTTATACCCAAGGTTTTTTCAACTTCAACTTGCAAGGTTTGTGCAGGATCATGTTCATCTCCAAGCAATGTTGCCCAAACTAGATATTCCATTCAATACCAAACAAACTAGAATTGTTTCTCTTGTCTTTAGGTTGATTGAGACATTCAAGACAGCTTCATCCTTTTGAGTAGCTAGAAGGAATAAATCTCGATCCTTGAAACCGACATCTACAGCTCTTGTTTGTCTAACAATAACCACATCCTGGAAGCTGTGTCAATGTTTCTAATAGTTTTTCTAGCTCCAAATGCATGTATGTTGTGATATTGAGAGTTCTCATAGTATTTTCTTAATCCTGTGAAGCTATTTTAAGAAAATTCATCTATGTTTACTTCTTTCTCACAAAGCTACAAATCTTAGAACCAATATATTGCTTCTTAGCATTAAAGTTCTGCATTGGTAAGTGGATCTATAATCTCAGCACCATGACCAGCCAACATTGGCCGGGCGCCAATCTAGTATGGTAGCAATACATAGCATACAACAGAGAGAACCTTCTGTTATTGATCTCTGAATGTTTTAGGGTTATGGTTAGTTTAGGGCAAAAAATAAAATAAAATTGTTGTTATTATCAACTACCAATGGAAAAATTAACTAGATTGCACAATATGCTTGTTTCTTTTTTACTAGATATGATTAAAGCAGCAGGAGAAGCATAGCTCTGGTTCATCTATTTCTAGGATTCAATCCAACCAAAACTTTATGGAATCTGCTAGATCGGAACAAAAGCCCCTTGCTCTTGTTCTCCCATTCAGAATAAAATAAGCAAACAGGAAAAGGGTGGAAGAGGGTTTGGTAGTGATAGCAGGTATCACGTAGTATCAGTAGGTGCTGGTTAATTATCTGTCAGCACCAAGTGATACCCCTCATTCAAGATTGATTTGCCCAGAACCAGGGTGTCTCAAGTGCCCAATCCTTCACCAATTAGTTTTGCACGCTAGGTATGGACTAGCACTCAAGCTCTTGATGCAGACCATTCCACTTCCGGACACTCTTGCTTGCGATTGATTTGGGGCTCTTAACACCAAGCTTATTGAATTTTCATGCTCTCACATGGGTCAACAAGTAAATCATGTAGCTGACAGAGCAGCAGATTTAGCAACAACAAATAGCTCCAAAAACATTTTGGACAACAAATTTTCCCAAGTCAATGTTGTTGCAGGCAGCAGCAGATGCACCAAATTACAGTATTTTTGGTTTCTAGTACTAATAGGGTATTTTTGGTTTCTAGTACTAATAGGGTACATGTAATACGGGGGTTCATTTCATTTGTACAGACCTTGGG
The DNA here is from genome assembly GCA_900491605.1 of Calamus simplicifolius. Taxonomy (NCBI): domain Eukaryota; kingdom Viridiplantae; phylum Streptophyta; class Magnoliopsida; order Arecales; family Arecaceae; genus Calamus; species Calamus simplicifolius. The sequence goes on along the minus strand of UESW01003887.1, from coordinate 382,563 downwards.
GAATTCTCCAAAAACATTTTGGACAACAAATTTTCCCAAGTCAATGTTGTTGCAGGCAGCAGCAGATGCACCAAATTACAGTATTTTTGGTTTCTAGTACTAATAGGGTTTTTGGTTTCTAGTACTAATAGGGTACATGTAATACGGGGGTTCATTTCATTTGTACAGACCTTGGGGAATTCCTTTCCCTTTTACTTGCTGAAAAAATGAATCCTTCTCACCATAGCCTTCTACAAAAACTACAATCCTATCCTTTCATGCCATAAGGTTACCAAAGTTTTAAAGCTTTATCAGATTTAAGGATCTGTTATAAAGAGCAAACATAAAGCACCAAAATTCAGTCCTCAAAAAGATTCCAAAATTTTCCTCAAAGAAAATCCTTAGATTGTAATATGATCAATGACTAAAATACAAAGTTCAAAAGTTAAAATTCACAACAAGGCACCAGCACAGGTGCTGAGATACCAAAATTATATATACTAGTATGTACCCGCTGTACCAGTGCATACTGACACTTCTGTACCAACCATTTTAACAACACCAATGATTTTTTTATTATTTTGAATTTTGATGTTGTCAATTTTAGTATGTGCAATATATGCCATTAGTACCGGTAAGATACTGATACTGCATCTTTATAACGTAAGAACAGTGCAGGATTCAGTATCCGTATTTAGAACTTTGGTAATCAATAACCTAATAGTAACAAATAGACAGTAGTCAAGCAATTTATAAAGAAACAACATATACAAATATTCTATACGACACTATTATTTGGCCTTTATGCCGTCAAACTTTGCTCTCTTAGAAACCTCATTTGGTCATAACTAGGGGAGTGCAAGAAAACTGACCAAACCACAAAACCAATCCGAACCATGATTTTGGTTTGGTTTGAACCAGCTTTCTGTCTCTTAGTTTGGTTTTGGTTAAAAATTTATGAAACAAAAAAAAAGTTGGTTCGATTTCAGCTTAAATTTTTAAAAAACCAATATAAACCGAGCCAAACCATGTGTATATATTATATAGGTTTTTATTTGTATTATAGTTAAAATTGAGTAACTACAAACATGTGAATAATTGTACTATGTGAAAGCTATATTTTTTTTCCATTATGAATAACTCGGTTGACATTTAACCACATAAAATTTGCTATGAAAATCAATCTCATAGTCATAAAAGAAGGAGCATGAAAAACAGTAAACCAAACCAAATTTCTTGATTCAGTTTGGTTCGGTTTACTAGAGAAATTGCTTTGGTTTCGGTTTTAAAAAACCGGTTCAAATCAGTTTAGTTGTAAAAATATCTCTAAACCGATCTGACCCAACCCATACACACCCGTACTCATAACAAGTAATAAGCCCACATAATAAAGCCCAGTTTTGCATCACTACAAATATTGAATGCTTTTGAAGTGAATTATTTCCATGTAAATATATAAAGAGTATTTTGTTATGAAACAATGTTACCTTCGTTATATAGGCGAACCAAACGAGCAGAATAATGAGAATCACCACAGGCCTAGAATAAAAAGACAAATGCAAAAGATTAGCAATGACAGTGTGCAAAATTAATTCAGCAAGCATATATGTTTATGGAAGCAGCTTGAGATAATGTGGTCAGATCTATGGCGGTATTGCATACAGGAATAAACAATCAATTACATTACAGAATGAGAACATCTGAAGCTATCAACAGTACTTGCTACAGATAGTTTAGAATTCTTTGCTATCCACAGATATAGTCTGATATCATCCATACATTCTTCGATTCTGTATATGCATATGAGCAAGGATTAAACATTATAAAATTCATGTACAGATCCACAGATAAAGTTTTTAGCCTGGTTATTGATAGGTGTTATTATTTTTGGCTTTCTGCCCTATGAAGACCATGCATACTCCAACACATGCTTCTTAAAGATCATGATAGCTCCAGATGGAGAATTGCTATTGTAGGTTCCCTTTCATTGAAATTTCAAATAAATAATAACAACAAAACCTTAATCTCCAACTAGTTGATGCCACATATATATGAATCATTTTCCTCCATTCTGCTCGATTTTAAGTTTTATATATATATATATATATATATATATATATATTGTAAGATACCAAGATCTTAAATCTTTCTTTATCACGTCCTCTCATGAAATTTTCGGTCTACCTCTACCCCTTTTTTCTTCTTAGATCTACATTGTAATGTCTAGACCATCTTAGTATTGAAGTTTCAAAGAAATGATCTAACAAAATGACCACTTTGGCAAGAGGAATCCATCCCAAAAACCAAATGACCTATTTGAACACTACATGTGCCAAATAGAGTCCTTTCAATATTTCAAACTAGAAAAAATGTTTTAGTTGCATATTTGATCAATTAGAAGCCTAGCAAAAAAACAAAGTGCAGCACCTCTTTTACCTACCTTCCTCCTAATGTTTGGAAACTTGACGTGTTACCATCTCCATTCATTGATTTGCTAACACTCTTAACACATCTCACCACAAGCTTTATATCTAGAGGAAGACTATCCATGTAAGGATAACTAGAAAGGAATGTTTATGTCTGGGTGGTAGGCTATAGATATTTGCAGGTGAAGCCTAAGAGATAGGAAGGGTGACAGGATGTTGCATGAGCATGTTGGCTAAGGGCTAGGGAGCCATTACATTATATGTTAGAGCTCAGTAGTCCATGGAATAAGAGATGATTTCAGAACTGATCTAAATTAGTGCCTAATAAATGATGGCAGAGCTAAGATGGTCTAGTCAGACCACAGGCAAGGTGATGCACATTATTAGCAAATATGAAAGTTGCCTGTGACATAATGGCCAACATATGGGACATAAATGAGATAATGTATATGCCTATGTGCAAATACATTGCATAGGGGCACAACTTTGACCATAATGGATTGGATATTTGTATAAGGCCAAGAAGGCCACAACTTGGCCAGCAAAGGCCGAATCCTAATCTAACAATAAACCAAACTATCCAATCCCAAAGTTGACCTGCCTCCAAAATTTTCAACCCAAAGTTTCTCTGGATCATATCATATCGAAATTCAGGTTGTTTTGGTTCTTTTGCGGCTTGGTATAGCTCCTGATCATAAGTCTCCACTTCAATCAAACCTATATATTAAGTTTCATTAGGATGAAAAATATGTTAGGAACATCCTAGCTGAATGCAACCCAAGTTGGGGTGTGCAAGCTTTCAACCATAAGCCATCTAAACTTAAAAACAAGCTAGCATTCTTAATGCTAGTCTTCACATTAGGAACATACTGGCTGAATGCAACCTAAATTACAGGTTGGGTCAGACTGGTATGAAGTCAACCCTGCCAAAATTGTGCCATTCTTGAAGAAGAAAACACTTCATAGATGTAGGATTATAGGTACCCTAAGCAAAACCTTGTAAAACAAACCAGAGTAAATCAACTTCGATGCAAGTTGGTTGCTTGATCCAGAAAATTAGTGCACATATAGTACAGCAACAACAACAATAATTACTAAGCCTTAAACCCAAACTACATGTCCTTACTTTTTCCTTCATTCTACTTGGTTAAAGACTTTAGGTCCACACTTCTGTGAGAAAAAGAAATGCTGGTAATCCACTTTGATAATCTGAGATCAGCTTGCAGATTACCATGTTTGGCAATCAGGCATGAAAATCTAAGTAGTAATATTTAATTTCGGTAATCGAAGATCACCACAAATAAGGGTAATCCAATTTAGATCTAAAAAGTGCATCTCTAAAATTACCAAAGTCTGTTAATCTTAAATTACATTATTAACTTCAATGTAAATATTTAATAGTACTTAATCTGATTATATATTAATTTACATTAGACAATATGTAAATATTTAATATTATATTTATATTTAATATTAAACATATAATATAATATTTTATATTATATTAAATAATATTTAATATTTTAAAGACTATTATACATTTAAATAATAACTAAAGTATTGATATTTATGACCTTGCATATTAAATTATTATATAATATATTATTAAAATTTTATATATATATTAATACATAGTATATAATGAGATATTTAATAATATTATATATAATAATATGTGCTAAATATTAACAATATTTAAATATATAATATTTCTAAAATCAGTTTATAAAGAATCTTAATTTTTATCAAGCATTTCATATTCTAGCCAAAAAAAAAAAAAGAGAGGGCTACTTAAAAGATAAAAAAGATTTATAACAAATTCAAATAGAATTCAAAAACATGGCAAACTGATTACCATTAATCTATTAATGGATTTTTCTGCCTTCTATGATGAAGAACCGATCATATCAAACATGCAAGACACAATAAATGGAAGAAAACCAAAACCACCCAAATTATAGCACAAAACTGAAGAAATTACTGACAACTTTAAAATTATAAAAACAAAAAGAAGAAGATTGCGTGCAAACAGCTTCAAAGAAGAAAACTATGGTACAGTTGGCAGAAAAATACATTGCAAAAGACAAATAAAAGAAAAGAAAAGCAGAATAAGTATGACTAAGCAATGAGGAAAAGTGATCACCCTTGATACAGGTACTGTCCACCCATTTCCTGGAGACCAGTCTAGAGATGGGCGCAAGTCCTTACAGAAAGCGGCATAAGACATCCCTTCACCGATTGGAGGCTCTGGCAGCTCTATCTGTAGGCATAGCCAAAATGGAATAAATTTGAAAACTACAAACATTATGTTTTTATACCATCCTAATCATAATAGTAATGACAAGCAACAATGACAAATCAGTTGACAGCAACAGAAAACGAGAACTTGGACTTTGCAACTTATAATCATCTAGGTTGATTTGTGCATCACAAAATTAACATCAGTTCAGGATACTCCTATCTCTCTAATATTAACACTGCATTGCTAGATTACAATAAAGAAAATATTCTTATATGTATTCAATGTATAAATTTTTTTAAAGATTTTTAAATTTTATGTTCTTTCTTTCCTTCTTGTTCCTTCTTGAAGGAGGTTGTATGAGCAAGGCATGTTATGCAAAATTTGTTGATGTCACAGTTATGCAAGGTTTGTGGAAAGGAACAAAAGGCTGATGTGGTGCAGTGGTCACATGCAGCGTGACTGCAGCTATTCTGCTGTAATAGCATGATAAATGTGCAGGATTCAACAATGAATGAAATCATGGAAGGCTGAACCATTGTTTTGCAGACCTAGCCTGTTCTAGACTACCAGCTTATCTACAGAAAAAAGAGGTAGAGACAAGCTTGATTAAAAAGCAAACCTTCATACACATAAAGCCATATCTATTATATGCTCCAATCAGAAAAATAAGGCCAAGTGCCTAAGCATTTAGAAATGGCTTAAAACTTTTAACTAAGAAAGTATTTTGCCCAGAAAATTTGAGTCTGTGAGCTCACAAAAGCTCATGAACATTTAACTGCCATTCTTAAAAATGTCATTGGTAGCACAAATGGAACAAACCAAGTTGGGCATGTAACATAATACACATGAACCTGAGAAGATTATGGTATGTGTTTGGTCCCTAAAATTGAGTTGCATTTGCATGCCCAAAAAGCAACAGTGGTTATGTGATCTGGTCAAATACCTAGTTTTCATCCATAGACAATATATGAATCATGCAAAAGGCCTTCAAGCCAAAAAAGAGCTCATAGGTTTCTTTGAACGACAGTTAAGTTATTAATTTGTAGACAAGCGCAGATAGAGGATTGGCTCATAGCTGCACCCGAAATCATATCCTCAACTATGGTTAAATTGCATCTTCAAGACTACCATTGTGAAAGCATCGAAGCTTACTAGACTGACCATTGTTCTGGTCATTATGCAGTAGGTAGAGCTGAAACCTAAAAGTAGGTTGACATATTTAACGGTCAAAAATTTCTGAACCTACATGGAAACCATGTCAGTTGAAATGTCAGATTCATGGTTGCATGCAATTCAGTAGTCCTTAAACCTGAGGACACAGCTGCTCTTAAGAGGACATTATAACAAAGCCCCTTGATCAGTTTGATTAAGCTCAACAGAAATTAGTTGAAAAACAAAGATTCAATCAACTTGAATGCCTAGGAGCAAGACAGGATCAAATAGAACCGTCTTCAATCTGAATGAGTTGCCATTTCTTTCTAGGATGTTGTAGGAATATATATTATAACAAGACAATTTAAATGTTTGAATAAAAATTGTTTGAGGACAACATGCTCTCATATGACTAATCATGTCTAGGCCTCTAAGGACACATGTAATAGCAATAGGTAACAAATATTTCAGGTCTTCTATGTGATGGCTTGGAGAAGGAACTAACAGATTTACTGTCTAAAATGATTTTCCAGTTTACCTACTGCTTCCACTTCTTCTCTACTTGTATACATGGGATCTTCAGAGTCCAGCCATAGAGTGCATTTCCCAATGGTACCATGCTTCTCTAGAGACCCACTAACACTAGGGATTTTTAGGACTTACCCCTGCTCTCCAAAGCAAAACGGAAACATGAAAGATCGAAAGTTGAGAAAGAAGTTCTAATAAAGATTGGAGATTCACAGAAGTGAGTAATACTGAAACAAAGTTTAATCTTTCTGTTGAAACTTATTTTGCAACAAACTTTCATGCATGGATTGACGAATGATCTTACTCCACATTGGTGGGGCATGTGATTGGGTAATCCAGTTACTATCTTTTCCACTATATATCCAATTGTTTCCTTCAATTTGTGAAAAAACTTCAAGAGGAAATTTTTTTTTCTGATCTTAATCCTTTTACCAAACTATTGAGTTTGATGTCTTCAACTGAAGGAAAAGATTATGAATTTTTTTATCTGATCAACATTCACAATATCAGTAATTTCATCAGAGTTTTCACTTACAAACATTTGATATAAGTCTGTCAATATCACATGATATCTTCATGACACAATTTATTATTCTATCTAGCTAGCAAACTATCTTTCACATGTGGTCATATCTAAATCAAATCAGAATAATCGGATAAGGTTGCTTCTATAGTTTCTGACATCTAATTGGCAGCTTTGAAATTCTTCAATTTGCTGGAAGTATAAGAAATAAGATGTGTACCAAGGCCAGCAGTTCTAATAGAACACAACCAGCTTCACAGTTTGTCTCACTTCAATGTCTTTTAGCAACTTATGTATTGAAACAATAAAATCCGGCTTACAAATTATTTAAGGTCACTTTTATGATGCCGTGTGTTTGCAATGAAGTCGCATTAAATTCCAGACAGCAGTTTGTGTGAAACTTCTGGGTCCTCAAACATAATAAAAAAATATGAGGGATATCAAAGTGCGAATTAAAATGTATTATTTTAAGGCAGCTCACTAACTCTCATCAATCAATCAAATGCCTAGATACATCGACGTGATACTCCATGAGACATCTGATTCTCATTATTTCAGGAAGACTGAAAAGCCTGATTTTGCCATGGAATCCATCTCTTCTATAAGATGCCCCTAGCTAGAAAAGATTCCCGCACTAACTTTGTAGAAATTTGCTGTGACTAAATGAACAAACAAGAAACTAAAACTGGACATCTTCATGCATATAAAAGCACATAAACACAACAGCCACAAAAATGTTACCTATATCTCAAATAAGAATACAATATCACATTCAGAACTTATAAGGCATATTCAATAATTTGGTGAGCACACAAATGCATGTCTTCCTCATAAAACAAAATGGTCATTAGAGATTATAGTTCCCAAAGTAAAATTTGACTTCATGCTTAAGCAAATCTTCTTAAAAAGCCAGAAACAATTAACATATATGAATAAAAATGGGCAGTTTGAAGAGGAAACAAATGATATGAAGAAATTTAAGGAGAATTTAAAGTACATAGGTGTGGATGAAATTTGATAGTAACTCGAAACTCAAAAATTCAAAGGGTGTGTTGGAGTAAAATGTTTAGGTTGTCAAATGTGACAGAAGATTAACAACGACCACAAGGCTTACAATTTCAGCTGACAAGCAGAATTTTCTTTGCATAGTCTACTGTAAATTTAAGTCATATTCAATAATTTATGCTAGAATATTTGAAAGTTAATTTTTTTAATATTTTTAATAAAAAGGATTTTTATCTTTAAGATTATTTACCATGAGGAACCACTACAGCATAGCAAGAATTGAAAAAAAATCAATGTCAATCCAACAATGGATCAGAACCGGAGAATAAGCAATAAAACATTAATTTGGAGCCTAAATAGTGTTGATAAATTCTACACCGTTTCCAACTCGCCATTATAGTTGACAGGCAAAAAAATTAGAAACATCCATAACATGTTATAGAATCAGTTACCCAAGTTTTTTACCATGACTTTATCATCCCCGAGTAATTGTGTTATTCTTCCTGACCAGTAACAGGAATCACACCACCAATCAACCAAATCATCAACTCTCCAAGTGTCATTGGTAACTGCTACCACATCAGCTTTCAGATAAGAATCAGGCACTTGATTTTCCCGATAGATGGGAGGAAAGGTAGGGCGCATCATAATCTCCATTTTGATCTCACCGCCTGATTTAACGGGTTGCGGGGAGATTTGATACAATCTAGTCCAAGTAATCTCTGTGAAAGTTAAGAACTACAAAATGAGAATAAGTTTCTTGACACAAGTGAACAGGAAGCCCAGGAAAAAATAAATAATAAGTCACAATGACAATTGAAATTAAAAGTATCTGGTATTCATCATTTGAATTAGTGTCCAGAAAATATTTCTTAGCCATTTTCATGAAATTAAATTCATAAAGGGTCTCATCGAAGTGGAGTGAACACAAGGAAAATGGAAATATTTTAAGGTGGCTATATAAGAATACAGAATACACACATATATTCCAAAAGCAACAAAGAAGCCTGCAAAGATAATCATCACATCATAAGAACAGTTTATTGCCTTCGGTGAACTCCCCAATCAAGTCTCAACATGATCAATATATTTATATACCAAGTTGACCAGAATTATAAGATTTAGACTTAAAGATAACTAAAAAGCAATCATATAATAATCCATAAAATATCAGTGGCATCTTTGTTATTTCACTAGATATGAAAAGTAACAACTTCCACCATATGTTTCTCTCAGCAACAGGCTACTAAATCCATTGTCACCTAGATTTTGAAAACCAAACTGAAATGGCATTAACATTGAAAAAATTTTCCAAAAATAATGCTTAGATTTAACTTTATAAGCTTTTGACTATATAGAAAACATGCCAATGTTCAAGAGAGGTTACTTACTTTCATCTGGAAAGTCATAGAACTCCAAGTGACACCCAATATGCCCCTTCCGGGAACTAATCTTCTTTATCTGATGGAAATAGAAAAAAATGAGGAATGAACAATTTAAAAAATCAATGAGTGATGAAGGGTGCATGCTAAAATTTATCGAATAAATTAAGAAAAAAATACGGCAATTAAAATAAGAATATATTTCAAATTGTATAAAAGGGTCTAGACAAGCACAACATCAGGCACCTGTTATACCATTATGGTAATATGGCTTAACTTTACTAAACATTCAATTCATGGAATTAAATGAACTTGAAATAAAATGCAAATAAAGAAACTGATTGGAGATGACTATTCAAACTAACATCTGAAAGGTTCAGAATACATGACATCAGCTCATCATGATACCCTTAAAAAATATGGCAGAATTTCGCTTATCACAATAAAATTTGCCATGGCAACCAGTCTCCATCAAGAACTCATGTGACATATTTCCCATGGAATGGAATAGATACTACAACTCTCAAGGTAGAGAATCTATATGGTCATGGAAAACTCGTAAGTCCTTTAACTAAAATTTAATTGGAAATTTATGTCTTCTATAATATGCATCCACCAAGAAAATATGAGAAAAGGTTTGAAATTCACTACAATTAAATAGGTTTGAAATTTAATTGCAACTAATAGTAGCACAGAAATATGCAATTTACAATGTTTGTGCACACAACACATCTGTTTGTACAAATAGGTTCACAAATCCATGTATCAATATCTTTATTTGTATGCACATATTAAAATCATGTTATATTTGCACTCATAAACAAGTAATTCATCTTGTCTACCTTGCATGGAAACATGAAAAGACACCTACCCTACAACGAAACCATGCGCCTCGAAAACCTTCTATAAAGCATTTTGACTCAGCCTCTTGACCAACTTCAAAAGGCAGCTGATGTTTAAAGTCCATGCTTTCCAAATCCAATGGTAATGATTCTACATTAAAGTTATTGAGAGAGCTCCTTGTGAGAGCAAGATAACTTCCAGAATAAGTGGCAATGACAGAAATTCTGAGAAAATTAAAAAGCAAAGGCAAGCTTTATTCATCTATGATACCAGAGATGTTTCTTGCATTAAGCTGAAGAGAAGAAAAATGTACAGTTATAGATTAAACAAATGTGATAACTTGACAATTGAAATTCAAGAACAAAAAGAACATGGGAACAAGAAAAAGAGAGAGAACAAGAACAAGCAGAAAAGTTCTTTCAAGCAAATGGAAGAGGAACATAAATATGAGCAACAGCAGAAAATTTAGCCATATAGGAACATGAATACCTTAGATGCTGGAAGTTTGGTGCTTCACTAGTAAGTTTGGTACTTCACTAATAAGATTTGAGTACCTCCTTGTTTTTTTTCATTTTATGTGCCCATTCGCAATTAGTTTGTGAGAATTCATGGCAAATGTTTATCTCATATAAGCTATGCATTGAATAGATCTTAGATACATATAAAGGGCCAAGAAACTCAAACATATCACCTTTTGGCTGGCCTTTTCGGATGAAGTCCTCAGTCGTTGCAAATGATTTCAGGGCAGAACTAGCTCATGATCCATATGGATTAGGAGGCATTTCAAACAAATTATTTTAAAAATAACCCTGAGCCAAATATTATGTTTGTGATTATATTTGACTAAATTTGGATTTGGACTCATAGCTTGGCAAGAATACAGAGGCTTAAACAAGAGGAGATATGAGAACTTGTATTAGCGTATGTTTAGTCCCATAACCATACATTGAATAGATCCCGGATACTTATACATGACCAAAGAACCTAAAATAATAACTTTCTAGTTCCTACTAACTTTCTGTGTGAGGTCCTGAGTTGTTGCATAGTTCACTAACACGGTGTCCTTAATCAATATCACTCTTACAACTCCTTTAAGCTGCGTTTGGTACACAAACTAGGATAAGATAAAAAGGTGGACAAGATAAAACAAAAAACAGGATATGATAAAAATTATCCTACATTAAGTTTGATGGAGGATAGGATAACAAACCAAATAAGATAGTTATACCCTTTTAGAAAAATGATAGTCATTACTGAGGACAGGGATAAAAAAGAAAAATTGAAGTAGTAGCTTCGGATAAAAATAAAAAATACCTATTTTGATGGAATAAGTTATCCCCCTTTAATAAGATTAGCCATCCTGCAAGACAAAATTTTATCCTATTCTTAAGGAAAACAAACATAAGAAAGGATTAAAAAGATCTTATCATCCTTCTAATCCAGAGCGGCAAATGCACTCTTAGGTTTTAAAGGCCCCCACTACTTATAGGTGATCAAGGTGCCACATAACACTTAAGCAAAATCACTGTGCCTAAGCAATTCACACTTTTTAAAAACATAGAACAGTTAATGAAAGAATAAGTGGAGGAGAGGAGTTGGTGGTTTCTAAGACTTTGGCATATGCAAACTACCTAATTGCCCACCATGCAAGGATCCACACATAAAGCCACCCTAGGCTGACTTGGAGGGTACATATCAAGCAATAGACCATTTTTAAAAGATTAACACCCTTAGCATACTAAATTCATGCTCTATCTTTCATAGTTTCACCATGCATTCATTTCAACATTTTCATGTATAATTCTTTACTTTTTGGGACTCAAGATGACCCAATATTTTAAGTCATGTAAAGCATTAATGTATTTTATAAAATTTCCATTAACCAAGTGTGAGTTAAGGGATTTGATGTTGTCTACCAATGTATGCAACAATTATATAACATCCCAAAAGCATTACTCTATACATCCAGCTTTAATTCTATGACACTTTTATTAATCTCCCCACTCTTTCATATAATGGTCTTACATAATGAAATTAATTACTTTGTGATTCCCCTTGCCTATCATCTTAGCATAGGCCTCATCATTGTTTCCACAATCATTGCAATAGCATTCCAATATATACTATCTTCATCTAGCAGTTTGATTGTCTATTAACTCTTTCGTTAGCTTATTGTTTCAATGGATGCATACATATGTACGTATATGTATATGTATAGTATATGTATAGGTAAGTGTGTGTAATGCAATACTCTTATCCTAATCCATTAATGGAATTAAGTTTCAAATATACAAAAAAAAAAACTCCCCAAAACATGTGAGCAATGAGTTAAGAAAGAAAAGAAAGTGGAAGACAAAGAGTGAGAGAACAAGAGGTAAATATAACAAAGGTACTGTTTGGTTGCCAAGAAACTAGGGGAAAAAAAAAAAGGAAAAGAAAGCAAATATTATATTGTCTGCAATTTGATTAAGATAAAAATCATCTCAACCAAGAAATACAAGCTTTTCTCACCTACTTTCCCTTTGATTTTTTTATTGCGATGAATGAAAATTTTTTGATTTTCTTTTCTTTTCTACTAAAGGAAAAAATCAAGGCCCATTTGGCATCAATTTTATTTTTTTTATTTTTAAAAACAAAATCACCAAATCAAGGCAAAAAAAAATATGTTAGATATTATTGTTTTTAGTTTCTATTTTAATTTTTAAAATTATTTCTAGAAAAATGAAAAAGAAAATCTTACTTTCACTATTTTTAGAAATAAAAAACTTTTTTGACATTATTGCTGTCACCATCACAGCTATCGTTTCTAATATGACCATCATCACTGCCATCATCTCCATGATTGCCATCACCGCTGCCATTCCTACCAGCTTGGTCACAATTGAATTATACAATTAAAATGCAAAATATAAAGAGATAGAGAGGAAGGGAGAGACATCCTTTTTTTTCAAAACCCTATAATTCGAAACTGCTAATAAGTTAATAATCAAGAAAAAATATAATATAAAAAGAGGAAGAGAGAGAGATCCTATTCAAAACACTAGAATCCCAAACCACTAATTTATTGATCCAAAATTGATACAAAAGAAGTGGAAGATAGATTGTACCTTACAAGCCAGAAACAAGAGTGAAAGGGAGAAGAACAGGAAGGGGAAGGGAAAGAGATCAGAGAAAGCTTCTTGAACATTGCCTTCACACCATGCTATTTGCAGAGCAAAGCAGTCAAAACGGTGTTTCCACTTCCAAGGACAACAACAAATTTGGAAAGCAACTGACCAAAAATGGTGAGGTCTTAATATTCCATTCCCTCCTCAATTGCCAATTTAGACGCTCATGCCCTGTTAAGGAATGGCAATGGGCGAGACTGTGTTAATTTTACCCATCGTATCCCTTGCTTGACTTCTCATGCCCCCCTCTATTCACACCCTATGCCCCCTCTATTCACACCCTATGCCCCACTAGGGCAATAAATTTAGTCCACATCCCCTACCCCACAAGGAAGAAGGGATCCCAAGGGTGGTAACTCAAGATTGAAGTTAAAGACTATCGAATTACTAAAGCCTACCTGCATCTGGTCGGTCAATTAGGAACTAGGGCAACCCATGGGTGGGAGGTTATCAAATAAACTTCTATGAGTTGAAACTCTTCTCTTGTTTGAAAGTCTTATAAAATATAAAAGAAAAAGAGAATTTGCACCCCTCCTTGTTTAGCTAAATGAAGGAAATTAGAGTAAATGAAAGGATTAAAGATTTAACATGATAAATATATCCTTATTTGTTAAAAAAAAAATTTCCATTGCATCTTAGTTCATTTTTAAGATATAAAAATGGAGATGCATAAAAAAAATTCTATTGCCCACCCAAGTATGCAAAGTCATTACCAATTCTATGTTAGTTCAAAGATTATGAACTTTACAATTAAAACTCTATGTGACTCGGCTATAAAAAGCCAACATGGAGACAAAATAAAAAAAAATAGAGTTTTGAGATTTGTTCATAATTTCTTTTGTGACTTAATTTTCTTCTTGAGTTTTTTGAAAAAACTTTCTGAACTTATCAAGAAATTCCTTATGGCATTCAAAAACTGACTTATCAAATGGATCTTCCATCCTCATTTGTGGGATCTTCTCATACCAAGGTTCTTGCTTCGCTAAGCACGGGTAGCGGTTTCCACTCAAACTTGAGCGTTCTTGGGTTACGTTTCCAGATTTGGTATCAGATTTCGTCACGAGTTGGCAGGTTTCGTATCAGTTAGTATACTATAATTACTTACATTTAGGTAAAACTCACATAGTTTATTTTGCAAAGCAACCCATGAAGTTAGTATACTATAATTACTTACATTTAGGTAAAACTCACATAGTTTATTTTGCAAAGCAAACCATGAAGTAAGTAAACTATATAGGCCTTAAAAAATCCCTTGGATTTGACCAATATTTTATTATTTAGGGTAAAATAGAAAGGGCAAAATAAGAAACAAAAAAATGATGTGTTTTTTTGTTCCTTTCTCTTCCAAACCCTCTAATTGGGGATTGTTCCTTTCTCTTCCAAACCCTCTAATTGGGGAAGGGATCTATAAATTACTGTTATTACTGTTATTGAGGGGTTTGGGAGGGTACTACGAAACCCTAAACCTTCCTTTACCCAGAAAAGCAGCCAAACAAAGATATCCCAACACCCCTCTTTTACCTTCCCCTTCTTTCTCCTATCCCAACTAGGCCTAGCGATTTGTAATCCAATAAAAATCTAGAAATTTCAAAACTAAACTAGAATAGATTACCTCCGCTCGGATGAACACCACTCCGGAACGAGGACCTAGGAAGCGGAGTTCTTGAAGAGGTAGAGCCAGGGGCCGACCTGAGGGCTGGGCTGGCCGGCCCAGCCGGGGCGCCCTCCTTGCGGTGGGCTTTCGTCATCTCGGAAGTGCGGCACACCGATGGGGTGGACGGCGAGGGCGGGGCGTTGGAGACAAGGGTGTGGCGGCTGAGGAAGATGACCTCCTCGACGCGTTCACCGGTGGCGGCCTCCCAGACGAGGTCCAGGTCGCTCTCCGCCACAATGCTGTTCCCGTGCTTCAACAGCCTCACATCCCCATCCACCGGAAAGGCGAGTTATCCGCCGGAAAACGCAGCACGACTTCAGGAAACCAGCGAGACGGGGCCGATTGCGAGAATGCCGACCGAGAAGAGGAGAAAGAGCGGTCGAGTCTCGCCGCAGAAGAAGACAAATCGCCCGTCGGCAGCCACGAAGCGCCTGGTCGGGTAACGTGGGTTGCCGAGTCCCAGCCTCCCAGGGGTAGGAATATGTTGCGCTTTATAAAGGCGGTGGTTTCCGAACTCCAAATAAAAGTTAAATTCGATTTATCGGGTTCAAACTAATGCATTGAGCAAATATCAAATGATATTTAATATATAATATATATATCATATATATTATATTATTTAATTGATAAATTATATAATTTATTTAATTTAAGTATTTTAAAGAGTTAACGATGATAAGATCCTTTAAAATATGTAATTTAATAATTAAATTAAATTTTTATAAATTAAGTATTTTATAATAATTATATTATTATTATTGTTGTTGTTATTATTATAACTATTATAATTATTACTCTTTTATTATAACATTTACATCTTCATAATATTTATAATTTTATATTTAAGTATTTTTTAAATTAAATATGTTTAAATAAGTGTATAATTTTAAAGAAGGAATGCAGCTGCTGAGTTTTGAGATAAAAAAAAAAGGAAAAATGGACGAACAAATAAAGATATGAATCAAAATAAAGATCATATACATATCATACAAAAATACAATCATAATCAAATCACGAGGAGATCAAGTTAAAAAGGTAGCAACATAATTTAAAGGCCCTTATAGCTACAAATCAAATCATCTTGGAAGGAAATTAAATCATCTTAGAAGGCTTTGTTTGGATCTTTGAAGGGGAAGGAACAGAAGAGTAAAAGGAAGGGAAGGGATAGAAGGGTAAGGAAGAGAAAGAAATGATTGTTTTTTTTTTTTTGTCTTATTTGAAAAGAATGGAAGGAAAAAAGAAAGTAATATTAATTATCTTATTGGATAAAAATGAAGGAAAAAAAAAGGGAAAAGTTATGTGACAATTATATACCTTCAAAAATTAAATGAACCTATGGGAGAAAGAAGAGTAAGAAATAAAGGGATATTTTGGTCGTTTAAAAAAAATAACTTAAATATTTTTCTTCCTCTAAGTTACCCCGATTTGAGAGTTAAAAAATTTAGCCTCGTTGAGGGAGAAACAAGATAAATGTGTTACTCCCATTTTTTTCTTCTGTTTCTTTAACCTTTCTTTCAAACAAACTAATTTATGGTCTTTTTCCTTCATTTCCTTTTCCCCCCTTCATTCCCTTCAATCCAAACAGTCCCAAAAGGAAAGACGATAGAGGGTAAAGAACACTATTTGGGATGCGGGTCTAGGTATCTTAGAGGAAGAGTACTATCCCTATTCTATTTTCAAGTCGATTTCACTTTCAAGATCAAAAATCCAAAGAAGATGAAGCAGAGAAGTGCAATCTACTTCAAAGAATACGAAGGAAGAAAGGAAGTTCGTCGACCATCTTCTCGATGAGGCTGCACCGATCCATCTATTGTCTTTGTTTTATTTTAATTATTTTTAGTTTATTTAATTGTATTTTATAGTAGAATCCTGGTTTTAATTAATATAAAGTTTATTTTCTTACACCTTTAAATCTGTGTCCTTCATTTTTATTGCAAGTAGATACTAGGATCTAAATAATAGATCCTAGTGCCATGCATTTTCTTTTGTTTTGTACTTGTAATTTCTGTTTATCCAATCTCTTAATTTTTTAAATTAAAATTTTTAAAATATTCAACATATCGCCTTCCTCGTGGATTCGACCCGACTTACCTTTTCTATAAATTTTTAATTTTTTACTATAAATTTTATATATTTTAAAGAGCCGATTAATTAAAATGATAGCTGCAGTGTCTTGACAACAACATCGGGAGCCTATCACTAATACATAATACAATATATATATATATTATTATAATATATATTAATAATACATACTATAAATATATAAACATGGAGCTAGATTTAATTACATTCAAATGCAATTAAGAATCTACTAACCTCCCTCACCCTTGTATTTCAGAGCCATCCATTTTTTTTTACCTTTTTCATCTTTAAAATTCATGAACTATGTGGATTCAAGAATGAAGAAAAGGATCAAATCTATATTTGACTATATTCGAATGAAGACTAATATATTTTTATAAATATAATATCATATAAATATATTGTATATTATAAATATATATAATATATTTGATATTATAATATATATTCTATAATTTCAATATATATTATATAAAAACTATATTCTTATTTTAATTTCTGAATAAATCAAATAGGCAAGAGAATGAATCGTTCCAATTCTATTTCTAATGAAATTTAATTTTAATTCTAATTTCAACTATAATACTAAAACAAATGGGCCCAAAACTACCATTTATATAAAGTATATAAAGGAAAAGTCTTTGTACACCGCCCCGGTGCAGCAAGTCTTATGTGGGCTGCACCACCTCTCCTGATTGGTTCACGTGCATCCTACGTGGCTGACGTTGCGGAATGGTATGGCTCTACTACGATGTTACGTTCTGATTGTGACGGCCATTAAAAGCGCTTCGCCTTTATTTTAAAATTGATGTGCAGACGAAAATGTTTTTTCCCTCTAGCCTACTTTTACCGCCATTTTTTCTTGGATTACATCTGTGCAAGAAAAACTCTTTCTTCCCCCTCGCTCTGGGCTTTCGGATGCAAGGAAATGTCAAGTAAAAAGAAAGGTGTTCATGCTTCTTTGTAAAGCTCCTTTATTACACCAACGGTTTTTTTGTCGTTAGAGGAAGTTAATGCATTAGGAAACCGTTTAATACGCGGGTAACTTCCTTAGAACTAGGGTGTCGTTGGAGTGTCTCCGCCTATATTCCCTGTTATTTCCTGTCCATATAGCTCTAGTGTCCTCACTTTATAACTCTGGAGAGAACGGCCGCGACACCCCACGAGGAATTCGGCCAAAAATCCTTCGCGACACCCCAATTGAAACCTTACGATACCCTAGCGATAATGGTACGACACCCGTGCTTATAACTGACAATGGAGAGAAGCCCCGCGACATCCCATATGAATTCGGCCGAAAATCTTTCGCGACACCCCAGTTGAAACCTTACGACACCCTAGCGATAATGCTACGATCCCAGGAGCAATTCGGCCGATAATCATTCGCGACACCCAAGTTAAAACTTTACGACACCCTAGCACCAATGCTACGACACCCGTGCTTATAACTGAACATGGAGAGAAGCCCCGCGACAACCCACGAGGAATTCGGTCGAAAATCTTTCGCGACACCCCAGTTGAAACCTTACGACACCCTAGCGACAATGCTACGACCCCAGGAGCAATTTGGCCGAAAATCCTTGGCGACACCCAAGTTGAAACTTTACGACACCATAGCACCAATGATACGACACCCGTGCTTATAACTGATCATGGAGAGAAGCCCCGCGACACCCCATGAGGAATTCGGCCGAAAATCCTTCGCGACACCCCAGCTTAAACTACCTCCGATGTCGTCTACCCTTCCTCTGGTTGCAGCCCGTGGTTTAAATGCATACTGAACGGATAAGCTTTACAACGTCCCAAGAGGAAACAGGTCAGAAGTATTGCGACACCCAAGTTATGTCCACCCAAAAAAAGATCTACGACGCCGCAGTTGAAACCTTACAACACCCATGTGACAATGCTACGACACCCGTACTTACAACTGACAAGAAGCCCCGCGACACCCCAGGAGGAATTCTACCGAAAATCCTTCGCGACACCCCAATTTAAACCTTACGACACCCTAGCACCAATGCTACGACACCCATGCTGGGGTTTCATAATAGCCTAATTTGGGGATATCGTCGGCCCCCGCCTTAACAGTCCCCGCACTGGTAAGGGTGTCATCGGATGAGAGCTACAGTGTCGTAACAGCCTAAGTCAGGGATGTCATAGGTCCCCGCCTTAACGGTCCCCGCACAGGTGTCGTCGCCTTAAAGCTAGGGTATCGTCGGATGAGAGCTGGGGTGTCGTAACAGCCTAAGTCAGGGATGTCGTAGGTCCACGGATGTCGTCGCCTTAAAGCTAGGGTGTCATCGGATGAGAGCTGGGATGTCGTAACAGCCTAAGTCAGGGATGTCGTAGGTCCACGGATGTCATCGCCTTAAAGTTAGGGTGTCGTCGGATGAGAGCTGGGGTGTTGTAATAGCCTAAGTCGGGATGTCATTGGTCCCTGCCTTAATAGTCCTGGAACGGGTGTCATCGCCTTAAAGCTAGGGTATCGTCGGATGAGAGCTAGGGTGTCGTAATAGCCTAACTCAGGGATGTCGTAGGTCCCCGCCTTAACAGTCCACGCACGGGTGTCATCGCGCTAAAGCTAGGGTATCGTCGGATGAGAGCTGGGGTATCGTAACAGCCTAAGTTAGGGATGTCGTAGGTCTCCGCCTTAATAGTCCCCGCATGGGTGTCGTCGCGCTAAAGATAGGGTGTCGTCGGATGAGAGCTGGGGTGTCGTAACAGCCTAAGTCAGGGATGTCGTAGGTCCCCGCCTTAACGGTCCCCGCACGGGTGTCGTTTCCTTAAAGCTAGGGTATCATCGGATGAGAGCTGGGGTGTCGTAAGTTGTTTCATGGGGTTTCCTTTGCGACACCCCAGTTGAAACGTTACGACACCCTTAGTATAATCTTATGACACCACTACGATAAATTTGAACTAGGCGGGAATTTTGACGTCACCCTAGTTGTAATTCGATGACACCCTAGTAACTCAGCTATGCCATCTTTTCGAGAAAAGTTTCATAACGTGGCCGGTTCCTACGGGTTTGCGTATCAGCGATATGATCGTGGCGCTCCTGGTGTCCTTTCATATTTCTCTGAGGTCGGCATAAAAAAATTTCTAAAACCCTAAAGGTCCTTCGTTTGTTGCTCGAGAAGCCACCGGTGTTCTAAATTTCTTCCACAGTTCTTTCTTCCATCTACTTCATTCATGGAGATGAGTGCTTTCGTTTGTGGACGAAGACCGCAAACAAAGAAGAACTAAAAGGAGAAAATGGCGGAACAAATCAAGGACATCGTTCTTCATTCGAATGAGGATGCATCTCCTTCAGGTATATTTATCCCTTTGTTAAGATATTATGACATCCTCTCTTAAAATGTCATGACACCCTAGTTCATACATAATGGCACCCAGCAGACTAGTATGTTTTACCCCCTGTTTCAGATGACATGAAAATTATTCCAGTCCCCCGAGTGAAGGCTTCCCAGTTGTTTAAGAATAGTTGCAGGCCGGCCATATACGTTCAGAAAGTTTGGAAGATGGGGTTTACTAGACAGCATACAAAACTTATTCGAAGGACCCCATTTGGTGCCTTCTTCGACATGCAGACGTTCACAGTCGATGGGCGACTACTAGCAGACATCATAAGATGTCACAGTGGAGGCGACGAGTTTATTTTCTGTGGCAAGCTGGTTCTATTCAGTGCCGACGAAGTCGCACTTATTCTAGGTCTTCCAGCTCATGGGAAGAAGATTGACACGTCCAGCCAGCTGTTCAACGGAAGGTTTTTCAGACGATTTGGCCAGGGTTTAGATCTTCGTCAAGAAGGTTTGGAGAAGTTAATTTTTTGACTCTGATCATCTAAGGTACAGGAAGATGTCAAGGACACCGTCAAACTTTGGATCGCCTACATGTTTGCCATGTTTTTGGCTCTAAAGTATAATCAGAGATGTCCACGGTATCTCATCCAGCACTTGGATGACTTAAGTCAACTGGATAGGATCGCTGGGCTTCGGCATTCAAGGAGTTGATTGTTTTGGCTCTCCCAGAAGTAGCTGCTTGCTTGCATTCCAAGGAGCCGGTCCACTCAAAGAGAGCACAAAAGGTTAGGAGGTAGCCTATCCTGTTCGGATGCTCGGCAGCGCTGGTGGTAAGGATTATTGAGATGCAGAAATAGTATTCTTAGTATAATTTCTTTGTTAATATTATATTTTTTTATATCCAAAAATTATCATATTCAGGCGTAGTTCCTCGAGTATACATCAATGAGAGCACCAGCATATCCCGATAAACTACCCCGGCTGTTGAAGTGGTATGACAACCAAATGAAGATCCAGTCGGTTTGGGTTGCCAACATGCAGCCTCACGACTTGGTAAGCTAATACATTGCTTCATTGCTCTGACCATATTTTTCCACTTAATGTGTTAATATTTTCACTTAATATTAATTTGTTTATCGTCTTACTTTGTAGTTGGAAGGAGCTGTTGTACCACTGTCAGAGGAGCGCTGGCTTCGCATTCAATAGACAGTAGCATCGCCTGAACCAACAGAGCACTGCGAAAGCTGTGCCGAGTTGAGGATTGAATTGGCCTGCGTTAAGGATCAACTCGACGATGTCAGGCACAGGCTGTCCATTGCTGAGAGCCTCCTCAATTCACTCCTCAGAAAGGAAAGCAATGCAATAAACGAGGATGACAAGGGAGACGGGAAGACAGAGGAGGGGCATTCCATGGAGTGTCTTCTCGAGCTTGTTAAAGAAAATACTGAGGAGAATAAGATGGAGGAGGAAATAAGATGGAGGAGGACCAAGAGGAGAAGGGATTGGAGGGGGAATCCTTGGACGATAAAACAGAGCATGGGATTGAAAATAAAGAGGAGGAGAAGAGCGGAGAGGGGCAATCTACGGAGGGCCAAGAGGAGTCCAAATCTGATAATAAACTTGGCACTCCTGCTCCAAAGGGTGATGATGTTGACATAGAAATCGTTGGAATGCCTTCTCTTGTTAAGAGGGTAAAAAAAGAGCCGAGGAAGCAAAAGGCATCCAAGGTCAGAAGAGAATCTTATGAGACAATCAGTCATAGAAAGTCATCAAAGACAGTGGGCACATCAAAGCCCAACACAACGATCGAAGATGACCAAATAATTATAAATTTTTTTTGAGCGAACGATTAATCGACGAGATCGTGTACACCAATAAGTTAGGTGGCATTGTAACAAGGAAAAGTCTTCGGGATCTCATTAAAAATGATATGATAATAGATGATGTAAGTATCTCAAGAAACCTTTTTCTAGTTGTTGATTTTAGAATTATATTAATCGGTTTACATTCCATTGGCAGATAATTGATGCAGGCCAGGAGTTTTTGATGTGCAACTGGACAGAGCATCCGGACTGATACCATAAGTGCATCTTTGCATCAGTTTTCGTAGCCGCTTTGTGTCTGACTTCTCCATTAACTCCTCATGAACTCGCTGCAACATCAGGGGCGTCGATATTTGACGATGTATCCGAGAAGATAAGGCCCAATTCTGGTTTCTATTCACCATAATAAACTCCGATAACTCGCACCGCCATCTTATTGCTGTCGACATGGAAAGAAAGGTGTTCATGCACCTGAGTTCATTAAAATGCAACGCCAGGTACAAGGCCAATGCGAAGAAATGGCATACAATTCTTGGCCACATATTCCATATCTACTGTGATAAGGAGGAGGTGATGACTTGGCCGATGGAAGAGATTTCGGATTGCCAAAGTCAACAAGCCGGATCGCTGGATTGTGGCCTGTACTGTCTGAGATACATGGAATGTCTTGCTCGACGGGACAATCCTGATATGAAGATGGATTTCACGGAGGAGGAAATAAGAAAATACTGGCAACAATTAGCTACGATGATATTAAGAGAGGGCCTCAACCAAAAGATCAACGACCTTGTCGCAAACTGTTCTTAATTTTTTCATTCTTCTTTCATTAAAAATTTAATGTAATTATTCATATTGACACTATTTCATATTTAATGCAAATGCAAATATTTTATATTGAGAAAAGGGGTGTCCTCGATTTATTCTTCATGCCTTTTCTACTTCATAATTTCTTAAGTTTTCATATATGATGTCGTAAATTGAAAACTAGAATGTCGTAAATTGAGAACAGGGGTGTCGTAGGATTTTGCCTTTCGGGTGTCGTCGAGATAAAGCTAGGGTGTCGTTAGCCCAGAGTTGGGGGTCCTCGCGTTAAACGCATTAGTGTCCTTTCGTGAGAACAGGGGGGTGTCGTTAGCCCAGAGTTGGGGGGTCGTCGCGCTAAAAGCATTGGTGCCCTTTCGTGGGATATGGGATATCGTAGAATTTTGCCTTTCGGGTATCGTCGAGCTAAAGCTAGGATGTCGTTAGCCCAGAGCTGGGGGGTCGTCGCGCTAAAAGCATTGGTGTCCTTTCGTGAGAACAGGGGTGTCATAGGATTTTGCCTTTCGGGTGTCGTCGAGATAAAGCTAGGGTGTCGTTAGCCCAGAGTTGGGGGGTCATCGCGCTAAAAGCATTGGTGTCCTTTCGTAGGATATGGGATGTCGTAAAATTTTATCTTTTGGGTGTCGTCGAGCTAAAGCTAGGGTGTCGTTAGCCCAGAGCTGGGGGGTCGTCGCGCTAAAAGTATTGGTGTCCTTTCGTGAGAACAGAGGGGTATCGTAGGATTTTGCCTTTCGGGTGTCGTCGAGCTAAAGCTAGGGTGTCGTTAGTCCAAAGCTGGGGGGTCGTCGCGCTAAAAGCATTGGTGTCCTTTCGTGAGATATGGGATGTCGTAGGATTTTGCCTTTCGAGTATCATCGAGCTAAAGCTAGGGTGTCGTTAGCCCAGAGTTGGAGGGTCATCGCGCTAAAAGCATTGGTGTCCTTTCGTGAGAATAGGGGGGTATCGTAGGATTTTGCCTTTCGTGTGTCGTCGAGCTAAAGCTAGGATGTCGTTAGCCCAAAGCTGGGGGATCGTCGCGCTAAAAGCATTGGTGTCCTTTCGTGAGAACAGGGGGGTATTGTAGGATTTTGCCTTTCAGGTGTTGTCGAGCTAAAGCTAGGGTGTCGTTAGCCCAGAGCCGGGGGGTCGTCGCGCTAAAAGCATTGGTGTCCTTTCGTGAGATATGGGATGTCGTAGGATTTGCCTTTCGAGTGTCGTCGAGCTAAAGCTAGGGTATCGTTAGCCCAGAGCTGGGGGCCGTCGCGCTAAAAGCATTGGTGTCCTTTCGTGAAAACAGGGGGGTGTCGTAGGATTTTGCCTTTCGGGTGTCATCGAGCTAAAGCTATGGTGTCGTTAGCCCAAAGCTGAGGGGTCATCGCGCTAAAAGCATTGGTGTCCTTTCGTAGGATATGGGATATCGTAGGATTTTGCCTTTCGGGTATCGTCGAGCTAAAGCTAGGGTGTCGTTAGCCCAGAGCTGAGGGGTCGTCGCACTAAAAGCATTGATGTCCTTTCATGGGATATAGGATATCATAGGATTTTGCCTTTCGGGTATCGTCGAGCTAAAGCTAGGGTGTCGTTAGCCCAGAGCTGGGGGGTCGTCGCGCTAAAAGCATTGATGTCCTTTCGTGAGAACAGGGGTGTCATAGGATTTTGCCTTTCGAGTGTCGTCGAGCTAAAGCTAGGGTGTCGTTAGCCTAGAGCTGGTGGGTCATCGCGCTAAAAACATTGGTGTCCTTTCGTGAGATATGGGATGTCGTAGGATTTTGCCTTTCGGGTGTCATCGAGCTAAAGCTAGGGTGTCATTAGCCCAGAGTTGGGGGGTCGTCGCGCTAAAAGCATTGGTGTCCTTTCGTGAGAACAGGGGGGTATCATAGGATTTTGCCTTTCGTGTGTCGTCGAGCTAAAGCTAGGGTGTCGTTAGCCCAGAGCTGGGGGGTCGTCGCGCTAAAAGCATTGGTGTCCTTTCGTGGGATATGAGATATCGTAGGATTTTTCCTTTCGGGTGTCGTCGAGCTAAAGCTAGGGTATCGTTAGCCCAGAGCTGGGGGGTCATCGCGCTAAAAGCATTGGTGTCCTTTCGTGAAAACAGGGGTGTCGTAGGAGTTTGCCTTTCGGGTGTCATCGAGCTAAAGCTAGGGTGTCGTTAGCCGAGAGCGGTGGTGTCCTCGGTCCCCCCACCTTAACAGTCCCCGCATGGGTGTCGTCGCTTTAAAGCGAGGGTATCGTTAGGCGAGAGCTGGGGTGTCGTAACAGTGCAAACATATTCGTAAAATATCAAATCTTCTTGGCAGACGAGATGAGCACTTCATTTGGCTAAAAAAGATACCCTAGTTACAAAGCACTTCATTTGCGACCAAGACACCCTAGTTACAAAGTTACGACACCTGTGTTTTATATATGCTAATGTGTTAGTTGACTCAATACATAAGCATCAAACTCGTCCATCAAAGTTTTGAAAGGTGGTACAGTTATTTCCATGTCCTCTCCGGTGTTAATTGACTGCATACAAGTCTGTATGTTGCTTGAAGCAGCTCTTATTTCATTTTGCATTGGTGGAGCATCAACAGTTGCCTTGACCAGATTTTTCCTTGATCTTTTTGACTTCTTCTCCACTCCACTCTTTAATCTGTTCTCTCTTGGGCGACCTTTCGTCCTAATTTGCTGAGGATCTTGAATTACAAGCTCTGTTCTTGGCTTAGCTGCGCAGTTAACATCCACGACAATTTTGAATATAGGTGTTAGACCATCCATCACTAAATTAAATGCATCTTCAGGCACGGAGGCTATCTCTGCGAGCTTCATCATCCGATGACTCAGCAAACTATATCTACAATCAATAACATAATGTTATCGAAAACATATATTAAGACATTTCAAAGAAAAAATTGTCACTGTGTACCGTGATTTCCGTGTGCTTTTATCACAACCTTTAGTATTGCAGTCGAAATAGTCGAATTGGTATTTCATATCCTTGCACCATCTCTTCAAGAAGTATTTATCTGGTAAACGAAATACGTCGCTTTGATGAAGAACCAACAAGGCATGCCTACACAGGTAACCCTTAAACTGAAAGGATCGACACTGGCATTGGACATCCTCAATATTTATGTCGTATGACACGATATATTCTTTGATCATCTCCTTGTCGATTCCATCAACTTCAATCCTTTCATACGATTTACAGAATATACACAACAGTCATCAGCTTCTTTGATCAATTTAGTATTTGATGCAGCCATTTCAAGGATCTCATTCTGAAATTTTTTGAAAATGCGCCTTGTATACCTTCCTACAGCTTGTCTCTCAAAAGGTGATGATGTCTTTAAGAAAGCAATCGTTTGCAATGTCCTATTATCTTCCTCATTTTTGGCCTTGTACCTTTTCTCCAAGGCATCTTCGTACTTACCTATGAACTCCGTTAGTGTAGTCTTCAAATTTATAAACCCATCGAAGAAGTGATTTATGCCCTCGCTCCTTGGTGAAGATGACATCCCTGTACATAATTTTGTCAAAAAAGAAGCGTTGAACGTGAACATGAACCAAAGATAATGAATTACAAACCTGCGAAGAATGTATCCTTTAGGTAAACTAGGACCCATTTATCTCGACATTCGTAAAGGACATTGAACCAATCTATAGCCTTGCATTCTTTATATTTCTCCATAACATGTGCCCACCTTTCCTCGAATGACTGTATGGTCAATGAATCATATATCGCCTCATCAAAATCAACCATAAATTTGGGATTTGCTGTGCAAATGTGGCCAATCTTTTCAGGTATCTTCTTCAATATATGCCTAAGACAAAATCGATGTCGTGTGTTAGGAAAAACTTCTTTAACAACAGCCTCGATTGCCTTATCTTGGTCAGTTTTATGGCAATAGATGCTTGACCACCATTTGCATCCAGCCATGACTGAAAAACCCATTT
This sequence comes from Calamus simplicifolius, assembly GCA_900491605.1. NCBI lineage: Eukaryota > Viridiplantae > Streptophyta > Magnoliopsida > Arecales > Arecaceae > Calamus > Calamus simplicifolius. Next base: position 355,721 of record UESW01003887.1, on the reverse strand, counting down.
ATATGTCTCAGTACTCTCATCAGATAACAATGCGCAACCAAGCAAGGTGGACTGTCCATGATGGTTGACCCCAACGAATGGACAAAAAGGCATTTGATATCTATTTGTCAAGTGGGTTGAGTCAAAGCTTAGAACATCACCGAAGTATGTGCATGCCAATCTTGACCTTGGATGAATCCAGAAGACCGACCTGAGATGACCATTATCATTGAGGTCTAAGGTATAGAAGAAATTGGAATTTCTGAGTTGCATTTCGATGAAATGGATTATCATCGACTGAGCATCTCCTTCTTTCAGCTTATACTGACGTTCGCAATAAATGAAATTACGAGCATCCTTCTCGGTGAAATTCAATTATCTTTTGCCCCATTTTCTCCTTGCTATTGCAGAGTATATCTGAGTTGTCAAAACATTCACGGCATGTAAATTACTGATCTCTGCCTTCTCTGGTGTGCTGATCCTCCTATGCGACCGTAGATAACTAGTTGATGTTATGGACATCCCATGGTTATGTTCTAGAGAAACCTCAACCAATATCCACTTACCACTTGTAGCATTCAGTCTTGCTTTTATAAATGCCATGCAATCAACTTTCCCAGTATCCCTATGATTCATGCTCTTCTCTGTTTTTCTAGATTTTCCTTGCCTCCAACACGCCAGGTGCTTGAAGCAAAGTTGTTTGTTGTTGTTGGCCCTGCTACACACTGTTGTGATTCCAAAACCAACTCTTTTTGTGTATCCATTGTAGAAAGTATATACACCATCTGCTGAATTGAATTCCATTCCAGTTTGAGGAACTACAGTATCAACCCCTGCTTTTGGAGCGATGGGTGAAGATGCATGGCCGGGAGTGTGCTCGATTTCTTTCCGATTATAATTTTAGCATCGTCTGTGGAAATATAGGCACACAGTCATGAACAATGATATCCATAGATTTAGCTGTCAATATATCCTGACAAAGCATTAGGACACCAAGGTGAAAAAAATACGACACCTCACTTGAAGAAATATGACAACATAATTAGGCTGTTACGACATCCCAGCTCTCATCTGACGACATCCTAGCTTTAAGGCGACGACACCCGTGCCGGGACTGTTAAGGCGGGGACCGACGACATCGCCAACTTAGGCTGTTACGACACCCCAGCTCTCATCTGATGACACCCTAGCTTTAAGGCGACGACACCCATGCCAGAACTATTAAGGCAGGGACCGACGACATCCCCGACTTAGGCTCTTACGACACCCTAGCTTTAAGGCGACGACATCCGTGCCGGGACTGTTAAGGCAGGGATCGACGACATCCCCGACTTAGGTTCTTATGATACCCCAGCTTTAACGCGACGACACCCGTACCAGGACTGTTAAGGCGGGGACCGACGACATCCCCGACTTAGGCTCTTACGATACCCCAGCTTTAGCGCGATGACACCCGTGTGGGGACTGTTAAGGCGGGGACCGACGACATCACCGACTTAGACTCTTACGACACCCCAGCTTTAGCACGATGATACCCTAGCTTTAAGGTGACGACACCCGTGCGGAGACTTGTTAAGGTGGGGACCTACGACATCCCTGACTTAGGCTCTTACGATACCCCAGCTCTCATCCGATGACACCCTAGCTTTAGCGCGACGACACCCATGCGGGGACTGTTAAGGCGGGGACCGACGACATCCCCAACTTAGGCTCTTATGACACCCTAGCTTTAGCGCGACGATACCCTAGCTTTAAGGCGACGATACCCGTGTAGAGACTTGTTAAGACGAGAACCTACGACATCCCTGACTTAGGCTCTTATAACACCCCAGCTCTCATCCGATGACACCCTAGCTTTAGCGCGACGACACCCATGCGAGGACTGTTAAAGCAGGGACCGACGACATCCCCGACTTAGGCTGTTACCGACACCCCCGCTCTCATCTGATGACACCCTGGCTTTAAGGCGGCGACACCCATGCGGGACTGTTAAGGTTTAAACTGGGGTGTCGCTCCCCCCTCTTCTCCACTTGGCCCTCCGTAGAATGCCCCTCCCCCCTCTTCTCCTCTTCTTTATATTCATTCTCATGCTCTCTCCATGGTTAGTTATAAGCACGGGTGTCATAGGCTTGTAACTACGGTGTCTTAACAGTAAATCTGGGGTGTCATAGCTTTTATGATGATACCCCGGAGCATGGGTATCATAGGTTTATAACTAGAGCTATATGGAAAGGAAATAACAGGGAATATAGGCCGTCGAAACATTCTGACGACACCCCAGTTCATAAGTTATACAATATGACATTCGTGCTACAAAACACTAAACTCTAAACAATTATGACTCCCATAATGTCATAACTGTTTTGGTCTAAGAAAGTTACCTACGCATTAAACGGTTTCCTACAGCATTACCTTCCTCTAACGACAAAAAACAGTTGGTGTAATAAAAGAGCTTTACAAAGAAGTGGGAACAAGGACTTTTTACTTCCTGCTGTGGATGACATTTTCTCCAGAAGTTTTTGTACAAAGACTTCAGTAACTACGTATTCCAGCCTCGAAGCTGAAATATTTTCTTTCGACCGGACTCTCAGAACGAGGGCTCATGATCTTGCTCAAGAAAAATTGGACTGATTCCTTGAATCTGAAAGCCCAGAGCGAAGGGGAAGAAAGAGTTTTTCTTGCACAGATGTAATCAAAGAAAAAATGACGGTAGAAGTAAGCTAGAGGAAAAGGGCATTTTCGTCTGCACAATAATTTCAAAATAAAGGCGAAGTGCTTTTAATGACCGTCATGATCAGAACGTAACATCGTAGCAGAGCCATACCATTCCGCAACATCAACCACGTAGAATGCATATGGACGAATCAGGAGAGACGATGCAGCCCACGTAGGACTTGCTGCATCGGATGTGATGTACAAAGACTTTTCCATATATAAATTCAAGTGGGTTTAAAGTATGTTTCGAGTATATACTAGCTCCATTTCAATTTTCATTGTCAAATATTTAGTTTGGGGGACGCATAATTCATAGCTTTTTACAAAGGTCAAAAGAAATAAATAAGGGGAGCAACACCCTTTAGCAAAGAAAGAAAAAAAAGGACTACATAAATCCAATGAGGAATAAAATACTTGGGCTAGAGTATTTGTCCCCAAGCAAATAAATAAAAGTATTAACCCTAAATGTTTTATAAATTGCATGTGAAGAACAAAAAGTAGCAGCAGCTAAATTTCAAATTTTGGGTAACAATGATGTCATTATGGCTATGTTCTTCAATGAAAAAGTTTTATTAAAAAATTAATAATTTTTTTATTAACCAACTTATTCATGTTCTTTTGCTTCGATCAAAAAAAAAAAAGTTACATTTTCAAGCTAACATTTAATAAAAAATTAAAAGTAACACTTAATCATTTAGAAGATGTCTCAATTAATTTTTTATGAACTAGTTAAATTTTTTTTTTTTGTTCTTCCTCAAATCTCTCAATACAATCATAAGTCTTTATTTCATTGATATCCTTGATTCTTCCTGTATTTACTTTTTGATGCATCTTGAAAAGAAAAGGTAAGAAAACATTTGTAAAAAAATTTATAATTAAAATAAAAATACCTTCCTACAGTAGAATCTATATTTTATAAAGAATAATATTATTTAATTAGTAAATATAGTTATAATTTTTTTATTCTTAAGAAATAAAATTTATATAATTAATATATATTAAAAGTATGACTGAAAACATAATTTGATAAGAAAAAACTAAGCTTCAATAATAGAAAGATAGTATATAATTAATTTATAAATTAGATCCGACAGTATAAAGCATATTATGAAAAGATGAATTAGGAAATCACAGATAAAACATTAAACTCATCAATATTGAAAATTCTTAATCATTTCACTTTCTGAAGAGTAATTTGAAAAATCACCTGGCCTTCTTTTTGAAAAAAGAATCATGGGTCATTCTAGGATATTACAATACATCAGAAAATATTCTAGTTCACTGCTAAATCTCTCTTTATATCGGAGGCTTAGCATCCCACATGCTAGACCTAGATAACGCTCCATGGAATGGATCTGAAAGCTCTGTAACTATGTTCAGATTGCTCTTCCTGTAAAGAATTTAGGAAGTAGGTCAGTATAAGACTTTTAGCAGATTGAAGGGTTCTGTCAAGCTGTAGTTGTGATTTGTACCCGAATCATATATTATTGGGTCTGTCACAGAAATGCTGAAATTTGCTTCTAGATGGATAAAAATACTGGTAGATACTCTCTTCAAAAATCTTCACAGCTTGGCAAACCTATGATCTTTAAAGCATGGACAAGTTTCTTTGTCGCTACAGAATTTGATCCACCTTGACAATAAAAGACTAGTTTTAAACAAGGCCAAATTCTAAGCTAATACAAAGTTGGTGACTAGAAGATAGGGGAAAATTTTTGAGACTTCTAACAACAATTTATGCATGACACATATGAGTTTGCTTATGAGCAAGTACATAAATCAAATCTACAATCAGATAAATAGCACCTAGCTTAGCAAATTCCATTGCCAAACCACATCACCATGCTCAACCAACTCAAATCAATGAACGACAAATCAAATGGTAGAGTTGAAACCTCCCATATCGGCAGAACTTTCAACAGATAAAAGATTTGGCCTTGAATGTTTCCAGTTCTCAAGTTGCAATATCATATTAGCTCGCATTTCCCTCGTGAAAAATAGTTCGAGCACCTCCCCCAAGCTTGGCAGTGAGAAACAGTATGTGGGAGGAAAATATTTCATTAGACTTTACTAACTTATCCATTTGTGACTGCATGATCATACATACATACTTACATTACCCTGCTGGCCTCCTTGGGTCGAACTGTTGTCTCAAGAGGAAGGGGCTAAGCAATCTCCATTCAGACATATTCATCATTTTTCAGTATTTAGAACTGACATGTTTGATTGCCTTACACAACGAAGAAACCTTACTATTACACCAAGGCTTACACTCAACTATCAAAAAGCCATGAGACCTGTGCATTAGCCAACTGTACCTCCACCCTGTTTGCCTTTGGCAGCTGTGTTCAACATATCACATAAGGCTAATTAAAATTGGAGCTGATAGTTCATAAGCCCCACTTGACTTGGTCTTCATGTCCCATCATACCAGCTAATGGAAGTTGATCATATCAGCTCTGATAGCTGTTATATCTTGTCTGAGTGGAGACATCAAGTTATGCACTTCAACAAATTTAGTTTAATGATTGAAAGTTGCAATTAAAATAAGGAAAGGAAAACCAACAACTAGAAGACGTCAAACATGATGTTCCTGTATTGCAAATGTGCAAGAACACATCCATCTGCAGCTCCAATGAGGATCCAAGAAGGCTTTTTGTCAACGATAAGTTATGTCAGATAAAAAGAAAAAAGAAAAGGCATGAGCATGTTATTTACTATGAGTCAAGTTTCAAAAATCTGGCATTGATGAATACAAATAAAATTTTGGTTGCTGAAAATACAAACTAAATTATAGTACCATATCCTCTGGTATAACCAACTGCAATATTTTCATTCCTACACAACTCTAAATATAAGTGAAAACTTGAAATAATATATTTGTTCCAAGAGGGCAAAAAACATACTATCTTCGACGTTTTGATTCTTTTCTCATCTCTTCTAGATAGCTCTCCATGTTGCTTCTTTCCCACAAGCGTTTGTGGACAAGATTACTCTTCATCAATTCATCTAAAGCACAAGTAACATGGCAATCATGATGGTAGCGGTGGCAAACATTTAGGCAACTAGCAGACTTAATGAGTATGGTAACATTACATAAGCAGGAACATATAAAGGAAAAATGAAAATGCATAAAAAAATACATTCAATCAAGGTTTTAAATCCCATGGAACAGGACTGTCTGTTTTTTTTTTATAGAATGGAACGTCCCACTGTCCCATCACATACCGACACTTTCAACGGGAGATGTGCCAGGATGTGTAGATTGGGATGCAAGGATAATAACAAGATAGTCCTATCCTGACACTTGGGACAATACTATCCTGGCATCGCTCAGGACGTCCCACTGATATTTGAAATCATGATTCAATTCACTTGTATGCATCATTACCCTCAGATATTTCAGTTGATGAGACATGGCAATGTTCTATCAATATTTTGTAATCTTAGTCCTTAATTCATCATTTGAGATACCTTTAGAGGTGATATTGTAACATACACCACACAAATGTAATGCAAGAAGCAATGAGTCTGGTAGCTCTAATCAATAGATATACACATTGATGCTATATTAAAAGCTGAATATATGAATTAGCATCAGATGATGTGTAATCTGTCAATCCAATTGTCAAACCCTTCATCCTCATAAAAAATTTTAAAGTTAAACTTGACAAGGACCCAAGGAGGGGCCATCAGGAAACATGGCTTCCCCAAAAGTGTACATTTTTTGTTATATTACACCTAAGAAACAGCACTGGTCCTTGTAAATCTTGGAGTGGCCTCCCAACCTTCCATTCAACCTCTGTTAATTCATAATTGACTGCCTAGTAAGCAGAGTCTGCAAATTTCCTTGAGTTGTTATCCTTATTAACTAAGAAGGTCTGTATCTTAAAGGATTTCTATCTTCATTAAGAAATCCTTGATCTGTACTCAATTTATGTATGGTAGTGATCCTCTCACAGATATGAATAAAGTGAAATGCTGCCATTCATGGCTGTCCCAAATTTCCTTTTAAGGTTCACTGGCTGACAAAAACAACCTAAAGCACATTCCTCAACCCTTTCTAACAAAATTTTCCCAAGGGCTTCCCAGACTTGCCACTACCAAGTTAACCATACAGTAAGAAACACAGTATAGAAAAATAAAGAAATGAAGAGGTATTCTGTTGAGTTCCCTCACTTGGGCTCCACAACAATGGGTTCAACAACCTCCAACCTTACAAAATCTGGTTCAGAAATTTAATCAAACACCTGGAGTGCACCAAGAATTTGTTCCCTTTGTGAATGAAGATCCTTGCCACTGTTATAAATGTTCTTGCCCACCTTTCCAAACCTTTTCCTAAAGAAAAGGTGCCCCAAGAGCCTCCAACCGCTGTTCCAAAGCCCCCTTCACCCAAATCGCCCCACACCTTGGGCATCCCACCTAGACAACAAAAACACCCAGACTTGGGTCCGATCTAGATGTTGTTCGGAAGGTAGAAGAAAGCTTCTGACCACACCAATGATTACCCTTGGTTCCTTGCACACTTCACACAGATTTGAGAGGGTTTCCACATCCCGATCAAGCACAAAATGAGATCTAACATGAACAAACCAGATTTGACAACAATGAAGAATACCACTTCAATAACCAACAAATCCCACCTATTACAAGCCAAGCCTCCAAAACAAAGAAAAATGCAGCAATAAAGAAAGATGATAGATAGATGAGATCTCCCCACTACAGCCCGTGGTTTGATCTTTCTAGCTCGGGAATAAACCTACCCCTTGCCAGCCTAAGTAGACACCGTATTGCTATGCCGCTACCGATCTCAAGCTCGCCGATGAAGACAAACTCAAGCCGCCATAAGCATTCTCAAAGAGCTCCCAAAATGTCCAAGATAAAACCCTAGCTCATCCACACATCCTTTTTATATGAACTCCCACAATGACCCAAATACACATGACCCAACAAAACCATACAAACATAACAAAAGACTCATACCAACATGATAAAAGATAAGATAAAATAATATAAAAGACATCATAAGGATCAACTAGTAGCATCAAGTGGGTCTAATGTGCTTTCTCCCGCTTTGTCCCAAATTCGTGCGCTCCTACGCCTTGGTGCTTCACCATTCCCTCCCCCTTCGAGAACTCCCTTGTCCTCAAGGGATAGGTTCGAAAATTGTTTGGCCACATCCTCATAGTCTTCCCATGTCGCTTCCTCCACCGGTAGCCCTTTCCAATGAATCAACACTTGCCACACATCATCACTTTCCTTGCCTTTCTTATGCTTCCGATAACGAAGAACCGCTTCGGGCTTTAGTAATATTGGTCCTTCCTCATCAAAAGAAGGCAGCTTTTCAACAACATACTCCGATTCTCCCATCATTTTCTTCAATGTAGTCACATGAAACACAGGATGAAGGAGAGAAGATTTAGGCAATTCTAACTTATATGCTACCTCTCCAACGGCCTTCAACACCTTAAAAGGCCCATATTAGCGCTGTGAAAGCTTGACATTAAATCTCTTCTTGAGTGATTTTTGCCTATATGGTTGTAACTTGAGATACACAGTCCCCGGGTTCAAAGCTTACATCGCTCCGCCTTGGTCATAATACTTTTTCATTATAATTTGTGCCTTCATGAGTGCCTTCTTCACATTAGTAAGAACTTCATCTCTTGTTCTCAACTCCTCCTCCACCTTATCATTCTTGGCTCTTCCCTTTTCATAACTATTCAACATGGAAGGTGACCTTCCATATGTTACCTCGAATGGGCTTGTGTTGATAGAAGCATGATATATGGTATTGTACCAATATTCAGCCCATGGAAGGTACTCTTTTCATCTTGATTGTTCATCATGACAATAGCACCTAAGATATTGCTCTAATATCCGGTTCACCACCTCGTTTGCCCATCTGTTTGGAGGTGATAGGATGAACTAGCTTTCAGCTTGTTACCTTGCAAAGTGAAGAGTTCTTGCCAAAAAGAACTCATGAATAATGCTCTCCGATCCGTCACAATACTCCATGGTATTCCATGTAACTTTACCACATTTTCAATAAAATTTTGCTACACTACTAGCGGTGAAAGAATGCCGAAGAAGTATAAAATGTGCACCTTTACTCAATCTATCCACAACAACTAAGATGGCTTCATGTCTTCTACTCATCGATGGTCCTTCCACAAAGTCCATGGAGAGATCTTCCCAAATCCTTACCAGTATTGGTAATGGTTGTAGCAAACCCATTGGAGCCCTTTGATCATATTTAACTTTTTGGCATATGTCACATTTGGCCACCATTTCCTTCACCTCCTTCTTTAAGCCCTCCCAATAGAAGAAATGTTTCACCTTAAGATATGTTCTCAACCATCCGGAGTGTCCCCCTTCTTTGCTATGGTGGAAATGAGTCAATATCTCCTCCCGCAGCTCCGGTACATATGAAACATAAATACAATCACCCTAGTACAGCAATCCACTCCTCATTTTGTAGCCCTTAACTCCCATCTTTCTTTTCTCAAGCTTTTCACAAATCTCCAATGACTTCTTGTCAAGTTGCACCGCTTCATGCACCTTGTCCCAAACCTCTCATTCGGCACCACTAAGAGCATGCAAACTTGCTTCATTTTCAGCATAAACTATCCACAACATAGAGCTCCCTTCCTTCCTGGATAAAGCATCGGTCACCTTGTTTTCCTTTCCCGGTTGGTAGACTATGTCATACTTAAAACCCAACAACTTTACCATGAATTTTTGCTGCTCCGGTGTGACAATTTTCTGCTCTAAAGATGCCTCAAAGGTTGTTGATCCGTCACAATTGTGAATCGCCTACCCAAAAGATATGGTCTTCAAACTTTGACCGCATGTATTACCGCTAACATCTCACGGGCATATGTGCTCCAAGTTTTCTTCATAGGACCCAATGCTTTGGAAAGGAAAGCCAATGGTCTTCTTTCTTGCACAAACACCGCTCCAATTCCTTCCCCACTAGCATCGGTATACACTTTGAAAGGCTTCTCAAAATTTGGTAGTGCCAAAACCGGAGTTTGAGTCATAGCCCGCTTCAAGTCTTCAAATGCTTGTTTCGCCTCTTCACTCTGTTCAAAACTATCTTTTCCTAACATGGATGTTAAAGGTTTAGCAATCAGCCCATAGTTCTTCACAAACCTTCTATAGTAGCCGACGAGTCCCAAAAATCCCCTCAATGCAGTGATATTGGAAGGTAGTGGCAATCCACCATAGTTTCTATCTTCTTGTTATCAACCTACACCCCATTTCCAAAAATGATATGTCCAAGATACTCCAACTCTTCTTGAACAAACTCACATTTTGCCAACTTGATGAAGAAATGGTGCTCCTCCAACAACCCAAGCCGTCTCCAAATGACCAACATGTTCTTCCACAGACTTGGAGTATATAAGAATGTCATCAAAAAATACTAGCACAAATTTGCGCAAGAAAAGCTTGAATACCTCATTCATGGTGGCTTGAAATGTGGAGGGGGCGTTGCACAACCCAAATGGCATGACAAGGTATTCATAGTGTCCCGAGTGTGTTCTGAAAGCCGTTTTGTGCACATCATCTTTCTTCATTCTGATTTGATGGTACCCCGCTCTCAAATCCAATTTGGTGAAGACCACCGCACCATGTAACTCATTCAATATCTCATCCACCGTGGGAATAAAAAAACGGTCCTTCCCTGTAGCTTCATTTAGGGCCCTATAGTCGGTGCAAAACTCATGAACCATCCTTCTTCCTTACCAACAACACCAGTGAAGAGAAGGGACTAGTCCTGGTCGAATCAACCCTTGGTTCAGCATTTCTTCCACTTGCTGCTCGGGGGAACATTTACTGGTCTTATCTCATCCCGTAGAACAATTCGGTGATCAAAGGACCTACTTGGTGGCAAGCCATTGGGTAGCTCCAAAACATTTTTGTGCTCTTCAATCACACGCCTTATTGAAGTAGGTAATTGCTGCAATTTTTCTGCTTCACCTTCTTCACCTTGCTTCCCATCGTCCCGTGCTTGATTGGTATTTGCCAGTACAATGCAAAACAACATGCACCATTCCGGTATTATTTTTCATCATATTTGCTTCACATTGCTGAATTTCTTTGAAGATTAGTGCTTTCCAAACTCTTTTTGCCACCAAATTTGAATTACATTGTCATAAACCCATAGTCGGTTAACACCTTTCCAACACTCTTCAACCAAGCACTTTCAAGTACTATATCTAAGCCCACAATAGTGATGACATGCAGATCCGTAACAATCTTAACACCTTGAACATTGATCTTCACATCCCGCACCACCTCATCATATTTCAGCTTTTTCTCATTGGCAACCTTTACCTGAAATGGTTCAACCGCTACTCCCCGGAGTCCAATCCTCTTGATAATGTTAGCATTAACAAAGTTGTGGGATGACCCACTATCCACCAACAAAGTCGCTTCATGTTTTTCAATCCACGCCATGAGCCGCATAGTGGATGGTGCTTTTACCCCCGACATAACATGAAGGAACAACTCCACTTCCTCTCCCTCTAATGCCACTCCATGGCCCACTTCATCAGATTCACCATTGAAATTTTCAGCACCTTCATCATCGCTATCATCCACAATCATGAACCCTTGGCCCGTCTTGCACTTATGTTCCTTACTCCACTTTTCTCCACACTTGAAACACAACCCTTTCTTTATACGTTCTTGTACCTCATCTTTGGATAGTTTTGTTACCTCCTTTTTGTCTTTGATGGGTTCTTCCAAAATTTCTTTTCCTTTCCATGGTGCTTTAGATGACTTTCTAACTTGTCCATCCTTGCCTTGACGTTTTTCAGCATAGTAGCTATCTTCCAAAATTTTTACCATCTTCATTGCCTCTTGTAGATGCCTTGGTTGTTTCAATTTGAGTTCCCTAGCCAACCATAGTTTCATTTCTTGGTTTCTGATCATGGTAACTCCCCTCCCTTCTATCATGTCCATCTCTATCCCCACGCCATCCATATCTCCTTCGCGGCTCATAGTGATGCCCATGACCAACGGCCCTCTTCCTACGCAATGGCCGCCCATCATCAGAAGCCTCGTTGTCCTCTTCCTGGAAGTCCCAATCATTCTACCCACGCCTATGGTAAGAATCCCATAAATATGCTGAATTATCAAGCCATCTCTCCACTGCAATTCCTCTGCCTTCAAATCTGCCTCCCTGCCTCCTTTCTTCTCATTCCGGCTCCTCCGCATGCCTTGATCTTTCCGAATCAGAGTCACCGTGAGATGCATGCCTTTCATCTGCATGTCGCCTAGTAGGTCCAGAATTATTGGACCGTCCATCCCTTCTCCTCTTCCCATCATGTTCCACACTTCTTCGCTCCATGCGCTCCCTTCTCTCCATAGTGTTAAGGGAGAGTTGATTAATGGCGGCCTTCATTTCAGCTAATGCTGTCATAATTTCTTTTTGGTTCTCCTCCAATGCTTCGAACCTCGCACGGTTAGAGCCCGGTGTTGCTTCCCGTTCCATGACTTCCCACAACCAAAAGAGGTACCTTAAGTCCCCCGCTGCAATGTAATCTCTCAGCGAAAGCACCAAATTTGTTGAGTTTCCTCACTTGGGCTCCACAACAATGGGTTCAACAACCTCCAACCTCACAAAATCTAGTTCAGAAATTCGATCAAACACCCGGAGTGCACCCAGAATTTGTTCCCTTTGTGAATGAAGATTCAGTCCTTCGATCCTTGCCACTGTTATAAATGTTCTTGCCCACCTTCCCAAACCTTTTCCTGAAGAAAAGGTGCCCCAAGAGCCTCCAACCGCTGTTCCAAAGCCTCCTTCACCCAAATCGCCCCACACCTTGGGCGTCCCACCTAGACAACAAAAACACCCAGCTTGGGCCCGGTCTAGATGTTGTTCAGGAGGTGGAAGAAAGCTTCTGACAACACCAATGATTACCCTTGGTTCCTTGCACACTTCACACAGATTTGAGAGGGTTTCCACATCACGATCAAGCACAAAATGAGATCTAACATGAACAAACTAGATTTGACAACAATGAAGAACACCACTTCAATAACCAACAAATCCCACCTATTACAAGCCTCCAAAACAAAGAAAAATGCAATAGTAAAAAAAGATGATAGATAGATGAGATCTCCCCACTATAGCCCATGATTTGATCTCTCTAGCTCGGGAATAAACCTACTCCCTTGCCAGCTCAAGTAAACACCGTATTGCTACGCCGCTACCGATCTCAAGCTCGCCGATAAAGACAAACTCAAGCCGCCACAAGCATTCTCAAAGAGCTCCCAAAATGTCCAAGATAAAACCCTAGCTCATCCACACATCCTTTTTATATGGACTCCTACAATGACCCAACAAAACCATACAAATATAACAAAAGACCCGTACCAACATGACAAAAGAAAAGATAAAGATAATATGAAAGACATCATAAGGATCAACTAGTAGCATCAAGTGGGTCCAATGTGCTTTCTCCCGCTTTGTTTCGAATTCGTGCGCTCCTACGCCTTGGTGCTTCACCATCTTCTGTTTACAGAAGGTACTTTTTAGACACTTAAGAATTATCACTTTGCAATCCCAATGCTTTTTTCTCTTTTCCTTTGTTTTCCTAAACTTAAACTTCTATTATAAAAAGGAGAAAACGGAGTTTGAGAAGTTATCAAATTGTTGACTTCCTTTTGTTTTAATATTGAGTCATCATAGCTTTAGTTGTTTTTTAAAGGTTGCTCCCATATGTAAAGTCTCAAATCTCATTGTACATCCCTATATCATTTATGGTTTGCCAAGCTAGATGATTGACCCAAATTGTTGGTGCAACAAGGGAAAGTAAATCTCATTGTACATCCCTGTATCATTTATGGTTTGCCAAGCTAGATGATTGACCCAAATTGCTGGTGCAACAAGGGAAAGTGGCAGCAATGAGGGTGCTGATAAGCAGGTAAGGCAGGTTGGCAGCAGCAGCAGCAGCATAGGAAGATGGCAACCAAGAATTTTAGAGATCAAACCAAAAGGATTTATGACTGCTCCGTCCAATGGTTGAAAAGTTACAGGGTGGCACTCTTCTCTTAAAAGAGCCTATTCTGTATGGATGCATCTGTAATTAAGTTTGCAAGCAATTCTTATCGGTATAAGAAATATGGTACCCCTTTTAAACTGAGAAAACACATTAAATTAGAAGTCCAGAATCCAGGTATCATAAACCAATGCCTTTATGGCAAAAATTGATAGGTTTTCTACCCAGATGGTGTGTGTCATAGGCAAGAGATGATAACTAGAATAAGAACTATCCAACCCTGCTAAATGTGGTCCATATGAGCTTTGATATGTGGATCATGATCAGCAGTGTGAACTCTGACATGGCCTACTGTGCCTTTTGAAATCTAACTCATGTTATATCCCACTTTTAATTTTATTTCAATATTATAAAAATTATCTATGGCATTTTCCAGCAGTAGGAGTTTGCCTTTGGTTGTGTCAATGTGCTTCTAGGTCAGCTCTTAGTAAATTCAATCAATGTAAAATACATGCATCAGTTATTCATATTTGAAATCAACAATCCTAATTATAATTAATAACATTTAGAATACATAAAATTTATTTTAAAAATTGTTGTACAGGCTTCTAGCCTACACTAATAGCTCCAGTTAAGAATTAGTTGCAACCTTGACTTACTAAAAAGCCTTTTTAACTAACCATAACTATTATTAATAAGCTTTCTTCCGTCTATCACATTAATTTTGAGCATGCAGGAACAATTTACAAGTACAACCTATTCAAGGTTGCTCACACTAACTTGACGGATTATGGATCATGATATAACTATTCATTTTCAAAACACACAAACTAAACCCTAGGTTGCAAAGTAGATCACTTTAAAGTATTGCATCCAGCATTCAACTAAGCAGTTTCAGAAGTGTTCGTTTATCATCCTAACCTTCTTTATCTCTAGACTACCACCTGAGAAGCTCATCAATCTTGCAGATGCTAGTTCATTCTGACCTTCTCTATTGTTATTTTAACCGGTCATCAATCATCATCAAAATCAGTTATCATTTCTTAGTTGAGAAATGGATGAGGGGTTAACTTAGTGCATGTTCCATGGACAATAGCATTACATATCAACCTTATAGAAGAATCAAAAAATGAAACAGCTAACAAATTACCCATGTTTCGCCATGCATCAGTAGGCACCTTGAGGCTAGTCCGTGTCAAGTAACAAGCATCGTCCCATGAGTAAGGAGATTTCTTTATCTTATACCTCCAAAGCCAACAGGAATTCCATAACAGTAACTGGAAAAAAAAAATCTAGTATACTCAATAGAACAGTTTCTACACAACATAAATAGTAAAAACAAAGTAGACTGACTATAAAAGATGATACAGCAAACAAAATCATCTTTCTTTATAACTAATTTCAATTTAAATAACAAACCTACCTTGCCTAGAGTGTAAGGTAGAAGTGCAAATTGGACACCAAAAAGTTTCCACATGGTTGGTTTCTCAGCTCCATGGATCTGCAATTCCAGTTCATTACTGAGCTCTTCTTCCAATTTCCTGTCATGAATAGTCAGGTGACCAAGTTACAACAAAATTGATGATGGAACTTATACATAGTTCTAGGCAAGGTAGGTTCCTCAAAACTAATCGCCAGGTTTCCTAGAGCATATTGGATACGGAATTAATTATGCCATCATAACAGTTAAAGAACAGATACAAAAAATTTAGCCACTTCTAGCACAAAATGAAAACACATTTCAGACAGTGTTATAGAGGTAAAAGACACCATGCAAGATAAAGCATTTAGGTATAGTAGACATCTTCCAAGCCCATATAAATTTTGAACCCATATAAACAAACTTGAATGATTTTAAAATTTATTTTAAATGCTGTTGTTTACCTTTCCATCTTCAAAATAGTCCAAGTTCTGAAATAATAACTTAGCTTATTTTACCTTTAATATTATATACAAAATCAGTGATGAAGTTTGTTATGATGGATTTGGCTTTTATTTAAAAAATGAATTAAGGCTGCAAAAATCTATTTTTGTCTATTAAGGAAGATGTAACTCGCACGCCCAGGCAGTTGCCTGGCGCGCACCAGGAGGGTGTGCGCACGATCTGCAAGGGGCATGGGGCAGTTGCTGAGAACTGCCCACGCCTGGGACCGTTCCAGACGGTTGTGCCAACCGTCGCCACACGCACAGAGGGCGCGTGGGCCAAACTGCACTAGGACGTGCAGAGCAAGGGAGTGGGCGCATTTGCTGGGCTGATGGCACGCGCAGGGCGCACGCCGTGGCCATAACTGCCAGACTAGTGGGTCTGGGCAGTTACCAGCCACCCACTGGTTTGTGCCGTGAGAAGTGGGGCTGAGGGGCTTGGGCATTGGCTATAAATAGGCCATGCCTTGGCCTAAGGCTGGAAGGAGGGCAAGAAGGGCGTTCTGAGTGCAAGTGTAAGGGCAAGAGAGGGTGAGCCTTGGGAGGGTTTACCATTGCTAGCTTGTACTAGGCCTTATCCTTTATGCAATAAAGGTTGGGAGTTATCCCGTAAGCAAGTGTGTGTGATTGTGTGCTTTCTATGCCAGCTTTCTAGCTTTCTAAGGGGCAATAGTGCAGGTGAGGTTGGTAAGGCTGACTTGAGGAAGGAGTCCTTGAGTGCCGCACACCCAAGGCTAGTCCTTAGAGAGAAAAAAAAAAAAGAGCTTCCGCTATACTAGCCAGGTGGGGGCGTGTCAGGAACTAATTTCTTAACATTTTATATTTTAA
Organism: Calamus simplicifolius; assembly: GCA_900491605.1. Classification (NCBI taxonomy): domain Eukaryota; kingdom Viridiplantae; phylum Streptophyta; class Magnoliopsida; order Arecales; family Arecaceae; genus Calamus; species Calamus simplicifolius. The sequence continues at coordinate 339,267 of UESW01003887.1, read as the reverse complement.
TTTTCAGCATATTTAATTTAGATACTTTGCGTTTGTTATATAGTCCTCACTGAGAAATTATATTCTAAATGGTATGAAATTTGCCTAAGCAATGCATATCATCCCAGGGAATATACCTAACAAAAAAAGAAAAGAATAACATTACCAGCAGACATGAAATGGAGACCCAGTTCAATAGGATAATCTACCAAAGAATATTCATGCATTGTAGACAAATAACTATAAAACAGCTGAAAGTGTGGAATCTTCAGAACTTGTAACCATTAATAGACTCGAAAGAAGTCAATGGTCAACAAAATTCAATCTATGTTGTTTTCTATTATTCATTCTGGGCCTAGTTCTTAATTTCCATAGGAGTTTTTGAGTTAATTATTCCCTATTACAGTGGTTTTAGAACAAAAACAGTGGCCAAGAATAGATCCTTTTGCTTCTTCGGACATAAACTCTATATACCCCTCATTTATGTTTTTTTTTTTTATCTGATGGATCTTCTCATCAGATTGATAAACATCATAGTAGAAGGTGCACAAAGTTATTTGCCTTTTTACTTCCCCTCCTCTGTATGCCCGTGAGATGAGGGTGACTTCATTTCTCCAATAAATAGGATACCCTGTTGTCTCAGTCTATCCTAGTAGGTACCCTCATTTCTCTCTTCTTCTTTTCTTTATTTCTTTCTTTATTTCTTTATTTTCTTATCACTTTTTCCTTATTTTCCTTCTCTCGTTCTTTTCTTTTCTTCTCCTTTCCTTCTTTCTTTCCTTTTTTTAATTCTTTCTGTCCTTCCTTCTTTTCCTTTTCTTCTCCCTTCCTTTATCTCTCCTTTTTCTTCCTCTTTCTTTCCTTTCCTTTTTCATTCCCTTCCTTCCTTACTTTCTTTCCTATTTCTTCTTATTTCCTTGGATGGATAGATTTCGCCATCTCTTCTGCATCATAGATCTATTTCTTATGGGAATGGGATGGGACAATTAGGATGCCCTCTGTGCCACTGGGACTTGAAATCTTGTGTTGTAGCATGGTTAGGGCTTTTTTAATCCATAATAATGTTATCTATTGCTTGTTTACTTTTTTTTCCTTACCTTCTCTTGCACATTTCTGAATGGTATCTTCTGTGGAACCAAATCTGTTGCCAAACCTCAAAGATCAGTGCAGCAAGAGGGCAGATTTGTCTTTAACCCAATGTGAAGTGCAGTGGCATATCAAATCTTTAAGCCAATGATTAGCACCAATCAATGCAGTTACACATGAAGATGTTAGTCATAGTTAGAAGCTTTCATTCGCATCCAGCCTCATGGACATGCTTTCCAAGTGAAAGAACAATCATACACTGATGCAGTTTAGTTAGTGTAACATAATACACAGAAAAAATAACAGATGACTTAATGTTTGAGCAACATGAGAGTCACCCTTGGTGTCACATGACAATGGACTTGTTGGTCAATGATTATTTCTAGTCAAAGATGATGAGGCACAACACCTTACTAAGCAAATGATTTATTGTTGTCAAGTTTAGAATGCAAGATCACATGCACTCTGACAAGGAGAAATCTTTTTATGTATTAATTTTTTTATTTTACTTACAGTTGGATTGGAAGCACTTTAGGCAAATGCTAATTTAATTTCTTGTGATTTTTGTGCTGACTTTATGGCCTTTTTTAGAAGCAGTATTGAAATTATATTGTTATGATTAGTCTACAAAGTTCCACTTTAGGATTTATTGGGTTAGCAAATTCATATCATGATCAGCATTTACTTTTCAAAATTAGGCATGGCTTTGTATATGAGTTTACATAAGAATCTTGATCTTGTATAATGCCTTCCTTTAGCTAATCTCTGATCAAAGCTGGAATAGCAGTGACAAAAATATATTCTAGATTATTTTTAGTTTATATTATTTAGTTCTGGGTTTTACTTTCAATTAATCAGCTGTTTTATTATGCCTTGAGGGGTCCTTTATTTGACCCTTCAGAGCATAGGTCGCACTTTTTGTTCTTTTTTGTAAATTTTGCACCGATTTTAAGGACAGCTTTTAGTAGGTTTATGTATTCTATTTTAAGAAGGATTATATTACATGTCCCATTTTAAATGAAGGTTCAGCTACAAAAGGTTTTAGGTCATTAAGATTTGTATCTTCAGTGACTTTCTATGGAGGGTTCTACATGAAAAATGTTGTTATCTCTCAGTTCTTTGTGGTTTTAGCTTTAATTTGAGGTTAGAATTTGCCCCATGGACACTGCTTGTCTGAATGGCTATGATCTCAAGTCAGCACTACAAAGATTCATTCTTCACCAACTTTCCAAAAATGTCACATAACTATGATGGTGTCACAGATGGCAATGGAATGGAATGAGGTGAGGTGGGGTGGGATGGGGTGGGTACGGGGAAAAGTACCTGCAAACCTATACCCATCAAAAAAATTTATACCTATACCCATCCCATATGAATATAAAATTTTGTATCCATACCTGCACTCATGGGGATTATGTAATACCCACACCCATTCCGTCACTCATACCCATACCCACCCTATTATCCATATCCGTACTTACCACTTATTCTTTTAAAAATTTTTCTAGAATTAAATAAATTTAATTAATTTTTAGCTATTTGTTCAACCAAAATATGTTTCCTTCAAATTTGAACTCCATTCCAAAATGGGCTAGGCCTAGGACAATTGTAAGCTAATTTTTTTTTCTTCTGCAATTCCAAACTAATCAAATGGACCAGACCCTAAAAAATTAGTGTATGGCCCACTGACCCTTATTAAATAGGATAAATTTTTTTGCTAGAAATTATAAATAAGGATACTTAAGTAATTTTATTAGCAGTTGTAATGGGTATGAGGTGGGGCAGAGTGAGGTGAGGTGAGTAAATCGTTACATCCATACCAGTCCTGTACTTGTGACAGATATTGCCACATATCATCATATCCATACCTATACCTATTTTTTGAACTCCATACCCACCCTAAATGAAGCGGATGCGAGTAGGTACCTGCAGATTCGGGAGAAATTACATCTCTAAGTAGCATTTAAGTGAAGGCAGCAAGTTAAAAGAATGCATAAGAGGCCAGAAACAAAAATTACAATCATAATGATCCCTAACTCAAGCAACTTGAATAGGAGTAGAGTCAGACTTCTTCGGACACCTATTTGGATATATGAGCCAATAATAGGTAATGTCGAAGGTTTTCCTCCAGATCTGTCATTTCTTTTGAATATAATTCAAGAATAGCTTAGATGGGTCAAGTGCATACATTCCAAAAACCTTAAAAGCTTCATACAAGTCTAAATGACATGGATTATTGGGGAAATTGGAGATAGCATACAATAACAACAATAACAAAACCTTAATCCCAAACTAATTGGAGAGAAATATGAGATTAACATAAGGCAAAAATCAAGACGCACTAATCAACCTCAACGAATCTACCAAGGGAGGATGAGAAAGAAAGAGAGAAGTTTAACTAGAACTCCTAATAAAAAATGGAAAAATAATGTCATCCACCACAACAGATTGTCCCAACTCCTATAAACCTCGATTTACAGGCAGCAGGCATGGAACATGTCTCCACCCCTATTCAAGCACTTGTTAATTAGAAATTCCTCGAATCATCTCATGTCTATAGAGAATGCATGTACAAATAACATAGAGGACATCAAAATAACATATTATATCACATAAAACATAAAATTTGTTAAAATATTACTACTAAGTAATTTAAGAAGACAGCTAATAAATGAAAAAAAATAACTTATTAATGTTTTAAAGATGGATTATAATTGCTGAAATATGAGCGTGGACAATATTCCTGGGGGGACCATTCTCGATGGGCATCTCAAGTGTCGGAGGATTAACCTACCAACCAAGCTAATGAATAGACAAACATTTCAAATCATTGTATATAATTCTCAATGCCCAGAATTGGGAGGGAAGCTATCTTGTCCTCATTCTATACGCCCAAGCATGGTCCAGCTATAATAAGCAAAGCATGATGGTAATCTGATAAGCAGTTTAATTATCATGTCAACCAAAACCAGCCTAGACCTGACTTGCACTTTGAACCATTGGAAGGATCACAGGCCAGACATTCCAATTTGAATGTCTTCTTGATATACCCAATCATTGTATGCCGAACTGTCCCAAACCGGATGGTTTGGGGTGAATTGAACTGAACCACGAGGAAGACAGGACGGTTTAGCATAGGAGGTGGACTATCCTGAACCAATCGACCCAACCCTGAACCAACCAAACCAACATACCAAACTGAATCAAACCACCCAGTTCAGCCTAATCTAGAGTGGTTCATGGCTTGGAAACCCCTGGTCTATCAACTGGTACAGTTCTGTATGGTACACCTTGTACCAAACTGTACCAGTTTTTGGTACAATGAACTTTGCGCCCCATTCAACCCTATTGGCATGGCATCAACACTAATAGGATTGGGTACAATGTTGCAACCTTTGCATTTCTAATCAAGATTGGCCTGAATGACCAGGCCATACAATTTAGTGTATTTTTATGCTTGAGCAGAGAGTGCATTTCAGTAAGCTAGCTGTGTATAATCATTCACTCAAATGTGCTAGAATTCAAGAATTAGCTGGGGCAGGAAACTTATATTTCTGTAGAAGTTTGGAGGAAAGCCTAAAGTTGTGACTAAAATATATTAAAGTGTAATAATTAGCACATAGCAGGAACATATGGATAATATGGCAGAATTAAGGAAATATTGGAGAAAATTCCTAGCAACATTTTGATATTTATTTACTATAATTTCATTAGCTACCATAGATCTGGCCAACAATTCAAAATTGTTTTTGAAAATCAATTTGTGATAGAAATTTGAAGTAATTTATAATGAAAACTCTTTGATGCTATGCATCTGAAAATGTAAATTTGCAATTAATGATTCGGGTTAAAACACCACGCATTCAAATATCTTTTTTCACGTGCATAATTTTTCACAAGTATAATCTAAAATAGGGCAAAGCCAAACAAGGTTTTAAGCAGCAAATTAAGTTGGTCCATGCCAGCAAGCACATATTTTGCCAGTCCAGAACTGGCAAGCAGCATAGATGGCCAGACACCTATTAACTCATTTTCTCTTCTTTTTAAAAAAAAATGAGAAAGGTATTGAGTCCTTTTATCCTTTATTTTTCAATTTCAATGGCATGGCACATGTTGTGCCAACAGCCGACCACACCCACTGGCATTGGCACTTAAATCTAGAAGCCAAGGAAGTTCCACATAATTCCAGCTTTGACACCAGGATCCGGCAATGAGTATTTATTTTGAACAGGACATGACATGCTGAACTTTATTTGTACTTATAGACCCCATTCTGCATTTTCTTCAACCATGAAAATGATGCTGAATAAAATTATATGGATAAATTATGTCATGCCAAACTAACCTATAGTAAACATTGTCTGCAACACATAAAATCTTTAATTCTCTAAAGGGACTCATAGACATATTCTTACCTGTCCAAGTGCTTTTGACCCTTCTTCTTACTTGTTACTCCTCCAGTGCGTTCAAGCTCCAGTGCCTTTAACCTATTTTTGTAAGCTGGCGTCTTTTTCACCATGCTTACGGCCTGCAACAAGCATATCAGAATGAATAATAACTGATATGCATCATTAACAATACAAATAGAAGAGCAAATTACAAGTCTTCATTTTGTTATGATCAATTAAAACCAGAACACTAAGAACAAGTTAAGGTATAGTTATTCCATGTGAGCCAGTTTAGAGCACACAACAGTGAAATAGCTTGTTATCAACAAGCTACAGTTTGTGTGGACAAAGTACCTTTAACCTTTAATGCATTCTTCAAGTCATCATATCTGTTTGTAAGTTCCCAATATTGTTGACAAAAGCATTTTGTATTAGGAATTTAGCATAAATATTTAGCTTATATCCCAATGGGATTGCTTACATTCTCAACACTAACTTCCAAAATTTGCATTGCACCAGAGTGTGGGTCAATCTGGGAGTCCAGAACAAATCCCTGAGAATTTCGGTTTAGTTTTTGCAGATGATCAATTTCATGAAGATTCTGGGATTAGGAAACTTGTTGGCAGTGTTTTTCCTCTCGTCCAGGACTTTATATTTGTATCTTGGTTATCATTTCAAGATTGTCCACAAGATGAATAAGGCCCACTAATGGCTTTTCTTTTCCTGTGCATTCTCTGGAAAATATTTGCATTCTCTCTCTCTCCCATGTGAGTGCATGCATGCATGTACAAATTCCCATCATTCTTTTTTGTGGCTTGCTGTGCATAATCCAATCTGGTACCACCTAACCATGTTTTTTTGTTGTTTTGGGTTTATGTCTCCTTATTTACACTTTATCTGCTATTTCATCAATACAAGTCCTTTATCTTGGTGCTTTTTTCGTTTTCTCTGACATTTTCTCCAATCCTTTCCTTTTATGTAGCTCCCTTTCTTTGTAGGGAGATGGATTCATAAAGTTGTCAGCCAAAAGATAGGAACATGTTGATTACGAATATAATTTATTCTTGCCTAGGTAACAAGTTGCAATCTTACCAGAGCTGACGGAAATCCAGAAATTAAATCACTATTTCTCGCTTTTTTCAGTCTGTATTAGTGCCCTGAACGTGTTTGTAGACTTCTTAATGTATCTTTTCCATAAGTTAGGCCATTCAATATGCAATTTGACAGTAATTTGCCACTAATAAAATAGCCATGCTAGGAAAAAAGCCCAGAGTGTTGGCATCTGGTGATCAGCTCCCATTAGTGGGTGAGGGTGTAAACAAGATGAGGTCTAGCTCAATTCAATCAGCAACCAGGAAAGTCCCAGCTTGAGTTCTGCTAGTTTCAACTCAAGTTAGCCTGAACTCAGTTCATTTTGGATCAGAGATCATTGGAAAGTATTGGAAAAGAGGAGATAAGGTTAGGTTTATGGTCGAGAAGAGGGAATGGCTGGTGACAACATGAATGATCTCAAATCTTGTGAGAGAGGTGAAGGAAGGCAACCACTGAAAAGCTTGTAGACCTGCTGCCACAGCCAATTAAATCTTCTCAAAGGCAGCATATGGCAGCAATTATGGAGGAGAAATTGGAAATGAAGGTGAATGGTGCTGCCAAACAGGGCTAGTGTAACCCAAGGCAGCAGTTGGAAATGGTGGAACTAGAGTCCAAGGTTTCAGGGGATTGGGATAATATAATATGTAATTTTATTGAGCTCAATCAAGCTAAACACAAGCAAGCTGGACACAGACATTGTACACCTGGTTTGACTTTCAAGCTGAAAAGTCTAGCTTAAACTCAGCTAGATTAAAAAAATGAGCAAGGAGAAAACTAATTTCAAGCCAAACACAAGTTGCTCTTGTTTTTAAGTGGGTTGTTCTAGGAAGCTAAATACCCAAGGCTGCATTTGGGCACTAAAAACTAAACGGGGACTAAATAGAATCAACCACTGGCAACCACTTGCTAATCCTTTAACCATGGGTTAGAAATATTCACTGTTTGGTTGACATCTGAGAGTCTGTGGAATAAGCTGTGGAAAAAGTGAGAGAGAAAAAAAGCAGCTCTGATGGTTAACTTTATTTCACCCTCCATGTCCATGATAAATTAAAGTTAAGTGGGTCGAGTTACTTTCTGGAGCATTGACCAATTAGGCTTAGCACGCTAGTTTCAGACTTCTGTTTGGCTTGTTAAACTGCTAGCTCACCCCTAACCATCACATAGCATCCAAGCAGGGTCTATGTAGCATGAGAGGCCAAGTCAATTGACCATGCACCCCTATCTCTTCCTCCAATTCTGTTCGCTCTCTCCTAGTCTTCAGGTCACTTTCATTCTCCCTTATCCACTGTAAACATATTTATTTTACCTTCAAATTATCTTTGTCCTTAGTCTTTCAAGTGATACATACATACATATATCCAATGCATGCATGCATGATATATCACCATGAAATATAATCTAATATGTAAGACCTTGAGTCACTAAAAGCATGTAGTGTAAATAGAATGGATGTAAGGCTGGATGAAAAAGGAAACTTAGCATAGGATTGTTTTCTTGCATGCGAACTCTTAGAAAACTTCAATTATTTGGAATACCAAATGAAATATTCAGAATATAATGTATGGAGCAGAAGATATAGCAGCATTTTGTTATATAGAATGATACAGCAGAAAATATACAATCAACTCTCTTTTTTGTGCCATTCAAAGCAGCCATATATCTTTAGATGGTATAGCTGAAATGTAGTCTACAAATGACATCGTTCTTTATAAGAAAGGCGGTGAAAAAGAAAACTAGCAATATTAACTAGTCTCAGGAAGAAATTGACCATAACTGGAAGGATTTAACTTACCACAATGATTGCTTGGCATAGAAACTTTTCAAAAGCCAATGCATTTTGGCAATTCACATGCACTATAAGACTGTAATAGACTTAGTGTTTGGAACAATTCAGCAAAGTATTTGGATCAAAAATTCAAGAAAAAATAGAATCCGCCAAAAATTGAAAATAATTTAGATAATGATAACTTTTAAAAGAAAATAATAAATAAAAAAAATTAGATATTTATTTATTTGTTTGTTTATGGAAAAGCAAGCATGGGCAAAGCACATAGATGAATAACAGAAACAACACTACCACCACTGACAACAAAAAATTTGTAATTCATGAGCATTCCTTAAATAAATCATGAACCATTCATAAATCGATAGTAAAATTCATAAATAATTGAACAACTCTTGAATAATGTGACTGCCTTCTTTACCGAGAGAGAGAGAGAGAGAGAGAGAGAGAGAGAGATGTGATTGCCTAAGAATAATTTGGCAAATTATACAACCACTGAAAATGTTTTAATTAATTCCAGATTTTTTAAAATTCCAAAAAATGTTACACGCTTTATAGGTATAGAACAATGACAAAATCCTCCAATTTGAATTTAGCTAGCATGTCTCTTGCTGACAAAGCATGATTCATACCAAAAAAGGCATCGTTTTGATATATTAAAGGACAGAAATTTATAAGAACCTCAGTACCTGCGTATACCTGGTCCACTGGTTTATATATTGCAATGCAGAAATGACCAAAAGAATGCCCACAAAGACTGCTCGAGTATCCTGCCATTTATGTAAGACAGGAATGTTTAACAATTTGACATTACTGTATTTTCTGAATTGTTCTCAAATGAAAATTTCAACTTGACTTATAGACAAACTAAAGTAATTAAAAAAAAAGTCTTACTGTTTTATGTCCATAATATGCATGATAGTAACGGGCTGTGTTATAAAATACCTGGAACAAAGGAAACCATAGGAACAGAACTATTAATACAAGTGAAAAAAATATATAATACTGTACCAACAGCACAAGTACATGTTGATTGTATCCCCTTTAATTGTATTAGAAGAAAATAACCACAGGAACAGAGCTATTCAGGAAATGCCATGTTAAGTTAAATGAAAGCCAAAAGAATATGACACAAAAGGATAATATTAAAGGCATGAGAATGATGAAAGGACAGTTTAAGATATGAGATGAGAAGGACACAACTTAAAGGAAAGACAAACACAGGTACATGCGCAAAATGATTTTAAGATGTAAAGCAACAAAGAAGCTGCAAATGACTGCGAGTCCTCAGACCTAGCAAATGTAAAACATGGGATAGACCAACCTCAAAATATGGAAACTTCGATCTTCTGTACCAAACCTTTTTCAAACCACACCCGTCTCTTAAATGCTCGCTTAATTTATTTTCCCTTTCAAGATATTTGCTTCTAAGCGCCCACACCCTAACCACACCAGAACACTGATCCCAATTCAAGGACCATACCCAGAAATGGTTGAAATGACAAATCCAAGGGTTGCATCAGTACCAGTACTATATAGTTTACCTTACTGTTAAAGGTAGAGTATGGACCAACAGATTACAGCACCATGCCAACACACTGTATGCCTTCTTGTGCTGGCAGAACAAAATAGAGGTGGAATACCGTGGATTGGTATGGCGCTAGCATTGGGGTGTACCAGTGCAGCACCTTAGCAGTCATACTGATAAATCCTTGGGCAAAAGCCTTAGCAAAAGAACATGAGACACATGAAACATGATATAGACATCTCAAAAGTTCCTAAACCTAGCTAAATAGTTGGAAAGAATAATAACATCAAAACATGAGTTCACAAAACTTGTGGAGAGCTAAAGAATCCTGTTACAAACTTAAATTATAGAACTGAGAATGTTGTAATAGAATAGCACAGTTGACACTTGACAGTAAAGTCGAAAAACAAGAAGAAGATTAGAAAACTGAAAATGGCCAAGTATGGAATATTTGATAGGCCAAAACATCAACAAAAATGACCTTAAAAATATCAGATATCCAAGCAAGACAAAAGAGAAGAACAGGACAAGCCAGGACCTAATTATGCTTCAGGAACTCAGCGAATTGCAAGGAAGAAAGATGGATTTCATCCACTAGACTACAAAAAGGCAAGCCATGGATCAAAGATAGCCAAATCAATATCTAAGGTGGCTAATGATGCTGCATGAAATTATAACCACAACATGAAGAAAAGTGGTCAGCAGATAAAGAAGACAGCAGGGAAACTTATACGCTGATAGGGTACAAAAACAGTCATAGCAACCAGATCTGTTTGGCTGTTGTGCTGGTAGAAAGCAAGAGAACTGACATATTATATGATGCAGGTAAAATTATCATCACGTCAATATCCATGTGCACGACGAAAAGGTTAGGATCACTTTCGATTTCTGATTCGCCAGTTATCGCGTCCGAAAAAAAGACAAAACCACTACGTCTCAGCAAGACCGAAGTATCCTTATACCTCGACCAGGCCAAGCTATCCCCATGCCTCGGCCAGACCGAGCTACTATCCCCATACCTCGGCCAGACCAAGCTATTCCTATACCTCGGCCAGACCAAGCTATCTTTATACCTCAGCGAGACCGAGGTATTCTTGAACCTCTGCGGAACCGAGCTACCCAAATCTAGCCTAAGCGTGCATGTTGCCTATCGTCACGATGAATCCTTCACACGACAAACGGCTCCGATCGCTTGATTTCCAAAGTGGATTTCCTCAAAATTAACAGAAGTTTAAATCCATGATTATATGGCAAGGTTCCAGCCACGTGGGCCCCCAATCGTCCTAGAAGGGAAATAAAGCCAATAATGCCAATTGTGGCCTAGGGTCTATTAATCGCCGAATCTCAAAGCATTAACTAACCTTTCTAGCTGTTGATCCTCTAACAAATATGATTCAAATCTCACCAGCCTCGTAACAAACCTGATTCGAATAGAGTCAAATCATTCCGATTTCCCTACCTCCCAAGACACGTTCGGGGAATCAGGTGAGCAACCCGCTAATATTCGGACAGTCTATAAATACATTTTCCAAGAACTTTTAGGTACGCTCGCTCTTCCACTGAAAAATCCATTGAAGCTCAAGCTTCCTGAGGGACTCTTCTGCAAGAGCCTTCTCCTTTATCTGCTTGTTGTGAATTTTCACTGACTTGGGCGTCGGAGGGTCTTCCGCAGGGGCCACCCCCAGCGTTCCCTACGAGAGAACTGTCTTGCAAGTCCGTTCGAGCGGAGGGACGACACTCAGATCCGTAGGCGGGCTGCGTCCGAGTCAAAGAATGGATTTCTACGGTAACATATTGGCGCTAGAAGAAGGGCCTCAAGTCCTATAAACTTGTAGCCAAGAGACAAGGCTTAGAACCGAAAGAACAACCCTTCAATGGCCAATCGAAGGAGAGCAGCTTCAAATGCGCAGGATCAGGCCACCTCCCAAAGGCCTGATCCCGCAAACAACATGGCACCTCCGCAGCCGCCGCCGACCGAGACTCCCTCACCATCAGCAACCGTGGTCACTCAGGACCAGTTTACCACACTGGTCCAGCATGTTCAAGCTCTGGCCCAGCCAGTACAAGAACTCCATGGAGTTCCCCAACCGGCTGCCCCTACTCCACAACTCCCTTATGGAGTTGCCGCCCCGCTCCTTCAACGATTTCTTCCTTAACCCGCTCGAAGTCACGAGCCATCCACAACAACCCAACCAAAGAGGGCCAAAACCAGCACCACAAAGGGCTTGAGAGTTGAGCCCGCCTAGATCTCGGTGAGTTCGATCTCTTTTCCCGAGGTACTCTCGCCATGACTCGACACCGCTGCCACGGTCCCCCCGACCCCTCTCTCCTACTACCTGGGACGAAGAGGTTCAAAGACAGCTCCAGAGGATGTGTCGAGAGTGGCGGCAAGAGTTGGACACCATCAGGCAAGTTCCTCCTCCCCAATTGAATATGAAGCAGAGGATCCCATTCTCAGAGGAGATCATGCGGAAAGTGATTCCTTCCCATGTCAAGCTCCCCACCATTGAGCCATATCATGGATCCACCGATCCTGATGACCATCTGAGCAGCTTTCGATCCATCATGATGTTTCATGGAGTATCAGATGTGATCCTATGTCAACCTTTTCCTCTACTCTCAGAGGGTCAGCCAAAACCTGGTTCAATAGGTTAAAACCAGGTTCCATTGATTCTTTCGACGAGCTGAACTGCTGTTCATCAGTCAGTTCGTTAGTAGCCGCCGCCACCGCAGAAGGTCCGACTCTTTCTTTGAGATCAAGCAACGAGAGGGGGAGTCTTTGAAGAATTATTTAGGTCGTTTTAACACGGCCATATTGAAGGTGGACCATCTCAACCATGAGGTGGCAATGTCCGCTTGGCAGGCGGAGTGTCCAAGGAGGGTGACTTCTATCTGTCCCTAAGGTTAACTATCCGAAGAGCCTTTTCAACATGATGGCATTGGCGGATAAATATGCCAAGGTTGAGAAGTCACGAAGGTTAGCCCGGGCCGAACAATCAAAGAAGAAAGAAGGCTAAAGGGCTCGGAGAAGAACCGACCTTCTCGCCACGCAAGTCCGCCCCGCCGCTAGAGAGCTTCTTCGCCACCACCCAAAGATCGTACTTGAGTCCAGCCCGAAGGTTTAATCGATATACTTCCTCACCGCACCAAGGGCATAGATCCTGATGGAGATCGAACGCCAGATCCCTCAGCTATCGCCTCTCCGACGGAATATGGCCTGGAGAGACATGACCAAGTATTGTTGTTTTCATCGGGATCATGGGCATGATACTGAAGAGTGCTGGCAACTTCGGAATGAGATCGAGCAGCTCATCCGACAGGGGAGGTTGGATCGATTTAGAAGAGCTCCTGAACCGAACAATGGAGAGCATCAGCCTGAACCTCGCCAACCACCTCCACCAAACCCGCCGGTTGTTGGCAATGTCAATATGATTACAATGATCGACTCCTCACCGGCTCGGCTGAGAGATGCAGAGAATCCATCGAAGAAGGCTCAAATCGATGAGCTCTCTTTTTCTGATGAAGATCTTCGGAAGATACAGTATACACATGATGCTTTGGTTGTATCTCTTAACATAAATGATTATGATGTACACCGTATTTTGATTGATAGTAGAAGCTCTGTTAATTTTGTACTTTGATACTTTTGTGAGGATAAAATTGCGGATGAAATATCTTCGAGCTATAAACTCTACCTTGATTGGTTTCACTGGCGACGCAATTACTCCCGAAGAAGTTATTACACTGGTGGTTCGGCGGCACTTGGCCCATATAGCTATCGTTCACATGGATTTTCTAGTGACCAAGCTTCGGTTGCCCTACAATGTGATCCTCAGCAGGCCCGGACAAATATCCCTTAAAGCTGTTATATCCATACCTCATCTCGCAATGAAGTTTCCCATAGAATGGGGGTGGGAATAGTCCGGAAAAGTTAAGTTATGGCTCGTTATTGCTTTGTTGCTGATCTTCAGTTTAGAAAACCCAAGGTTGATGGGCTGGATGTTCAAAAGGATTTCACCGAGCAACGAGGGAAACCAGCCGAAGAACTCAAAGAGGTGCCGCTTGACGAAACTCAGCTGGACCAAACCATAAGGATCGGGTCACAATTGAAAGGAAAACCTCGGCAAGATTTGGTCGAGTTTCTTCAAAGGAATGCTGACGTCTTCGCTTGGTCTGCTTCTGATATGCCAGAAATCAGCCCAGATGTTCTTGTCCATCGCCTTAATGTAGAGGAGACATTTAGGCCAATCAAGTAAAAGAAAAGAAGCTTCGCCCCCGAGCATCAGAGGGCCATCGAAGAGGAGGTCGATAAGCTCATTAAAGCTAACTTCATTCAGAAAGTGAACTGTCCCGATTGGCTGGCGAATGTTGTCATGGTGAAGAAGTCAAATGGCAAATGAAGAATCTGCATCAACTTTATCGACCTCAACAAGGCTTGCCCGAGGGATAGTTTTCCTCTACCTCGGATTGATCAGCTTGTATACGCTACCTCAGGCCACCAGATGCTGACTTTATGGATGCTTACTCGCTACAACCAAATTCGGATGGCACCCGGAGATGAAGAAAAAATCGTCTTCATTATCGATCGAGGTATTTACTGTTACCGAGTTATGCCTTTTGGTTTAAAAAATACATGAGCAACCTACCAAAGCTGGTTAACAAAGTTTTCAAAGAGCAAATCGATCGGAATATGGAAGTCTATATTGCCGACATGCTGGCCAAGAGCAAGGAAGCGTCTTGACATATCAATGATCTTACAGAGAACTTTGCAATGCTCCGGAGGTATCAGATGAAGCTAAATCCAACCAAATGTGCCTTTGGAGTCAACTCTGGAAAGTTCCTGGGCTTCAGGGTCTCCCAACGAGGCATTGAAGCAAATCCACATAAAATCTAAGCTCTTCAGCAGATGGCGTCCCCAAAGTCGGTCAAGGAGGTGTAACGCCTTACTGGAAGGATAGCGGCCCTCAACCGCTTTGTTGCTCGATCGACCGAGAGATGTTTGCCCTTCTTTAAGGCACTTCGATCAGCTAAGACTTTCCAGTGAACTCCGGATTGTCAAAAATCCTTCGAGAACCTCAAGAAATACCTCAGCCCGCCACCTCTTCTCAGGAGCCTGAGGATCGGGAAGACCCTGTACTTGTATATGGCAGTCTCAGAGAACACCATCGGGTCTGTGCTGTCCGGAAGGATGGCAAAATCCAAAAGCCAATTTATTATGTCCAGCAAAATACTTCGGAACGCTAAGATGAGGTATACCTGGATTGAAAAGATGGTGTTGGCTTTGATAACGTCCGTTCGGAAATTGCGGCCTTATCATCAAGCACATACTATGGTGGTCCTAACTGACCAACCTATCAAATCAATCATTCAATGTACGGAGGTGTCGAAAGGATGACCAAATGGGCCGTTAAGCTGAGAGAACATTATATCCGGTATCAACCTGTTCGGCCATCAAAGCACAAATTCTAGCAGATTTTCTACTTGAGTGTACCATACCAGAGTATGGTTCCACATCAGATACTTCCGAGCAACCGAGGCCCGAAGCCCTGTGGCTACTTCATGCGGACGGGTCCTCCAGCATTAATGGTCCTGGCGCCGGCTTGGTCCTCACCAGTCCGGAGGATGCGACCTTCGAGTACGACATCCGCTTCTCCTTCCCAGTGTCTAATAATGAAGCAGAGTATAAGCTTTGCTTGCCGGACTCCGAATTGCCCGCGATTTGAAGGTGAGGAGATTGAATACATACACCGACTCCCAACTAGTCGCAGGCCAAGTGCGGGAGAATTTGAAGCTCGGGAACCAAATATGGTTCGATATCTCCAAAAGGTGTATGGCTTGTCTTCTCATTTATCTAAACTTGAAGTCATTCAAATTCCCAAAACAGAGAATGCGTGCGCCGACCTTCTATCTCGCCTAGCGATTACGGATTCGATGGATCTCGAACGAAAATTTCACTTGAAAATCCTTGAAAAGTTCAGCATTGCCGATGTTGATCGGATGATGCAAATTAAGGCTGAACCTTCCTGGTTCGACCCATTCTCAAATATCTTAAAGAAGGATAGCTCGACCAACAAAAAGGAGGCAAGGAAGCTAAAGATGCAAGCGACTCATTATGTCCTACTCGATGACCAGCTGTACAAGCGATCTTTCTCCATACCGTTACTCAAATGCCTTCGGCCGTCGGAAGTTGATTATGCTAGGCATCTTCGGCAATCACCTTGGCGGCCAAGCTTTATGCTATAAAGTGCTGCGCCAAGGATACTATTGGCCAACCATGCAGAAGGATTCTGACGATTTCGTCCGAGCTTGTGACTCGTGTCAACGACATTCAAATATCCAGAAGCTCCCTTCTGCTCACTTGATACCAATATTGTCTGCCTGACCCTTTGCTAAGTGGGGGATGGACAACCTCGACCCTTTTCTCTTGCTACAGGACAGAGAAAGTTTCTATTCGTAGCAATTGATTACTTCACCAAGTGGGTCGAGGCCGAGGCAGTCGCTCAGATAACTGAAGCTCGGGCTAGGGATTTTGTATGAAAATCCATTATTTGTCGGTTCGGCCTTCCGCACACTATTATCACCGATAATGGCAGGCGGTTTGATAACCCTAAATTCCAAGAGTTCTGTGAGGATCATGGCATCCGCCATCGGCTTACATCGGTCAAGCATCCCGAAGCCAACGGGAGGCAGAGGTGACTAACCGAACCTTGCTGCAAAGGATCAAAGCTCGACTCAACAGGGCACGTGGCAGGTGGGTAGATGAGCTTCACCACATTTTATGGGCTTACCGAACCATCCAGAGGGTTCCCACGAGCGAAACTCCATTAGAATGGCCTTCGGTACTGGAGCTGTCATCCCTGTGAAGATTGGACTACCCTCACCACAGTGGAGAATTATTCGGAGAGTCGAGCGACGAACAGCTCCGAACCAATCTCGATTTAATAGAAGTCAGAGAAAAGGCCCAGATCCGAATGACGGCCTATCAGCAAAGGGTAGCCCGATATCATTCCTCTCGAGTTAAAGGACAATCCTTCCTTCCTGCGATCTTATGCTCCGCAAGGCATCTATTTCTAAGCCATTAGAGCAAGAAAAGCTATCTCTGAACTGGGAAGGTCCCTATCAAGTTGCAGAGGTTCTTAGACCCGGCACTTACAAACTTCAGGAGCTGGATGGAAAATCTATTCCCGGACATCAAATTCAGATATTCTCTGGATATACCATCAGTAAAGTAGCTTCTACTAAACTCATTCTGTTTACAATAGCGAAACTTTATTTTTAAAGTTGCAATGTCCATGTTTCAATTACCTCTCCAAAAAGTTGTTATAAAGGACATGCCTCACTCAATCAGCGATCCTCGAATCCCTCTCTCCGAACCTCGGCAAGGCCGAGCGATTTCTCTGTATCTTGGCAGCGCCAAGTAAAATATAATCTTTCTTCAAGCCTCGGCAGGACCGAGTGATATTTCTCCAAACCTCGGTAGGGCCGAGCGATTTCTCCGTACCTTGGCAGCGCCAAGTAAAATAAAATCTTTCTTCAAGCCTCGGTAGGACCGAGTGATATTTCTCCAAACCTCGACAGGGCCAAGCGATTTCTCCATATCATGGCAATGCCAAGTAAAATATAATTTCTCTTCGAACCTCGATAGGGCCAAGCGATTTCTTCGTACCTTGGCAGACCAAATAAAATATAATCTTTCTTCAAGCCTTGGCAGGACTGAGTAATATTTCTCCAAACCTTGGCATGGCCGAGTGATCTCTCCGTACCTTGGCAACGCCAAGTAAAATATAATATCTCTCCGAACCTCGGCAGGGCCAGCGATTTCTCCGTACCATAGCAGCGCCAAGTAAAATATAATCTTTCTTCAAGCCTGGCAGGATCGAATGATATGTCTCCGAACCTCGGCAGGGCCGAGCGATTTCTCCATACCTTGGCAGCACCAAGTAAAATATAATCTTTCTTCAAGCCTCGACAGAATCGAATGATATTTCTCCGAACCTCGGCAGGGCCGAGTGATCTCTTCGTACCTTGGCAATGCCAAGTAAAATATAATCTCTCCGAACCTGGCAGGGCCGAGTGATCTCTCCGTACCTTGGCAATGCCAAGTAAAATATAATCTCTCGAACCTCGACAAGGCCAAGCGATTTCTCCGTACCTTGGTAGTGCCAAGTAAAATATAATCTTTCTTCAAGCCTCGGCATGACCGAGTCATATGTTTCTAAACCTTGGCAGGGCCAAGCGATTTCTCCATACCTTAGCAGCGCCAAGTAAAATATATCTTTCTTCAAGCCTCGGCAGGACCGAGTGATATTTCTCCAAACCTCGGCAAGGCCAAGCGATTTCTTTATACCTTGGCAGCGCCAAGTAAAATATAATCTTTCTTCAAACCTCGGCAGGGTCGAACGATTTCTCCGTACTTGACAGGGCCAAGTAAAATATAATCTTTTTCCAAACCTCGGCAGGAACGAACGATTTCTCCGTATCTTGGCAACGCCAAGTAAAATATAATCTTTCTTCAAGCCTCGGCATGACCGAGTGATATGTCTCCAAACCTCGCAGGGCCGAGCGATTTCTCGTACCTTGGCAGCACTAAGTAAAATATAATCTTTCTTCAAGCCTCGGTAGGACCGAGTGATATTTCTTTAAACCTCAGCAGGGCCAAGCGATTTCTCCGTACCTTGGCAGCGCCAAGTAAAATATAATCTTTCTCCAAACCTCGACAGGGCCGAACGATTTCTCTGTACCTTGGCAGCGCCAAGTAAAATATAATCTTTCTTCAAGCCTCAACAATACTGAGTGATATTACTCCGAACCTCGGCAGGGCCAAGCAATTTCACCGTACCTTGACAGTGCCAAGTAAAATATAATCTTTCTCCAAGCCTCGGCAGGATCGAGTGATGTTTCTTCGAACCCTAGCAGGGCCGAGCGATTTCTCCGTACCTTGGCAGCGCCAAGTAAAATATAATCCTACTTCAAGCCCCGCAGGGCTGAGTGTTTCCTCCGTACCTCAACACGACCGAGCTATTTCTCTGCACCTCAACAGGTCAAACGATCTTTCTGTATCTCGGTGGGTCCAAACGAGCCGCTTCATATTTTGACTAGTCTAGACATAATCTCCCAGAGAAAGCGTTCGCTGAGCGACAATCTACATACCTCGATGGAGTCGGGTAAAACCCTCTTTATCCCTCGGCATGACCGAGCCATTTATTATGATTCCAATAAACAAGATAAAAACTCTTAAGGACCTTCGGCATGATCGAACTCCCACCAAGAGCCAGCAAGGCCGCCCAGGTCTTCCTATAATCTAAGACAAATCATGCGTTTTATCCATGAAAGATCAACATAATCTGATGCGCATTAGCAAGCCTAAGCTGAGTCACCAAGATACTTGGCCAGAGCCAAGTTCCTAAAGCGCTCCTAACGTTATAGGTGTTTCATTCAATTGAGTGCAACCATTCGGAGATCTTCTCCTTAGCAAAAAGGTACCCTATTGGGTGTTCCTATGTCTCGGCAGGACCGAGCATTTATCCCACACCCCATTTGATTCAGAAAAAACTAACGTGCCTATGAATGATTTATGTGTCAGAATGATACGATGACATCAGTGCGTTAGGAAAACTAACGCTTAGCAGAAAAGAGACAGAACAACAAGAAAAGACAAACATATGAAAAAAAAGACTTCTTTTATTTCAATAATATCTCATTACAAAAGTTACAGCCTCTTGCAAGGCATTACAAGTGCATTACAACACAGAAAATAAAAGAAAATGCTCGAACAAACAAGTTCGACCGACGACACTGCATCAACATAGCTTCTGCCTATGCTTCGAAAATCAGAGAAATCAGACAAAACAAGCTCCGCTGAATTACGATCTCTAGAGTGATTGAGGCGAAGGCGAAGAAAAGAAGCAACCTAAAGAAGAAACTCACCTCCGGCTTCCCATCCCTCAAGCAGCTATGACTATGGAGAATGGAATACCACAGGAAGAAGAGGCTTGGCGATAAAGGTCACCATGGTCGACGAAAAGCCTGTGAAAACCAAAGCCCATCAAAAATTGCATTTCCAGTGGCCTTTATGGTTCCACAATGGACGGATAGAGCCAAGTAGGAAGCGCCCGCGTGCGCTTCCCATATGACCTCTATCCCCTTTCTGCGCTTCGCATATGACCTCTATGACTCATCTCTTGAGGATAATTTGCTTTTTAGCAACTTCATCATCCCAACCGTCAGAGCCGAGGCAAATCTCGAAGGGAAAATCCAGCCTTACAGTCTTCAACTTCGACATGGGACGGGGTGCACACATTTCTTTATGCCCTCAGAATATGAAAACCTTCGGGACATGCTCAAGCATTCTCTACTCTCCCCTTTTTATAGACATTAAACGGGGGGCAGCCATTAACAAGGGAAGAGCTTCGAGACACAGGGCGCGACAATCGCGTCGCATTCGGGACCACGTGTCAATATTTTACGGAAACTCGGTACTCCGCAGAGTATACCGGAGGACTCTCCCATTATAACAGCAAAAAGTAAGAGATCTCTTCTTGATCTCGGATCGGAAGACTTAAATGCGAGGGGCTATTTTCGGTTTGAGCAAGCTCGACAAAGCCTCTACGGTCCTATGGTGATCGACTGCTTAACGTATACGAAAAGCAAGCTCGCATCGAAAAAAACAAGGCATTAACAATGAAATAAATGCCTTGAGAAAAACGAAATACCCTTCAAAGGCTGAGCTATCTCCTGTGCTTCGGCAAAGCCGAATTATTCCCTTTACTTCGGTAAAAACTGAGTTGTTATCTTTACTTCGGCAAAGCCAAGTAATCCTCTACTTCGACAGGTCTGGTTGAGTTAGCCTCAACAAGATCGAGTGACCTCTTCAATTTCGACAAAGCCATTAAAAATTTCCTAAGAGCTGGTTCATCTACTTGGCTTTGTAATAAGCTAAGTTTAGGCATCATGGACGAGCTAAAAGACCATCTAACACGCGATGTCAAAACAACAGAACACATAAAGAAAAGCGAAAGATCTATTCATATCATTAAATAAGGCTCCGCTAAGCCCTTAAATTGTAAGAAAAAGAAAATTACAAGAACAGCCCTTAAGACTTGGGCTCGGTCTCAAAAGCAGCTTTAGTGATATTCGGGGAAGACTGGCTTGGTTCACCTACCTCGAACATGGCTGGACGAGGAGCCTCGGGTTCTTCGGCAACATATTGAGACTCTCTTCCCCTCTGCTAGCCACCCCTGGATTCGGGACTAGTGTTGTGTTTGGGATGACTTCGAAGTCAACATCCAGGATATCATATTCAGCCTCGGCAGATAGCTCGATCCTCGGTATGCGAACGTCATAGTAATCGACTTCTAAAAAGGAAAGGTCCAACTCTGGGTATCTCTAAGAAACCTTCATTCGCGTTTCCTCCTCTCCAAATTGGAATGCATCAGCACAGGCTGCCTTGCGCTCATCTAAAAATTGAGCAGAACTTTTATACTCTTCCACCGCCAGAGCAACCTGTCTATTGGCTTCAGTCACTTGGCCCTCGAGTTCAGAACACCTCTGACGACTCGAGGCCAACTCCGCTCTCAAAGCCCTTAATTGATTATGAGCTTTGAACGCCATCCTGCTCACCTGAGGATACAAGACCAATCAGATTAGGGAGAAAAAACATGAAAGAAGCAAGAAGATGCTATACCTTTTCTTCCCACCGAGCCATTTTTTCATTTAGCTCTTGGATCCTATCATGTGCCTTTAACTTGTCCTCCCTGTACTGATACATACTCCCTTGGATGTCATCAATCCTCAGCTGTCTCTCTTCAACTTCTTGCTAAGAGTGGGCTAGATCAGCAGTAAGTTTGGCAATTCGCTCCCGCTGCCACCTGGATTTGTCATCCTCTTCATCAAGCCTCTATTTAGAGCATTCCTTTCCTCGGCAAAAATCCTATTCAGGTCGTCCCACCTCTCGTTAAAGCGTTTCTTCAAGGCCTTTATCTCTTGGACATGCTCGGACTTGCATTGCAATAATTCCGACCGAGCTTTGTCGGCTGAATCGCGAGCTCCTCTGAGTTCATTAGCTTCGGCCTGGAATCTGGACGCTCTCTAGAGTAGTTCTCTTAGTTTTCTCAAATTTCTCGATATTCTCCTGAGCTACTCCCAAGGCCTTGGAAAGCTTCTCCATTGATGCTACCTTTTCCTGAAGGACAGCAGCCTCCCTCCTGGCTTGAGCGCAGGCTCCCGCAACCAGGTTCAAGCGACAGCACAATGACCTCATTATGATAGTGCTCTGCAAATGAACTTTCGATGGTGAGTTCCGATTAAACTACACTATGAAAGCAAAATGCTTCGATATTCCTGCTTACCCAATAGGTGTATGCCGACGCTATCTTAGTAAGCGAGTGATTGTCAATTTCGGGAAGAAGCTCGATATCACTCGGTATGCCAGCTCGCCCGAACGCTGCGGTGACAATGTCCTCTTTGGCTAAGGAATTGTCCCTCTTGTATAAGACGAATCGCATCGGAGTGGACAACATCTCCTCAACCTCTGGGTTAGGCGCGAGCGAGTTCATGGCTAAGGGATTGACTTGTGGAGGCTTGGTTCGAGGAACCCCAATTCACCTCGCCTCTTCGAACAGAGCTTCTGCATAGGATGCTTCGGCGCCTGTCCATTCCTCCCGATGCCTCTGTTGGAGGAACCTCACTCCGGGCTTCCTCCTCGTCTGAGGGCTCTTCTTGATCCACAAGCGCTTGCCCTGTTTCCTCCATCCTCATTGGAGCCTCAATCGCTTCCTCAACCTCCCTCGATTCTTCGGGAGGATGCCCCCCGACATGAGGCACCTCCTGTGCCTCGGTCTCTTCCTTAACCTCCCTCAATTCTTCGGGAGGATGCCCCCCGACAGAAGGCACCTCCTGTGCCTCGGTCTCTTCCTCAACCTCCCTCAATTCCTCAACCTCTCTCAATCGCTTCATCTCCTCACCTGGAGCCGAGGGTTCTCCTTCATATACGGAGGGTGGTCTCAGGCTGCCAGCCCCCTCAGGGCACAACTCTTTATCTCCCGACGGAGGGGCTACGGGGCCGGTCGGCGGTGTCCCATCAAAATCGTCCAGTATCACCATTACTTGTGGGAAGGAAACCTTAACAATTCCTTTCAAATTTCCTTCAACCACCTGCCCCTCCACTATTGGTTCCCCTTTTGATGGGGGAGACTTCTCTCTTGCAACTGACACTCCCATCTCCTTCTTCTTCGGCGTAGAAGATTGCTGGCCAATCTTAGATTGCTTCGCCTTCCTTGAATGTGGTTCATGATGACAAGGTTTTTTCTCGGGCTTATGCCTCTCCCCAGAACCGATTCTTCTCTGACGCTTACCAAGCTCCCCCTTCATCTTCGACCACTCCGAAGAGTAATCAAATCCTTCTCTTCTTGCTGTGACAGTTCCTGGTGTGCATCTAAATCTTTGACATAGTTCATCCATACTCTGGGGAAATCAGAATCGATGTTCCCTTCGACAATGAAGAACCGAGATTTTCATTCCTTTATGGAAGATGGGTTCTCTGATATCATTTTGAATGACTTCCGAGGCCCAATATAAGGCCATTCAGAGCCCCTCCCGGAGACAAGACTGTAGCAAACCCAAACATGGGAAGCGTTGTTGTCACTCCGACGCGGCTGCAAATCGATATGAAGCCATGATATTGCACCAATTGTTCGGAGCCACCATTGTCGGGCAGATACTATAAAACCCCAGACTCCAACTGCTCTGTGACCATCTGCTCAGGCTCCGGTACCCATAGAATGATGTCCTGAGGAATCCTATACCTTCGGCGAACTCTCTTCAAATCCTTTGAGGTCATTGCGGAAGCATTGTTGCCAGGGCGTTTCATATTTTCAAGTTAAGAGGAACAAGCTTCAAATGGGAGCATAGGAGTCTTGAAAAATGAATCTTCGAAGATGAAGTAAGGAAACAGCATGGTAGGAAATAGCGCTACCCAACCTATTTTTAAACCGTCCTAGAAGAAAGGCAATGCACCATCGGCGAGGATCCCCAAATTTTCAAATCACCAACTCAGATGCCTTAAGCGCAGGGACTTATCATGTGTTGTTCCTTCCAATCGTCATTCGCGAGAAACAGAGGGGTTTCTGCTTCATCCATCGAGAAAAATGATGGAATGGCGACGTGGCATTTATGAAACCATCATTGCGCACATCTTTAAACTCAAATCCTCTCATCCAAATGAAGCCATCTGGAACTCTACTCCCTGTGCCCGAATTTACACTTTGGACCAGGGAGTGGGGGGCATGTGATGCGGGGTAAAATTATCATTATATCAATATCTGTGCGCATGGCGAAAAGGTTGGGATCACTTTCGATTTCTGATTCGCCAGTTGTTGCGTCCGGAAAAAAGACAAAGCCACTACGTCTCAACAAGACCGAAGTATCCTTATACCTCGGCCAGGCTGAGCTATTCCTGTACCTCGGTCAAACCGAGCTATTCTTAAACCTCTGCGGAACCGAGCTACCCCTACATCTAGCCTAAGTGTGCATGCTGGCTATCGTCACGATGAATCCTTCACACGACGGATGGCTCCGATCGCTTGATTTCCAAAGTGGATTCCTCAAAATTAATAGAAGATTAAATCCATGATTATATGGCAAGGTTCCAGCCACATGGGCCCCCAACCGTGAGGAAAATAAAGCCAAGAATGCCAATTATGGCCTAGGGTCTATAAATCGCCGAATCTCAAAGCATCAACTAACCTTTTTAGCCGTTGATCCTCTAACAAACAGGATTTGAATCTCGTCGGCCTCGTAACAAACCTGATTCGAATCAGAATCAAATAATTTCAATTTCCCCACCTCCCAAGACACGTTCGGGAATCAGGTGAGCAACCCGCCAATATTCGGACAATTTATAAATACCTTTCTTAAGAACTTTTCAGGTACGCTCGCTCTCCCACTGAAAAATCCATTGAAGCTCAAGCTTCCTGAGGGACTCTTCTGCAAGAGCCTTCTCCTCTTATCTGCTTGCTATGAATTTTTACTAACTTGGGCATCAGAGGGTCTTCTGCAAGGGCTACCCCCAGCATTTCCCACGAGAGAACTGTCTTGCAAGTCCGTTCGAGCGGAGGGATGACACCCAGATCCGTAAGCGGACCGCGCCTGAGTTGAAGAATGGATTTTTACGGCAACATTATAAATGATTGATGAAAGATTGTAGGTAGGGAAAGGAAAAGTCAAATAAAATAATAAAGAAAAAAGAAAGCTAACATAAACAAGAAGGTTTTTATATCTATGTTAATGTAACCATCAAGCTTGGCTATAATATATATTCACCACCACATGAAAGGTTGAGCAAAAGAACAAACATACACCTACAGTTGGAATGCAACAAACCAAAAGATCTTTAATAATCAATATATTCAAATGATAGTTGTTAGGGATGAAATTAAATGTAAGGATGCTCATCAAAATTCAATTCAGAGGTGGAAATAGACACTAACAAAGATAAGAAAATATAAGCATGAAATCACAGCTTTCAAATACCAGGTTGGTGATCCTAGCTATGGTATCGTAAACTTAAGGAGCCAAGAGTTTGTATATATGCTACATCATGGAAGGAGGGATTGTGTTTTCATGTATACATATGCACAGGCATACTGATATAGGAAAAGATAGAAAAAAAACAAGATAGTAAAAATTATTTAGATGAAAGTTTAAAGGTTAAGATTGTAAATGTTAAGAGCATAAGAGATACAATAATTTTAATTAAATTAGTGTTAAGAGAGGAATCCAACAATATTATTACTAGTTATATTCCTCAAGCAAGTTTATATAATGCTACAAAGCAATGCTTTTGGGAGCACATAGATGAAGCAATTAAAAGATTTCTAGCGGAAAAAATATTTATCAAGGAGATTTGAATTGGCATTTGAGAATATATAATATGAGCTTTGAAAAAGTATACTTATGTTTTGGAGACAGAAATAAAAAAAGAGTAATTTTAGAGTTTGCAATGGCATATGATTTGGCATTAGCTAACATATTTTAAAAGAACTCTCATTTAATAACTTTTAAAAATGAATATTACATTAATCATATATATATATATATATATTAAAATGATTAATCAAGTTTGTGTAAAAATTATAAGGTTATGCCAAATGAGAGTTTAGCTATCCAACATAAATTAATGGTTATAAATATATATATATATTCAAAAATAGAGGAGAAATATTAAAAAATATCGAAATTCAAGGATCAGATAGTAAAATTTGAAAGAAAAAAAAGNAATGATGGTGTTATATTAATATTATCAAATTGTTTTCTAAGAAGTTGGTTGGCCACATATAACTATTTAGGAGTGGATACAGGTGAAGTTCTGGTGGCCACACCCAAGTCACATGGAGATACATGGCTACACAAATTTTTGAATTCCAAAGAGGAATTGCTTAAGCATATTTAATGTTCATCTTATTTGTTAGCTAAGTCGAGGAGCAGCAATGGAGAGAATAACCAAGTCTCTTGCTACCTCAGCAGTATAATCAACAGCTTTCTCAGCACCAGCTTCCAGAACTCGATCAATACTCTTACTTCCGCATGTGGTTGACACACTGCACCCTGCAGCTACTGAAAGCTGAATTGCAGCTAGACCAACTGCTCCTCCCCCACCAAGCACTAACAGTCTCTGTCTGTGAATAAATTAAACAAAGAAAATGCCATGAATTGACCTATAAGATCACAAAAGAAAAGCTGCCAGCTGCTTTTATATGACAAGCCATTTTTATATACACGAACCAGTAGACAACCTGAAAGTTCCGGTAAATTCAGCAATTTGAGATGGTAAAGCAGAGGTGTTAGCTAAACAGGCAAGAAAAGTTCTGCCAGAATATTTAGATTGGAAATCATGTTCTCAGGAAGAAAGCACACATTAAATATCATATCAGTGATTCCATCACCAGCTAATTGAAAAGAAACTATGAGAAGAAAGTCCAAATTAGATATATCCACAAAGTCACCTTCCTTATGTATCATCAGTTTTCTGCTTGCAACATGCATCCATACCCTAAAACTAGAATGGAAACATGGTAAAGCAATTAATAGAAACTCCACATACAATGCAAATGTGTTTACAATTCCTTTGGCCCCTAACAGCAATGGAATTGAAGATCTGATCAAATTTCTCATGTTGATTTCTTGCAATCCGTAGCAAAATAAATTTGCAATGTTTTCTTTCTGTAATTTTCACCAAATATCGATGATATTAGCCTCAAACAAGTATGATAAATCATATATGTTTATTATGGATTTAGTTAGGGTAACGAGCATGTATTCACATTAACAGAAGAATAAAACAATGGTCAATCTGGAATCAGCCAGATTTTTCATTTAATTTCCCCGAAAAATTAATCTTCTGTATGTTGGTTCTTTGACCCTAGATTCCCAAGAAACCTGCAGTTGGAAAAGCATCATGGCCTCTTGACTGCAAAAGGTTCAACATTAACATTAGATCTAGTCTTTCTTGCCTTATTCAAGTAGGTTAACTTCAGTAAGATAATATGGTTAACTGACTATCACATACAATGTAGTCCTATCATTTTTTTTCTTACTCAGGACAGGATCTCTCTGTCATCTCCAACTTCGTTTGGACATTAATTGCAGTTATGCCTTTAAACTCAAATATAAAATATGATTTCTCGTGATAAATCAATCAAAGAGATCATTTCACAATACTGATTCATAAAGGTTTTCATAATCCAACTTATTCAATGAGCTTAAAATCTTTGATTTTTTTCATAAAAAGAAAGCAAAGGAAACATTACAGTTCCTATTAAAGCTAATAATAAAAAAAACTTTTCATTAAGTCCTGTCTGTAAAGGGTATAGGGTAAGCTCCATGGACCTTCACCATTTGTGCTATCAAAGGCAAAAAACCTACTTGATGATACTCATTACCATCAGGGGCTATAATCATATACAGCTAGAGTCTCTCAAAGTTCGTAACTAACCCAATCATCCGTGATATTTGAGCTACGTATGTCACCTCCAAGTAGCAAAGCCCATTCTTGAGTTTAGGGCAATGTGCTGCTTCTCACTTTGCTCATTCCATGATGAGTACTTAATGCATGCTTTTAATGCAGTGCCATAAAATCAACCATTATATTTACACACTGGTGAAAGCAACATCTACAGCAGATATGCACACAAAAAAAAGGTTCTCTTTGGAATTAAGAATACAGTAGGAATATCCATGTAAATGTTTGGAGTGCCCCCACCAATTTCACAAACTTTCCCTTTGTAAGGTAATATTCATGTCATTGGGCATACCCTTGAGTGATTCTAGCGGTACTTTTTAAAGCACGCCATGCAGTCAAAGCAGCAAAAGGAATGGCACTTGCCTCCTGCAAAACGATAAAATAAATCCCTCAAGAAGTCATATGTAGGTAAAGAATTTCTAAAACCAAGAAAACTGTCTCACTAAGAAGAAATTGTTAAAAAAAGAAAACTTTAACAGAATATCAATAGCTAGAAGTCAGAAAATCATAGACATCATTTTAAAACCAACCTTAAATTATGAGAGAATCTTGAAAATAATCAATAAAATTTTCTCCGCAATATTCAGAGAGTACCTAAAAACATTAGGCACATTTATAAAATTGCAGATTCAAGCAGTTGATCCTCCAGTCATGCCTATCTTAAACATATTAATGGCCAAGTAAATGCTAGTTCTAGATCCACTAGGTATCATTGACCGATAGAATGTGACAAGGGAGAATTATTTATTCACAGCCCACTGTGTAATTGGTGGACAAAATAGACATAGAAAGACCTCTAAAATTGGAGTTTGATGCATGTTTCCATGGATAAAGTTCACACATTATTTTAAGTATGAGTCTGCTGTAGCAGACAGGAATTAGGGGCATACCACCAAAGGCCATTCTTTTTTGTTTCTCTACCATCTCGAGTGGCAGGCAGTGCAAGGCTTCTGCACTTAAGATTTGTGGACTTGGATTTCAGCTTGTCAGAAAATCAACAAAGAGAGATAAGAGCATGATTTCTAGCTAGGTAATGCTTTCCCTAGTCAATTTTTTATTTTTATAAGAAATCTAGTCCCAAATCAAGGGGGATTTGTAATTGTTGAGTGAGGATCATGTTAAAGTTTTATTTCTTGGTGAATGAACACCGGAGAGCATGAATCCAGAATCAAAATCAAAGAAATATGCGATTTTGGGTTGAAGACAACTGCCTCCATACTTAAGGAACATAGTTATATTCAAGTCACTGATGAATGAATGTCATTGTTCAATCTATTTTTCATTAGAAGTTATGTGAACTTATGTATGATACAAATAACTCCGTCAAGGCCGGTCCCAAGCCTAGGTAAAGAAGGAGGGTTGCGTTAGATAGCTCACACGGCGTAAAACTCCGTCGGATCCTTAAAACATGAATCTACTAAATCAAACTATGCGAAGGGCTAGAATATCCCGTTAAGAGACGCGTTGCATCTGCCTCCGGATGTTTTGAAAAATAAGTAAAAGATGCCTCACCGACGCCCGGGTACGGTGATAAGTGAGCAAGGGTTTCTGCACTATGGATGAGTGCAAGTAAAGAAGTTATTCCATGATAATCAGCTTAAAGTAGCAACTTGGAACATAGAAATACTAACAGGTAAAGCTATAGAGATAGTGGACACTATTATTAGGAGAAAAGTAAATATAATATGTTTACAAAAGACTAAATGGGTAGGTGAAAGATCTAGAGAAAAAAGAATACATGATATAAATTATTACACTCAACTCAACTCAACTCATCTAAGCCTTTTCCCAACTACATGGGGTCGGCTACATGAATTTGCTTCCTCCACTCTGCATAAATTATATTACACTAAAAACATAAATATAGAAATGGAGTAAGAATAATTGTAAACAAAAATTTTAATGAATATGCTGTTAAGGAAACTAGGAAAGAAGATCGAATTATATCAATAACTTA
This sequence comes from Calamus simplicifolius, assembly GCA_900491605.1. Classification (NCBI taxonomy): domain Eukaryota; kingdom Viridiplantae; phylum Streptophyta; class Magnoliopsida; order Arecales; family Arecaceae; genus Calamus; species Calamus simplicifolius. The sequence goes on along the minus strand of UESW01003887.1, from coordinate 309,438 downwards.
TAATTAAGAATAATATAATTAACGTAATTAGTGCATATGCGCCATAAGTAGGATTAGACCAACAAACTAAGACACAATTTTGGAAAGGCATAGATAAAGTAATGTAAGAAATACCATAAGAAGAAAAGATATATTTGGAAGAAGATTTTAATGGATATATAGGTAAACAGAGGGATGGATATGAAACAATACATGAAGGATATGGATTTGAGATAGGAATGAAGCCGGCGTAAGCTTATTAGATTTTGTAGCGGTATATGATGCAGTAATAGTTCACAGTTGTTTCAAAAAGAGAGATGAACATTTAATAACATTTAAAAGTGGATCTAATAAAAGTCAAAAAGAGAGATGAATATTTAATAACATTTAAAAGTGGATCTAATAAAAGTCAAATAGACTTTTTCTTAACTAAGAAGGTAGATAAAATAATATGCAAAAACTGTAAAGTTATTTCAAAAGAAAGTTTAACTTCATAACATAAAATAATGGTAGCAAACATATGGATAAAAATGAATCTAAAGTAAAACGTAAAACTATTAATCTAAAAATTAAATGGTGAAAGTTGTAAGGAGAAAAGCTAGAATTATTTAAAGAAAAGTTGTAAGAGAAATGACTATAGTGATCCCAATTTAATGTGGAAAGAAGCAACTAAATGCATAAAAAATATAGCAAAAGAAGTTTTAGAAGAATCAAAAGGAGTAGGACTAGTAGGAAAGAAAACTTGATGGTGGAACGAGAAAATTTAAGCTGCCATCAAACTTAAAAAGGCAAACTATAAATTTGATAAGAGGCTAGAGATAAAGAAAGTCTTAAAAGTATAGGAATGCAAAAAAAGCGATAAGTAATGCCAAACTTAAAGCTTATGATGATTTATATTATAGCCTATATACGAAAGAAAGTGAAAAGACTATATATAAACTAGCAAAACTAAGAAAAAAGAAACAAAAATTTTGACTATATTAAATGTATTAAGGATGAAGATGAAAGAGTCTTAGTAAAAAAAAGAAATAAAAGAATGATGAAAAGTTATTTTAAAAAATTATTAAATAAAAATAATTTAATAAATTTAAGGGTAGAAGAATATGATAACCTAAGAGTAACAAATAAACATAAATTTTTTCGTAGATTTAGTATGCTTAAAGTTAAAAAGACTTTGAGTAAAATAAAAAATATAAAGGCATTAGGACCAAATGTGATCCCTATTGAGGTTTGAAAGGTTTAGAAGAAATTGGAGTCATATGGTTAATCAATTTATTTAACAGGATTGTAGCAACTAAAAGAATGTCCGATGATTGGAAAAAAAGCATATTAATACCCATATACAAAAATAATGAAGATATTCAAAACTGTGTAAATTATAGAGGGATTAAACTAATGAGTCATACAATGAAATTATGGAAGAGAGTAATAGAAAATCGAATAAGAGCTAAAACTTTGGTTTCAAATAATCAATTTGGATTTATGTCTAAAAGATCGACCATGAAAGCTATTTATTTATTAAGAAGATTAATGAAGATGTATAGAAAAAAAAAAAAAAGACCATATGGTCTTTATTGATTTAGAGAAAGCATATGATAGAGTACCTAAAAAAATAATATGATGTTTTTAAAGAAAAAAGGAGTTAATGAAAGATAAATAGAATTGATAAAAGATATGTATGATAGAGCAATAACTATTGTTAAAACAACAATAGGAGAAACTAGTGAGTTTTCAATTACTGTAGGTTTACATCAAGGATTGCCTTAAGTTCATATCTCGTTGTATTAGTTATGGATGAATTAACGAAACATATTCAAAATGATATCCCATGGTGTATGTTATTTGCAGATGATATAGTGTTGATTGATGAAATAAACTAAATCTGGAGTAACAGCTAGAGATTGGAGAGAGGCTTTAGAATTTAAAGGTTTTAAGATTAGTAAAACTAAAACTGAATATATGAAATGTAATTTTAGTGGAAGTAGAAATACAAATGAAGAAACAGTAAATATTGCAAGCTAAGAGATATCAAGGAGTGAAAAATTTAGGTATTTGAAATCAATTATCCAGCAAGAAGGTGAAATAGTTGAAGATGTGAATCATAGAGTTAAAGTAGGATGGATTAAGTGGAGGAGTGCTTCAGAAGTATTGTATGATCGGCGCATTCCATTAAAATTGAAAGAAAAATTCTATAAAACCGCTATTAAGCCAACTATGCTATATGGAACAGAGTGTTGGGCAATATTGAAACAGCATATGAATAAATTAAGTGTAACAAAAATGCGTATGTTAAGATAGATATGTGGTAAAACTGAATATATGATATGAGTAGCTCCACTTGAAGATAAAATGAGAGAAAATCGATTGCGGTGGTTTGGATATATGCAACGTAGACCTTTAGATGCTCCAGTTAGAAAGAGTGATCTTTTAACAATCCATGGTATGGACCGAGGTAAAAGTAGACCTAAACTAACATGAACAGAAATAATTAAAAAAGATATAACTATTTGCAATTTGAATATCGACTTAGTCCTAAACAAAGCAGAGTGGAGGAAGCAGATTCATGTAGCCGACCCCATGTAGTTGGGAAAAGGCTTAGATGAGTTGAGTTGAGTTGTATGTATCATACAAATAAATACAAGTCAAATAATGAGAGAGTTTCAAGGCACATAGAACAAAATGATTCAACCATTAAAGCAATAACTCTACCAAATTTTTGTATAAACCTAATTTTTGTATAAACCTAACATTAAAGCAACAAGAGCTTAAACAGACCAGAAGCATGAAGGAAAAAATAGGCTATACCAATGGTGTATTAGCTCGCACAAACCATCCCACTTGGTACACAGGGTTAGTTCAATACGCACTTCAAATGTACCAGTAGCATGTCAACTAGGCTCGTATGGCCATACCTTGAGTATTGGAACCTTGATTAGGAGACCTTTATGCTTAACAATTTATGTGAGCTCACAATTTATTCTATAGTGTAGTTACTTGTAGATTTGTCAGAAAGCACAGGTTCCTGAATTTATAAAACATCTTAGTCATAGCATCAGCATTTATAATGTCAGAGGAGGAAAAGCGATAAAACAGGATCCAAAAGTCATGGTAAGGTTAACATCTTACAAACAAATAATATTTTAAGTGCATAAGGTTATTTAGAACATCATTTAAAATAGAACATATCTAGAATTTATTGAAAAATGCATAAGGATTGCAATACCTATTTTCCTATGCATTGAAAAAAATAGTAGCATCAGTAGCATCTCAGTATTAAAGGTATCACAAACAATATAGATAGATTACTTTAAGCACAAGAAGAAGATGTTTAATATTATGATAAATATCACAGAAAATACTTAGGCTTACACTAGTTTAATCTTTCTAATGCTTGGAAAAATGTTAGAGTTTGTAAAAACATAAAAATGGCATGGGTTTCCCATTGCAAGATGAACAGAGCAAGGCTAGAACATTTAAGAGATGGTGGGGAAAAAGACATCACCAGCAAGGTTTACTTACCACATGCGTCACTGAAGATGGTTTTATTGTGAGTTCATCTTCTGAGAGAATAGCATAATCAGCATAAGTGCCTCTCACAGCTGTTGGGTGCAGTGCACCAAAAACTTCCTGCCCAATGGTAAAAGCGGAAACTGAAGAACCAACCGCTGTGACTTCACCACTAATATCACGACCCAAAATTAGTGGCAGAAGTGGTTCAGAAATGGATCGACCATAACCAGATCGCATCTGAAGATTAAAAAAGTCAATGAATAGCGTCAATATAATCACATTTTCTAGTCAATGAATAGCATCAGTATAATCACATTTTCTCTTGCATATGTCACAAAATATAGTCACAAATTGATTGGCATAACCGGATCGCATCTGAAGATTAAAAAAGTCAATGAGTAGCATCAATAATATCACATTTTCTGAAAAAGTCAATGAACAGCATTAATATAATCACATTTTCTCTTGCATATGTCACAAAATATAGTCACAAATTGATTGGTATTATTCATGCAATGGTGATGATGACCTAGCTAATGAGTAAACATCTAAGAGTAGTTTCTAGTATTTAATATAACATTTAAGTGACATGTTTTAAAGATTTGAAGCCTGATGAATAGGTTGAGGGTCGTAGAAAAGCACCTCAAACTACGAAAGCCCAAATAGGAGCACTTGGCAAATGAGGTCCACTATGTTGTCATGGAAAATTAAGAAAAGGCTTGACGGCCATGGTTATGGTTTTTGAGTTTCATGTAATAGGTCATTTTATTTTGTCTAGAGTGATTGCTTATCCATATATCCCATTATTTGCTTCAGAACCTGGTTACTGCAATGGCTGAATATAAATTAATGATGACCTTTCCGTTTGTTTAAGAAAACTCATGCCTTCCATATTATGTTCAGTTATCCTTTGACTGAAAGCTTGGAAATTATCTTGATTATAAAGAGAGTAGTTTTTTTTTAAAAAAAAATGAAGTATTTTCAGGTGACAAAACTAGGCCTTTTCTGTTCTCCAGACCAGCAGTTGACAATACACATGTTGCAGTATCTCAAAATTACCATTTTTTGTCATCTTATCCATGAATGCCAAATCATCCTTCACTCTTATCCTTTAAATATACAATTCAAACAAGCCTTAGTCACAGCCTATAAATTGAGTAAAGCTACTTTGAGAAGCACTAGCCAATATGCATTAATCTCATTAAGGTTTTTTTTTAAAATAATTACCATTTTTTGTCAGTTCCCCGTGAATGCTAAATCATCCTTCACTCTTACCCTTCAAATATACAAGCTCTCATCCATTTGGATCTGTCAAACAAGCCTTAACAGGGCCTATATATTGAGCTGAAGATACTTTGAGAAGCATTAGCCAATATGCATTCTCTTATTACTTTATCCAATTCACCACAAAGCTCATATTGTTGGAAAGCATGGTAGTTTAGCTCAGGCCATGGCCATTTCATTTATTCATGCCGTGATAATGATGCTCAAGCTACATGATATAGAGATATCAAAACTTTCTTGATGATCGAGCTATATGGTATGCTGGCATAGTACCTTACGTTCTTTTTGTCCAGGTTAGATGTCCGTCACTTGTCACTAACCATACCACCTCCTTGCTCGAGTTGGCCATCTACCCTGATCACCATCTGTCAGCTATATCACCAGTATTGGCATTAAATTTCCAAGGAAACAATCATTTCATTAACATCCCCTATCATGATGATTGACCTCGAATTGTTTGTACTAATTCTTTCCAGTTCTTTCAGTTCGCTCATCCTCTTCCAAAAACTCTTTCGAGTTTCAGCCCAACTCCAAATACATTTCTGAAAACGTTCATCCCAAATCCTCGCTGCAAATTGACACATATACCTCTATTAGATTCCTTTAAGACTTCTTATAGCATCGCAATACTTTCAAATTCTATCGTCTCTATCTCTGAGCCAATAAAACTTTATTCAGTACCTTCTTGCATTTAAGTGAGACCAAATTCTATTCAAACAAAACAGACCGTAAAATGGAGCAAAGAAAAAAAAATGGAGAGATTTCGAGGAGCGAATGCAATCGAGAGCTCACTCGTAAATCCAAGGGATTGATGGACACGGCGCGGGCGCGGACAAGCACCTCCCGCGGCTTGAGATCGGGGACTTCGACGGCCGGGCGCACCTCGAGGACCTCCGGCCCACCGAACCGCGGCAGGACTACGGCCCGACAGGCCATCGCCGCAGTGGACGCGTCCCTGAAACCAAGTGCCGGCAGCGGTCTCCGCCGCCATCCCGCGAGCCTCCACATCGCCAGCGATCTCCCGGATATAGGCGACGCCTTAAGCCCTGAGAGGTGCCACGCCTAAACCCTGGCGGAGGGATCGAGGGAGGAAGGGTGCATGCGGCGAAGGAGGGAGCCTGGAGACTGGTCGCGAAGGCGGCGATGTGTGCTTTTCGCGTCCACGCGCCCAAGCCTCGGGAACTATTTTCCCGTGAAAGATTTCAGCAATATGCGGCGTTTTTTAAATCGTGCGATCAGATCAGAACGGCGAGAGATGTATCCCCGCGTCGGATACCTTCCGTGCCTTCATTTTCTCTGATAACCAGCTAAATTATTTTGAACCTTGGATTTATGGTTTATGGTAGCCTTAAGAGCGTTTTTTTTTTTTTTTTTACAAACGGCGATCGCACTAGTGTAGTGCGAATCAGTCTAGATAGATCGAAGTATAAAATTTACTGTAAAAGAGAAGAAGGAGTCGCCCGGCCTCCAAATCCATGATCCAGCATGCTGGGCCACAGAAGTAGCCATCCAGTCCGTCGTCGAGTTGGCTTCGCGGTAAATATGACGAATCTGGGCACAATCCACCTCCGCAACATAGTCCAACTATCCCACAGAATTGGATTAGTACAACCAGAAGGGCTATTCTCCTTCTTCAGCCAAGAAATGAGCGACATGGAGTCACCCTCAATGAAGAGCCTATGAGTATGAAGAGTTCGAGTGGCGTAAGAAATATCAGCCCAGGCCGCATAAAGCTCGGTCATGGGGACTGAGAAGTCGAGAGTACCAAAACCTTCCGCAGCCAATAAGTCACCATGAGGACCACGGATAATAAAAGTAAAACCAGCAGCTCTACCACGAACACTTCCATCAAAGTTGATTTTGATAAACCCTGGAAGAAGGGTTCCCAGGAGATGAAAATCGTATGCCGATTGGCTGCCAAAGCAGCAGGGGAACTCCAGAGGCCAGAGTCGTCAGAACCAACACGGGCATAATCCGTCATCAACAATCTAATCTTCCTCATAATCTTGTGAGAAGAAATAGCATCATCAGAGAAAATAAGCTGGTTTCTGAACAGTCAGATTTGATATACTGTGGCAGCCAAAGAGCATAGCATAGTTTGCAAAGGGTTTTAATGATAAAAAAATCTCTACCAACTTTTTCTTTTCCGATGGTCTGATAATCTAATTTCAATGGTTATTTTATAACTCTTCATTCTAGCATGGTTAGTTTTATTTTTCATATTCAAATTTTTAAATTATTAATCTAGATGATTCATCATTTATTTTTGAATCATTATTTTTCTAATACCAATTTTTACTAATATGATTTCGAATTGACTACAGGAGATATTGAAGTATATTATGTTTGCAAAATGGTATATAAAATTTATTTACATAGCCATGCAGCTCATGGTGCAGAAGTCTTACTTAAATAATTAAATATGTATGCGATGCCAAATGGTTGACAATGCTCTCCTTTTTAATCAGAAAGGCATCCAATGGTGACCCAGAGGCAGAGGGCTGGGGAACAGGGGGTTTAAGTACGCTTCTTGGTAGAAGCTGTCAGCATTGGTAAGGGCTTCGAGGATCATCAACAACAACAGTGGAGTGGTGGAGTGGTGGGGGGCCAAGAGGGGCGCAGTAGATGAAGGATAGACTGCATGGGGGCACCGACCGCTGCGGGACGACAGTGAAGTTTAGTTTGAAATAAATAACATTAAATGTTCTTATTTATGATGGGCTCAAAATTGATTTGTGCCATAGTTTCAGTGGAATTTATTGTGAGAAGGGAATGTTGATCATAATAACAAATATATGCTATAACTACGCACAAGCCTGCATTGGGAAGCCTCGTTATAGAATAAGTATGCGATTCATATGCATGTTAGCAAATAAAATTAGGAAATTAATAATTGCTCATTAATGGGACCTATGTTCTGGAAGTTTGAGAAGATAGAAGCTTCAGCAGATTAGGAAGAAAATGGTAGACGTTGGCCATTAACGAAGAAGAAGTCGAGTTTCTCGTTTTCTCTTCATTCAAGAGATATCTCTCTCTCTCTCTCTCTCTCTCTTCGTTCTAATTGATGCTTAGAAGCCTAATTCCAAGATTAGGCGATCAATGGAGAAAAGCATTTAACCAATATCATGCCTCAGACCCATAGATGGATCTAGGGGTGACAACCCGTCGCATATCAAACATGCAAGGCATTCAAATATAATCACAATATAAAATATAATAATTGCAATATCATTCAAAGTCAAGATATCTTTAATACAAGCCCAATCAAATAGGATTTAAAACCCTAAGCTAGAACACAAAATCAATATCTGAAGTCATCACCGGCCTGCCGAACTCTCATCGGACGCTCTCTCGAAGCCGATGGAAGCCACCGCCCACCTCCTAGGCCCGGAGAGGCAGCAGGCGTGCCACCGGGCCTTAACCAATGTGGAAGCCAATTCAGCTCCTGCACTAGAGAATGACCGCCATGGCCCTCTCCTCCCTCTCCCTTGCTCGGTCCCCCATCGGACGTTGCTCTCGGTGCCGGTGAGGCCGCCAGCCTCAGCTCAGGCCCGATGAGGCAGCGGGTATGCTGCCGACCTTAAACCCATATCATCACTGGAGGAAGACCGCCATGGCCCTCTCCTCGTCCCTAACTCTCTCTATGGCACGGGAAGAAGGGTTTACCGGCTGAAGACGCGGGCGGATGAAGGGCAAGGTCGGCCAGCATCCTCCTTTAAAGTAGATGAAGAAGGTTCGCGGTGCCTCTGGTCAAGGTGATCGGGAACCCAATCACCACATCAAGAACTTAAACAACTAAAGGAATCCAATCGGTCGTGATCTAGGTGTCCCTACGCTTAATTACCGAGGGTTTACATCCTCCCCTCCTTATAAAAATTTTGGCCTCAAAATTGATACACTTCCATAAGAGAAATTTGGAATTCAAATTTTCTGTCACAGAAGCAACTAAATTTTATTCAAAGGTCAACAGTCATCAACACATCATTTATCTATATTAGGATACAAATTATGGATATTTCTTTTCATTTCCTCCTCAAGCTCCCAAGTAGCCTTCCTCTCAGAATGATTACTCCACTGAACCTTGACAAAGGAAATGCTACGCCGTCTCAGAACTTAATTCTTGCAGTCCATGATACGCACAGGATGCTCCTCATATGTCAAGTCTTTCTTTAACTATATAGGCTCAAACTCTATTACATGGCTAGGGTCAGGAATATACTTAACATAGAAATATGAAACACATTGTGTACACCAGAAAGTATCAAAGGCAGTGCCAGGCTATAAGCTACCTCTCCTACTCTTCTCAAGATCTCAATGGCCCGATATATCATGGACTCAGCTTTCCTCTAATCCCAATCTCATCACATCTTTGGTTGGTGATACCCTTAAGAAAACAAGGTCCCCAACCTGAAATTCCAGCTCCCTCCTCCTGACATCAACATAGCTCTCTGCTCGCTCTGAGCTATATGAAGATGCTCCTTAATCAATTGCACCTTTTTTACTATATGCTGAATCAGCTCAGGACCTAGCAATTTTCTCTCTCCCACATCATCCTAATATAAAAGAGATATGCACCTTCTGCCATATAGAGTCTCAAATGGAGCCATTTGGATACTAGCCTTGTAACCGTTATTATATGCAAACTCCACTAAATATAAGTGGTTATCACATGCACCACTTAAATCCATCACATAGGCTCGCAATATATCTTCCAGAATCTGTATGGTCCTCTCAATTGCCCATCTGTCTGGGAATAATAGGTTGTGCTAAGTTTAGTTTGGTTCCCAAGGCTCTATGAAGACTTTTTCAAAACTAGGATACGAATCTGATATCCCGATCTGATACAATAAATATGGAAACACCATGGAGTCTCACGATCTGCTCGATGTACATATTGGCCAATTTTTCACTATAGACCCCAACTCTGAAAGATAGAAAATGGGCTGACTTTGTTAGTCTGTCCACAATGACCCAGACTGCATCATTGTTTCTAGGAGTTTTAGGCAGACTAGTCCATGTAATCTTTTTCCATTTCTACTATGGAATCATTAGAGACTGAAGAGGTCCCGCAGGCCTTTGATGCTCGGCTTTCACTTACTGACACACTAAGCACTTGAACACATACTGAGCAATCTCTCTTTTCATCCCCTTCCATTTGTACATCTTAGTACCTCCTAGATGCACAGTATAAGGAGAGTAGTGAGCCTCCTTCAAAATTTGGCCCTTAGCTTCTCCATGTTTAGCACACAAAGTCTACCTTCAAATCTCAGGGATCCATCCTCCATTATATAAAATGCATTCTGAACTCCTGACTGCATAGCTTTTTTAATCCTTTGTAGATCCAGATCTTCTTTTGGAAGGACTTGATCCTGTCTACTAGGGTTGGCTGGAGTACAACTATTGTTACAAGCCCATTAGACTGTTGTATCATCAATTCAACCTTCCACCTTTCAAGGTCCCTTAGAATGTGAGGCTTGAAAGTAATCATAACAGCCAACTCTAAAGAGGACTTTCTGTTCAAAGCATCAGCTACTATATTGGCCTTCCCTGGATGATAGTATAGGTTCAGGTCATAATCCTTAAGTAGCTCCAACCATCTCCTTTGCCTCAATTTAGTTCTTTCTATGTGAAGATGTATTTTAGACTCTTATGATCTGTATATGCATCACACGACTCCCCATAAGGTAATATTGCCACATCTTTAGGGCAAAAATCACGGCAGCCAATTCAAGGTCATGGATAGGATAATTCTGCTCATAAGGCTTCAGTTGTCTAGAGGCATAAGCTATCACCTTTTTGTTCTGCATCAGAATGCATCCTAATCCTTTTCGAGAGGCAACAATAAATAGAGTAAATCCTTCAGATCCTATCGGAATGACAAGAATGGGAGCTGACACTAAGCGCTACTTTAACTCCTAAAAACTTTTCTCACACTCCGCTGTCCAATCAAACTTTACTTGCTTTTGGGTTAAGCGAGTTAGGGGTAAAGCAATGCGAGAGAAGTCCTCCATAAATCTACAGTAGTACCCCAGCTAGCCCCAAGAAGCTTCTAACTTCTACCACATTGGAAGGCCGGCTCCAGCTTATGATAGCTTCAATCTTTTTTGGTCCATAGATATGTCATCTTTGGATATTATATGACCCAAGAAGGATACTTGATTCAACCAAAAATCACACTTCTGCAGCTTGGCATAAAGTTTCTTCTCTCGAAGAATCTGTAGAACAATTCTTAGGTGGTCCTCATGCTCCTTTTGACTCTTGAAATATATCAAGATATCATCAATGAAAACTACTATAAACTAATCCAAGTATGGCTTAAAAATTCTGTTCATTAAATCCATGAATGTTATCGGGGCATTAGTTAACCCAAATGGCATCACAAAGAACTCATAGTGGTCATACCTGGTTCTGAATGCTGTCTTAGGTACATCTTTGCCTTGATTTTGAGTTGATGGTATCCTGATCTGAGATCAATCTTTGAGAATACCTGACCTTCTTGGAGTTGATCGAACAAGTCATCAATCCTCGACAGAGTGTATTTATTCCACACTGTTACCTATTGATTTCCCGATAATCAATGCACAGCTGAAGACTGTCATCTTTCTTCTTAATAAATAGGACTGGAGCACCCCAAGAAGAAACATTTGGTCTAATAAATCTCCGATCTATGAGCTCCTACAACTGACTCTTTAGTTCCTTTAGCTCAGCTAAGGCCATGCGGTAAGGGACCTTGGATATAGGTCCAGTGCCAGGGACCAAATCAATGGAGAATTTAACTTTCTGATATGGGAGCAAATCAGTCAATTCATCTGGAAAGACATCTAGAAACTCTTGAGCTACTGGAATATTCTCCAACTTGATCTCTTCCTGTTGAAGGTCCTTGACTATAACAAGAAATTCTTGGCCACCTTTCATCAGATGCTTTCCAGCTTGCAGTGCTGATACGAACACCGAGGCCAGGTGTTTCTGACTTTCAGTAAAACTAAATTCGGGTTGACTTGAAATTTTAAAGTTTACTATTTTTCTGAAGCAGTCTATTGAAGCATGATAGGAGGCCAATCAGTCCATGGATAACATCAAAGAACTTCAGTGGGACGAGTAGATCTGCTCTTAACCTCCTATCCTCCATATCAATTGAGCAGAATTTGCATACTGTGTCAACCTTCATAATATCTCCATTTGAAAATGCAATATGTAACTCTTGCTCTAGAGGAACGGGTATCAATTATGCATTCTTATCAAGATAGGTATCAGATATGAAAGAATGTGTGGCATCCGGATCAATTAAAGTTTGAGCATAAGCCGTGCCCACTTTAATCATTCCTGGATATAAATTTAATTCATTTTAGACATCAAAGGTTTAACCTAATTTTTTAATCAATTATCAATGTATTGCATCAGATATGAATGTAATACTAGATATGAAATTAAGTGGTATACCTGTCACCACAGAATTAAAGGCAGTAGCATCCTACTGAGTGAGGGTGAAGACCCTTCCCTGGATCTTAAGCGGCTGCTGCTGAAGCTGCTGGCTCTTCCCTTGATCTGAAGAGGGCTGCTGATCCTTCCGAAGGGGATAGGTGGCCACCTTGTGATTCGTGTTCTCATAAATGAAGCAGGCACCAGGCAATCTGCGGCAAGGCCTTCCCGGGTGGAAGGTCCCACAGTGAGGGCAGCAACTCTCCTTACTCCTTTGTCATGATGAGGTCTGATATGTGCCTTTCTTCTTGGCCTGGGCTGGGGATTGGCTAGAAAAAGGCCCTTTCCTCTTCCTCTACTGCTCCCAAACTCTTTGGACTACATTCATATCTCTCTCAATCACCAAGGCCTTATTCACAACTGCACTGTAAGTGGGAAGCTCAAATGCATTGACTGCTTGCCTCAGCCTGGGTTGCAGTCCTTCAGTGAATCTGATGATCTTTGCTATCTCATTGGTCACTATATTTGGAGCAAACTGGGCCAACCTGGTGAACTCGGCTTCATACTGGGCCACGGAGAGATTCCTCTGCTCCAATTTGATAAATTCTGATTCCATGTGTCTTTGCACACTATTGGAAAAGTATTTATCGAAAAAGGCCTCGTTAAACTCTTCCCAAATGATAGCCCGTCCACCCCATCGCTGCTCCTCAACTAACCACCAATCATATGTCTCTCCCTGAAGGAGGTAGGTGGTGAATCCAATCCGCTCCTTCTCTTGGCTACCGTTAGAGATGGGAAACGGGTCGTGCCGGAGGCCGTGCCGCCCATGGGCCAGCACAGCCCAGCATGAATCGGGCCATGCCTGGTATGGTCTGGTACTGCTATAGTACTGGACTCTGAAAAAGAATTTTTTGAGCTCGGCACGGTACGGCCCATGATGGGCCTGGGCCGGCACGATGGGCCAAGCCGTCATGGGCCGGCCCGTCGTGCCAGCCCATGACGGCCCAGCACAGAACGGCCCACATGGGCCTGGGCCGTGCCGAGGCCCATCAAGGCCTAAATTTTTTAAAAAATTAATTAAAAATTGTTAGGAATAAAAAAATTTATTAATATGAAGCCACCTTAATGATGAAGGGTTTGGTATAGACCTCTACTAGTTTATTAATTTAAAATTAAAATGGTACATGAAGGGAGGGGGGCTAGGTCTGACCTCCATAATACAATAAGAAAGGAGAAAAAAATAGAGATGGCTTACTTTAACAATAAAAAAAATAAAATATACTTATAAAAATAAAGATAACTCACTCATCAGTAGTATTTATATCATCATCATCTTCACTGGTTAAGTCATGTCCACCTTTATCTTGAAGCCTTGCCTCAGTATCCAACCAATCTTTGAAGGAGAGAAGCATCTCAACCATCTCGTCACTCATTCTACTTCTCTTTTCGTCCAGAACACATCGACCTACACTGAAAGCATATTTCGATGCTATTGTGGACATCATCACAGCTAAAATATCCCATGCAATGGCAGACATAACAGGATATTAATTTCTAGCACTCTTCCACCAAGCTAATACATCTAGACTCTCTATTTGATCTTCATCATATGCAGAATGAAGATCATTTCATAAATAAAATTCTAATTCATTACTTAAAGATGAAGAAGATGAAGCATGTGTGTGTCTTCTAATGAATGAAAAAATAGATGACGAACGAGATCTACAAGAAGAAGCAGAGCTTTGAGCAGATATTCTAGATCCATAAATTTTATCATTATATAAAGCATAGATATCATTAAAAAGTCGTGTTACCTCATCTTTAGCAGGTTCAGGATTTGATTCATGTTTTCATAATATTAATCAATTTAAAAATTTACACTATTTAATTTAACTCTAGGATCAAAAACAATAGTTAAGTTATAAAGGGCATATCCTATTTCAATATTCATTCTATTTAGTTTTCATGTTATATATGCATTAAAACTTTATGATATCTGTTGCCGCAGAAATCTGTTCTCCGACTCGGGTGCGCTTCTGGCTCCTGATCCGGACATCGATCTCGTCACTCCAGAAGGAACCTGCAAGACAGTCCACACGCAGAGGGTACTGTGGGGTTGCCCTCTGTGGATGACCCTCCGATGCTCAAGTCAGTGAAGATTCACAGCAAGCAGATGTGAGAAGAATACTCTCACAGAAGAGTTCCCCTTTAGGCGGGCGTTCTCTCGAGAGCCCTGAGCTCATGGGGAGCTTCCATGGAATATATGAGCCAGTAAATGAGTGTGAGTACGAGTAATTGCATACCTGAGAGATTGGAGGATTGTGGCCTTTATCGGGGATCACCTGGTGTCGTGAGGAGAGGTCTGAAAGTTGTTATGATTCGAAATGGATTCGAATCAAGTTTGTTGTAAGACCAGTAGGATCCGTATCTTTTCGGTTAAAGGATCGACGGCTGGAAGAGCTGGTTGATGCCTTGAGATTCAGTGATTACATAGGCTCTAGGCCACTCCTGGGTATGATTCCTCGTTTGGAATATTATTCATAGTGAATTCGAACTCTCCCACGTCGGACTCCGCAGAGGTATTTCAAATGCCTTGGTCCGGCCAGATCGAGGAATAACCTGGTTTTTCGAGGTATAGAATGGCTCGGCTCGGGTTGCCGAGGTATGGTCGGCTCAAATTGCCAAGGTATGAGAGTGGTTTGGGTTGTCAAGGCGACTCGACTTTATCAAAGGTGATTCGGCTTCGTCGCTTGGCTATTATGCCAGTTGGCTGGTAGGATGTTGGGATTGGACCTGATCCAATTATCGCTGTGGGCGGTCACTAATGCAATGATGATTTTACCCCTCATCACATGCCTCCCACTCCCTAGTCCGAAGTGTAATTTCGATATATGGAGTAGAATTCTGGAACAATCTTATTTGGGGGATTCAAAAAGGCGGGCAATGATAATCTCGTAAATGACAGGCCACTATTTCGTCATCATTTCGTCGTAGCTCGAGGAGGAAATGCCTCGTTTCCAGCAAGCCACGATAGCGGAAGTTCCACGTGGCGGGACTCCTTTATTTCTGGCGCCCATATCGGAAGTTTTGGCATCTCGGGCTTTCTCTCTGAAGCGTTTATTTAAAGAGGACTAGGGCGGCGCTCCTTCTGCAATGCTTCTTTGTCCCTGTCATAGAGATTTTCCATTCTTTCTTTGAGCCCTTGCTTGCTTGTTTGTATCCTACCCCCCATTCAGCCAATATGAAGGGTCCAGGTGATGTTGCTTCTGAGGTAACCCTTGACGACCTAGATAGGATCCGTCGCCATTATAGGGTTCCTCTGGATGTAACCTTATGGGTGCCGAGGACCGAGCATCGAGTTTCAACCGAATTAAGCCGTGAAGTCTTCTTCTATGAGGAGAGCTTAAGGGCAGGTCTTCGATTCCCTCTTCATCCGCTGGTACAGGAGGTGATGAGGTTTTACAACATATGTCCAACAATGGTAATTCCAAATAGTTGGCACAATCTTATCGGGTTCATCTCGATGTGCAGTCATGTTGGGGTGACTGCAACCCTTCCCATATTCCGAGTCTGCTACAACCTGGTTTTCGGAAGGAGCTTTGAGTGGCCCTATATTGGTCCCCGGAAGTCGTTCAAGATGATTTCTGATAACCCATCTTCGATAAAGAAGTGGAAGTCTCGATTTTCATTGCTGAAGAAACATCGGTTCAGATTTTTCGAGAGGATGGGTGAGTTACATGAAGGATCTAGAGGTGCACCCAGAGTTGAGCGAGCAGGAGACGAGATCTGGTCACCCTTCGCAGTAGTCAGGAGGTTTCAGCCAGCACTCTATTAGCAGAGGATGCCCTTTTCGCCGCCGGCTTAGCTCTATTGACCCTCAATGTGAGTCTTTGCTCTGATGGTCAGTGTATTTATGTGATTCCGCTACTGTTTAACTGAACATTTATGTGGGCCAAATAAGGAAGGAGCTGGGCAAGCGCCACAGGGGCTCCGGCTCCGGGAACAAGCACAGGTCCGAGAAGAGGGTCCATCTTTCTGGGTCTCGCTTAAGGGAGCCTACGAAAGACTGCGTCGGCCGCCCCTCCTCTACTTCAAAGAGGGAGGAAGCGGAAGTGCCATCCGCAATTGATAAGCCCTTCCTGCCGGAGGGAGGCAAGGTAGCAGAGGAAACCATTGGGGGGAGCTCGGAAGGAGCTGTTGAAGTTTCTCCTCTCCAAATAGTGATCGTATTAGATGACGCCGAGGAGATGTCGTCGGTCCGTTCGGCGATCCTCCTGCCAGATGTTCTTCAGTTACCAGTGGTGGGGAGTCCACTGTGCATGGAAGAGGCCCCTGCTCAGGTGGAGGGGTCAGGAGAGGCAGTGGTGGCTGTCAAAGTTCAAGTGGAGCCACCTGTTGAAAGGATGGTAGAGGTTGAGGGTCCCTCTCTCGTGGTCCCCAGGGACGTTGTGAAAGAGATTGGAATTCAGGTGGAGTCTGTCGGAGATGAAGCAACAGTTGGAGAGGAAGAGGAAGAAGAAGAAGAATCATTGAATGAAGGGGATGCTCAAGCCGGGCTCCCTCAATCGGGGTCGAAGCATCCGAGGCCCTGCAGGCTAAAGTTCTAATGGAGGAAGCCGAGTGGATGGCGGTTCCTCATGCCGAAGTCCCTCAGGCGGGTTCTTCGGCTATGAGTTATCTTGTCCACGGCCCAGAGGTGGATGACATGCTCACTGCCTTGATGAGGTATGTTTTGCGTGTGGGGGGGAGTTCCTCGATGGATGAGCCTGCAGTCGAGGATATCATTGATGTGGCTTTTGGTCGGCTCGGGGCGCCAAAGGATGTTTACCTTCTCCTCGAGATTAGTAACGCTACTCTCATGAAGATTGCTTCGAACTACGCCTCCCGGGTAAGTTATTGTGCCGAAGTTATAATTCCTGATGGATCGGTTTGGCCGTGGTTTCTTACTTGCATTTTTCTTGCAGAATGCCTTGATTACGAGAGCGCTGAATTGGCGCTTAAATTTGACCACTGGAGCTTGTGCTCAGGCCAGGAAGGAGGCCACCGACCTTCGGACAAGGGTGGATTCAACCAGCCGTCTTTCCAAAGCCTTGGCGTCCGTTAAGATGGACTTTGAGAAGGTGAGCGAGTCTTACCGAATTACAGCCGAGAGGGCCTCTTAGCTCGAGGCTCAAGTCAGAGAGCTCCAAGGTTTCCGTGAACAATCAGACAAGGCCTGCCTGGAGTTATCCCAAATTAAGGCTAAGCATGTCAATGAAGTTAAGGCCATGCAGCAGTATTTTAACAAAAGATGGGACCAGCTGAAGGCTAGTCATGCTGAGAAGAAAAATAATTGGGGCAGGAGGCTCGAGGAGGAGGAGCACAGGTGTTGGCGGCAGTGGGATCAGCTTGCCGGCCTGAATAAGGAACTTGTCGATATGGAAAATCGGCTGAAATGGCAACATGAGCAAATTGCTAGGCTCACCGATGATCTCGATCAATCTCGGCGGGAAATTGGGGACAAACAGTCCCGAATTAATGACCTCAAGGAGGGTCTCCAACAAAATAAATCGGTCAAATTGAAGGCCTTGGAAAAGGTTCAAGAGCTGAGCAATAAAATGGCTCGGCAGGAGGAAGAGCTACAGTGTCTTCTCATTTATTTGCTTCTGTTACTTTTCTTTTGCTCGTGGGCTCAAACATCCTGATGTTTTGCTAATGGGCAAAATTGGGCTCAAGGCGCAGGAGCAATTTAAGGCTCTAAGGACGGAGTTGTCCGCGAGTCATCAAATGAACTTTGAACTCGGGAACCAACTAGCTAAAGCTAACAACCGAATCACTTTGGCTGTGGAGGAGTACAAAAGTTCTGCTTAATTTTTCAAAGAGCGTCGAGAGGCTTGTGCTGATGCATTCTGGTTCAGCGAGGAGGAAACTCGAAAGAAGATCTCTCGTGCGTATCCCGAGTTGGATTTATCCTTTCTGGAGGCCGAACGTTTTGATACTTGTACCCCGGGGGCCAAAGAAGCTAAGTATGAGGATATTTCGAACATCGATCTTGACGCTATCCTGGGCCCTAATGAGGCCATGGCTCCCGAAGGATGCCCTCATTCTGCTGCTGAGGAACCCAAGATTTCTCTTCCAACAACATTTGAAGCGGTGAGGCGAGTCAAGCCCTTCCGGATGTTATCAAGAAGGTTCTCGGGATCGATCCGAACCCTGATTCTTAAGGGTCGCTTATGTATTTTCGTTTTTTCAATCTGTAATTAGATCAAAATTTAATGAATGAATCTTTTGATCTCTTTTTGCTTTGCCTTATCGCTTTAGTCATTGCCTTTCTGAACGACCTTTTTGCCGGGAGTTCCCTTGATGGTAAACGAATTGTAAACGAAATGTGCTTTAAGGTCGGATAGCCTTGGGGGTTTCAAATCGAAGATTCTGCTCAATCGAAGCCAGATTAACTGGTTTTGCTGATGCATAAAATTGTTTGGTTTTGCCGTGGGATGTAACTCCGACTTTACCTTGGTTGGGGCCGAGGTTAGGTGCACGCAAACTTACTCGGTTTGCTAAGGCATGAAATGGTTCGGTGCAAGAGATCCAAAAATGGCTCAAATACCTCGGCTGGGGCCGAGGTTAGATAGTTTGGTTTGTCCAAAGCAAAGAGTTGGTACATTTTTCGCCAAGGCATACGAAACGGCTTTGCTGAAGGAGCTTTGTTTCTGCTCAAGACATTTATCCCGTTGGCCTTTTCCAATGCGGGTCTTTTTAACGTATGCGATAAGTATTCATTTCCATTGGTCGGCATCATTTTCAAAAGGGGATTTCCCAGGCCTGCCCATATCTCAAGGATCTGCGACCGATTTTCTGCGTTTAAGCTCTTGATTCGAGATCAGAAGGAAATCTTCTGCCTTTCGTCACAACTTGGGAGGCATGCTCGATGCGCTTCGGAATGCTCTCCTTTCTTTTGCCCTATCACGTGGCGGCATGGCAAGGGTATTTCAAATTTTGGTGCTCCCTTCTTTAATGACTGCCCTCGGCTTGCTTGCCTATACAAGGGGGAGAGCGGGCCGTGTTAGGCTATCTCCCAAACCTTCTCTTTATGTGAGTCGTAAGGGCTTTTATGGCACTTGTTTCATCGAGGATGGGGAGATCGAGCTTCCCTTTTGAAAGCTGGTTCATCCCGAATAACTGGGGTGATGGAGAAGCTGCTGAAGAGCAGGCAATCCTCAAGGGAGGAATTCTCGGAGATCATATGGATAGCGCATGGGATGCTCGCAGAGGTCATATGGGGAGCGCACATACACGCTTCCTGTGTGTCCTTTGTCACTTGCCATGGGGACCACATGAAACACAAAGCATACGTACTCCCCATGGTAGACATGGAGTCCACCTCCTTTCCCAATTTGGATTCCTCAGTTCATCCACCTGAGGAATCTTTTTCCATGTGAAGAGGGAGGAGGGTGGTGTTGGTCTGCTGGTTCTCTGCCTATGTTGTTGGGCAGTGGCCAGCAGACTAGCATCCCACTTGGGAGGGATGCTTCATTGGCATAAGCATCCACAGGTCTTTGACCTAGTTATGATCCCCCAACGTGTCCGTCTGAGGGATCCGTGGATGGCCTACTTTGTTCTTTGGCATTAACCAGTGGCTCAACAGAGCTATCTGGTTTCTTGATTTCTGGGTCGGATGTAGAGACATCGTTATCGACCGAAGCTGCTCAGCTGAGCTTTTATCTTATTTGTATTTTCTGTGCTATAATGCACTTGTAATGCCTCTCAGGAGGTTGTAATTCTTTCATTAATAAAGAAAGTTCCTACTCTTTCTTCTTTTAACATATGTTTCTTTTTCTGATGTGATTGTGTTGAGAGTTGCTACTCTCATTTTATGCTTTTCGAACCGTAGCATAATCTATAAGTCCAGCAGCGCTTTTACTACTTTGTTTTTATTAACATGATATTCAGTCATCTGTGGAGAAGTGTTCATCTTTGTTTAGGTCAGAGGAAGGCCTGGGCGGCCTGTGAACTCATGTGGTAAAC
This sequence comes from Calamus simplicifolius, assembly GCA_900491605.1. Taxonomy (NCBI): domain Eukaryota; kingdom Viridiplantae; phylum Streptophyta; class Magnoliopsida; order Arecales; family Arecaceae; genus Calamus; species Calamus simplicifolius. The sequence goes on along the minus strand of UESW01003887.1, from coordinate 289,239 downwards.
ATAATCTTATTTAAGGGATGAAGTATGCATTTCTTTGAAAAGAAATAATTTGCATAATCTTGCTAGTAAGCGAAGAAAGGTTACTTACCTCTGCCGAAGCATGATAGGATGCCTTAGTCGCATCAGAGTGTTTGAGAAATTACTCGACTAGGCCGAGGCTTTAGAAATATATCACTTGGTTTGTTCGAGGCTTCCGGAAATATATCACTTGGTTTGGCCGAGGCTTCAGAAATATATCACTTGGTTTGTCCGAGGCTTTCAAAAATATCACTCGGTTTGGCCGATGCTTTAAGATTATATTTTACTTGGCGCTGCCAATGTACAGAGACCGTCACTTGGCTTGGCCAAGGCTTCAAGATTATATTTTACTTGGCACGGCCAAGGTACGAAGCTCTCTTGGTCCGACCGAGGTTTGTCAAATATATTTTACTTGAAGCAGCCAAGGTACGAAGATCGCTCGGCCCGGCCAAGGATTTAATATTATATTTTACTTGGCACTGCCAAGGTACGGAGACCGTCACTCGACTTGGCCGAGGCTTCAAGATTATATTTTACTTGGTGCGGCCAAGGTACGAAGCTCTCTCGGCCTGACTAAGGTTTGTCAAATATATTTTACTTGGTGCGGCCAAGGTATGAAGATCGCTCGGCCGGCCGAGGATTTAAGATTATATTTTACTTGGCACTGCCAAGGTACGGAGATCGCTCGGTCCGACCAAGGATTTAAGATTATATTTTACTTGGTACTGCCAAGGTACGGAGACCGTCACTCAGCTTGACCGAGGCTTCAAGATTATATTTTACTTGGTACGGCCAAGGTATGAAGCTCTCTCAGCCCGGTCGAGGTTTGTCAAATATATTTTACTTGGCATGGCCAAGGTACAGAGATCGCTCGGCCTGGCCAAGGATTTAAGATTATATTTTATTTGGCACTGCTAAGGTACGGAGACCGTCACTCAGCTTGGCCGAGGCTTCAAGATTATATTTTACTTGGCGTGGCCAAGGTACGAAGCTCTCTTGGCCCGGCCGAGGTTTGTCAAATATATTTTACTTGGTGCGGCCAAGGTACAGAGATCGCTTGGCCCGGTCGAGAATTTATAAACCTGCTTCTCATTGCAGCTTTCAAGGAGAGTTATAAGAATTTTGCGAGTCTTTGAGAATTAAATTTAATTCAGTGAACAAAATGAGTTTAGTAAGAGCATACTTTCACTGATGATATGCACGGAGATTATCCGAGTTCCACGTCCGAGGAATAGATTTTTCATCCAAATCTTAGAGTTTGTAGGTGCCGGTTCTGATTACTTCCGTCACTCGGTAGGGACCTTCCCAATTTGGGGATAATTTTCCTTGCTCCAGTGGTTTTGAGACGGACGCCTTCCAAAGCACCAGATCGCCAAGGAGGAAAAACTTTCCTCGGACTCTGGTGGAATGATAGCGAGCTACTCTTTGTTGGTAGGCTGCCATCCGGATTCGGGCCTTCTCCCTGACTTCTTCTATCAAGTCAAGATTAGTTCGGAGCTGCTCGTCATTGGATTCTTCTGAATAGCCTTCCACACGAGGGGAGGGAAGTCCGACTTCCACAGGAATGACGACTTCTTTACCAAAAGTCATCTTGAATGGGGTATGTCCTGTGGGTACTCTCTCGGTAGTCTGGTATGCCCACAATACATGGTGGAGCTTCTCGGCCCATCGGCCTTGTGCCCAGTTGAGCCGAGCTTTAATTCCCGCAGGAGAGTTTGGTTGGTTACCTCGGCCTCTCCATTAGCTTGAGGGTGTTCGACCGATGTCAGCGATGGAGAATGCCATGATCCTCGTAGAACTCTCAAAACTTAGGGTTATCGAACTGTTTTCCATTATCGGTGATGATAGTGTGGGGAAGACCAAAGCGGCAGATGATGGACTTCCACACGAAGTCTTTAGCATGGGCTTCGGTTATCTGGGCGACTGCTTCGGCTTCAACCCACTTAGTAAAATAATCAATTGCAATAAATAAGAATTTCCTTTGCCCCGTTGCGAGGGGGAAAGGGCCAAGAATATCCATCCTCCACTTGGCAAAGGGATAGGGGGATGATATGGAAGTCAGGTGGGCCAAGGGGAGCCTCTAGACATTTGAATGCCTCTGGCATGAATCATAAGTTCGAACGAGGTCATCGGCGTCTTTTTGCATCGTCGGCCAATAATATCCTTGACGCAGCACTTTGTGGCATAGAGCCTGACCACCAGATGATTGCCACAGATGCCTTCGTGGACCTTTCAAAGAGCATAGTCGGCCTCTGTTGGTCGGAGGCATTTGAGCAGCGGCATTGAGAAGGACTGCTTGTACAGTCGGTCATCAATCAAAACATAATGAGATGATTGCAATTTCAACTTCCTTGCTTCCTTTCTATCAGTGGGAAGCAACCCTTCTTTGAGGTACTGGTGCAGGGGGTCCATTCAGGATGGTTCGGTGTCAATCTGCATCATCTGATCAGCATCGGTGATGCTGGGCTTCTCCAGGACCTCTAAGTGGAATTTCTGCTTGAGATCCATTGACTCCGTAGTTGCCAGGCAGGACAGAAGGTCGGCGCGCGTGTTTTCGATCCTTGGGATCTTGACAATTTTAAATTCATCGAAACAGGAGGATAAATCGCACAACTTTTGGAGATACCGAATCATACTCAGCTCTCGAGACTCGAATTCTCCCTGCACCTGGCCAGCCATCAATTGGGAGTCGGTGTAGGCAATTAGTTTTTTGACTTTAAGCTCGTGGACGATTCGGAGTCCAGAGAGCAAGGCTTCATACTTTGCTTCATTGTTTGAAGCCGGGAAGGAGAAGCGGATGGCATATTCGAAAGTTGTTCCCTCCGAACTGGTGAGGACTAGGCCGGCTCCAGAGCCGCCCGCACTGGAGGATCCATCAGCATGAAGTAACCATGGGGCACTGGGCTTTGGTTGTTCGGGTGAATCTGAAGCAGAGCCATCTTCGGGTATGGTGCATTCGAGGAGGAAGTCTGCGAGAACCTAGGCTTTAATGGCTGGACGAGGCTGATACTAAATGTCATGCTCGCTCAGCTCGACAGCCCATTTGGTCATTCTCCCCGATGCTTCTGGACGATGGATAATTGTCTTGAGGGGTTGGTCAGTCAGGACGATGACGGTGTGCGCCTCGAAGTATGGCCGCAGCTTTCGGACCGATGTCACCAGGGCTATAGGACCATCTTCTCGACTCAAGTATACCTCGTTTCAGCGTCCTTAAGCAATTTGCTGACATAATAAATAGGTCTTTGAACTTATTCTCCTCTCTAATTAGCATCGAGCCAACAACGTCTTCAGAGACTGCCAGGTATAGATTTAGCACTTCCCCTGGCTTTGGGGCGCTGCTGAGGAGAGGTGGTGAGCCAAGGTATTTCTTAAAGTCTTCAAAGGACTTTTAGCAATCTGGGGTCCACTGAAAGTTTTTGGTCGACCGAAGCACTTTGAAAAAGGAAAGGCATTTCTCGGCCGATCGAGCAATGAAGCGGCTGAGGGCTGCTACTCTCCCAGTAAGGCATTGCACGTCTTTGACTGACCCGGGCAGGGTCATTTGTTGCAAGGCTTGGATCTTCTGAGGGTTTGCCTCGATGCCTCGTTGAGAAACCATGAAGTCGAGGAATTTTTCGAAATTGACCCCGAAGGCGCATTTGGTGGGGTTGAGCTTCATCTGATACTTTCGAAGTGTAGCGAAGCTCTCCATAAGGTCCTCGACGTGCTGGGATGCCTCCTTGCTTTTCACCAGCATCTCATCAACATACACCTCCATGTTCTGACCGATTTGTTCCTTGAAAACTTTGTTGACCAGCCTTTGGTAGGTGGCACCTGCATTTTTCAAATCAAAGGGCATAACTCCATAGCAATAGATACCTCGGTCAGTGATGAAGGCGGTTTTCTCCTCGTCTTCGAGCGCCATTCGGATCTGGTTGTAGCCCGAATAGGCATCCATAAAAGTAAGCATTTGATGGCCTAAAGTTGAATCCACGAGCTGATTGATCCGCGGAAGAGGGAAGCTATCTTTTGGGCAGGCCTTGTTGAGGTCAATGAAGTCGATGTAGATCCTCCATTTGTCATTCGACTTTTTCACCATGACCACGTTCGACAGCCAGTCGGGGTAACTAACCTTCCAAATAAATTTGGCTTTGATGAGTTTATCCACTTCTTCTTTGATGGCTTTTTGGTGCTCGGGGGCGAAGCTCCTTTTCTTCTGCTTAATAGGCCTGAATGTCTCGTCCACACTGAGGCAGTGGACCAGGATGTCTGGGCTGATTCCGGGCATATCCGATGCAGACTAGGCGAAGACTTCGACATTCCTCCGAAGGAATTCAATTAATTCTTGCCGAAGCTTTCCTTCTAGCTGCGATCCGACATTTATGGTTCGGTCGGGCCGGGCTTCGTCAAGTGGTACCTCCTCCAGTTCTTCAGTCGGCTCTCCTCGTTGCTCGGCGAGATCTTCCCGAGCATTCAGCCCGTCCACCTCGGGCTTTCTGGATTGAAGGTCGATGACAAAGCAATGTCGAGCTATGATCTGACTTCCTCGAACAACCCCCACTCCCCATTCGGTGAGAAACTTCATGGCGAGATGGGGAATGAAAATGATGGCTTTGAGAGATATTTGCCTCGGTCTGCCGAGGATGGCATTGTAAGAAGACCTGAGCTTGGTCATGAGGAAATCCATGAGCATGGTAGCAACGCGGGACCAAGTGCTGGCTCGGACTGACAGAGTGATGACTCCTTCAGGGATTATGGAATCACCTGTAAAGCCCACTAGGGTGGACTCCACCGATCGGAGGCTTTCTACCCGAAATTTTAATCTCACAAAGGCATCAAAATATAGAACATTAACAAAGCTTCCACTATCAATCAAAATACGGTATACATCATAATTGTTCATGTTCAAAGATACAACCAAAGCATCATCATGGGGGTACTGTACCTCCGAAGGTCTTCATCAGAGAAAGTGAGCTCATCAACTCGAGCTTTCTTTGGCGAGTTTTCCTCCTTGCTTGACCAAGAAGATGGGGATCCAGCCGCCGCTATCACATTGACATTGCCGAGGACCAAGGGATTTGGTGGAGGAAGCTGGCGAGGCTTGGGTTGGCGATTCTCCTCATTGTTCGGCTCAGGGGGACCCCTGAATCGGTCCAGCCTGCCCTACCGAATCAATCACTCGATCTCATTCTTGAGCTACCAGCAGTCTTCAGTATCATGCCCGTAGTCTCGATGAAAGCAACAGTACTTGGTAGGGTCCCTCCGAGTTGCATTGCCTCGGAAAGGGAGAGGACGGAGAATTTGCCGCTCGATCTCTATCAGGATCTGCGCTATTGGCATGGTAAGGGGAGTGTAAAGGTTGAACCTTCGAGCTGGACTCCGAGTTTGATCTCGAGGCGGCGGTAGAGGAGCTCTGTGGCGGCGAGGCGGGCTAGCGCGGCGGTGGGCCCGTTGCTTGTCCGAGCCCTTTGCCTCCTTTTTCTTCAGCTGCTTGGCTCGAGCTGATCTCCTCGATTCTTCAACCCTGGCATACTTGTCCGCCAGGGACATCATGTCCGAAAGGCTCTTCGGGTAATTAACCTCTAGAGCCAAGTAAAAGTCTTCCTCCTTGGACACTCCTCTGGCCAAAGCGGACATGGCCACCTCGTGGTTGAGATGGTCGACTTCTAAGAGGGCCGTGTTGAAGCGGCCGAGGTAATTCTTCAGTGATTCCCCCTCTCTCTGCTTGACCTCGGAGAGGGAATCGGATCTCCATCGCTGACGATGACTGCTGACGAACTGGCTGATGAGCAAATAGCTCAGCTCATCAAAAGAATCAATGGAACTTGGCTTCAAGTTGTTGAACCAGGTTCGGGCAGATCCCCTTAGGGTGGAGGGGAAGGCTCGACATAGGATCGCATCCGACGCTCTGTGGAACTTCATGATGGATCTAAAGCTGCTAAGATGGTTATCAGGATCGGTGGATCCATGGTACGGCTCGATGGTAGGGAGCTTAACATGAGGGGGAATCACTTCCCTCATGATCCTCTTGGAGAAGGGGATGCCCTGCTCCATTTTCGGTTGAGACGGAGGGGCTTACCTGGCGGTGTCTAACTCCCGACGCCATTCTTGCCGCATCTCCTGCGTCTGCTGCCTGATCCCCTCATCCAGAGTGGTAGGAGGGATCGGGCAATGGAAGGGCGGTAGCGGCATCGAGTTCTGGGAAGACATCGGAGAAGGGGAACGAACCCGCCTAGATCTGAGCGGGCTCTTCCCTCCAGCTCGTTGTGGCGCTGGTTTTGCCTTTGCGGGTTGACGATGATAATTTGCTGCCTCCGATGGATTAAAGGAAGAGATTGCTGGCGGAGTAGGGGCAGCGGCCTCTTCGTGAGGCTAAGGAGCAAGGATGGCAGGGCCAGGAGTCGCCTGGAGCCCTTGGACCAACTGGGTCAATGCTTGAACCTGCTGGACCAGAATGGCGAACTGGTCCAACGTTACCACCGTTGCCGGTGGCGAAGGGGTTTCAGTTGGCGGTGGTGGCGGAGGTATCACACCGCTAATCGAATCAGGCCTTTGAGAGGTGACCTGATCTTGAGCTTCAGATGTAGCTCTTTTCCGATTGGCCATTATAGGATGTTTCTTCTAGTTTTTTGAGTCTTGTCTCCTAGATCACAAGTTTATGGGACTTGAGGCCCTTCCTCTAGCATCAATCTGTTGCCGCGAAATCCGTTCTCTGACTCGGGTGTGCTTTTGGGTCATGATCCGGACGCTGATCTCATCGTTCCGGACAGAACCTGCAAGATAGCCCGTATGCAGAGGGTGTTGTGGGGTTGCCCTCTGCGGAGGACCTTCCGATGCCCAAGTTAGTGAAGATTCACAGAAAGCAGATGTGAGGAGAAGACTCTCACATAAGAGTTCTCCTTTAGGCGGGCATTCTCTCGAGAGCCCTGAGCTCAGGAGGAGCTTCCATGGAATATATGAGCCAGTAAATGAGTGTGAGTATGAGTAATTGCGTACCTAAGAGATTGGAGGACTGTGGCCTTTATAGGGGATCACCTGGTGTCGCGAGGAGAGGTCTGAAAGTCGTTATGATTCGAAACAGATTCGAATCAAGTTTGTTGTAAGACCAGTAGGATCCGTATCTTTTCGGTTAAAGGATCGACGGCTGGAAGAGCTGGTTGATGCCTTAAAATTCAGTGATTACATAAGCTCTAGGCCACTCCTGGGTATGATTCCTCATTTGGAATCTTATTCAGTTATAGTGAATTCGAACTCTCCCACATCGGACTCCACAGAGGTATTTCAAATGCCTTGGTCCGGCCAGATCGAGGAATAACCTGGTTTCCCAAGGTATAGAATGGCTCGGCTCGGGTTGCCGAGGTATGGTCGGCTTAGATTGCCGAGGTATGAGGATAGCTCGGATTACTGAGGTATAGAATGGCTCGGCTCGGGTTGCTGAGGTATGGTCGGCTAAAATTGCCGAGGTATGAGAGTGGTTCGGGTTGTCAGGATGATCCGACTTTATCAAAGGCGATTCGGCTTCGTTGCTTGGCTGTTATGCCAGCTGGCTGGTAGGATGTTGGGATTAGACCTGACCCAATTATTGATATGGGCGGTCACTAATGCAATAACGATTTTACCCCTCATCAATATCTATATTCTTTAAATTTTTTACTAATTACATATACTTTTTGTAAAAATGAACAAGAAGTTGGATAATAAATACCTGAAAGAACATTTGTAGCATCATAAAAAGTAACCAAAAAACTTCTAAAATTTTACCTTGATGTCAATCAGTTTCAGTCAATGTAAATCCTAATCCACGATCATTAATATAAGCACTTAATAAGTTCTTATATGGATATGCATCATGTATCATGGTATAGGTACTATTCCAACGAGTAATTACATCAAGTTTAAATTTTTTAAAACGTTTACCATGATCTACACATAATTGTTTGAATTCTTGAAGCCTTAACCTTGAAGTATAAATAAAAGAAATTGCATTTCTAATTTTTGAAATAACTTCTTGAATTATGTCCATGCCAAATTGAACAAAAAGATTTAATATATGACATGCACATCTAATATGAAATAATTATCCATTTAAAATGGAATGCAAAGAGTCATTTACCAATGCAACAACAGAATTATTATTAGATGCATTATCAAAAGTAATATATATTATTTTATTATTAATATATATGAGCATGCAGTTTGATAAATAGCATTTGAAATTTATTGTCCCGAATGCAAAAAATTAAAAGCACGAAAAGCAAAAATTCATCTATTTAGTTGCCAATCATTATCAATATATGAGCATAATAGCAATAAAATAATTACTACCTACATATGCCGACCAAATATTAGAAGTTAAAGAAACTCTAGCATTTAAATTTGAGAGCGTTTCAATTAAACTTTGTTTTATTGCTAAAAAGTTTATCATAACCACTTTTCTAAATGTACGCCTACTAGTTCTTCTATAAGCAGGTTGTAGGCCTAATTGAACATATCGTTCAAAATTATAAGATTTAGATAAACTAAAAGGTAATTCATCCTGAACTATCCATCTTATAAGTAATTTCCTCTGATTTTTATGGTTATATGCAAAATTATCTACAAGTGATCCCTCTTATATATTAAGGGTATATTGCTGACGGAAATCATGCATCCTATGAGTCTCTTGATGTCTTTTTAAATATCATGTTCTCCCAGTACTAGTACAATTGTAAAGTTTTGCATATTTTTTATATTTTGCTTTGTAAACTCCATCAACCATAATTCTATCGAAATCATTCCGAACATCATTAGTCCTCTTACGAGAAGAGGTTTGACATTCACTAACACTGGCTCTAGAGGAAACTTGGGGTTGGGGTTGGGGTTGGGGATTAGTTTCCTTACCCTCAGAAAAGGATGCATGTTAAAATTACTTTCGTCAAAAGATGTCATATCTAAAATTTTTAATTAATGAATGTAAAAAAATAAAAACTAACCACAAGAAAGAATTGAAAAAAATATCAGAGGTGAAGGTGTGGAGCCATGATTTGTGAGCTTCCTCTTATACTCTCTTCTCTCAACAAGAAGTGACATCCTTTCTCTTGTACTTCTCAACAAGAAACTTCTCTTGTGTAGCACTTGAACACTTGCTAGAGCACTTGCCACTTGCCAGAATACTTGCAAACTAAAATTAAATTGCTAGTCTGCTAGAGCACTTGCTAGAAGAGAGAAATAGTAGTAGTAGAGAAGGAGAAAAGAGTTGGTTTGGTGTGGTGAGAATGAGGAAGGAATGGGCTATTTATAGAAGTTCTATTTTTTTTTCAAAAATACCCTTCGATATAGCTGTTATATGGCTGTTGGGGGAGGTAAAATAGTCAAAACCCTCCTAAACGGCTTTTCAACGACTAGAAATGGCTATATAGCCATTTTTTAACAGCTATATCTTGGCTCGGCACGGCTTAGGCCCGACACAGCCCGTGGCCCATTTTGGGCAACGGGCCATGCCGGGCCCGAATTTTTTTTTCTATACTGTGCCTAGCATGGCCCGTTTGTTAATGGACCATGCCAGGCACGACATGGCTATGGGGGCGGCCCGACGGGTCTAAGCCGTGCCGTGGTAGGCATGGCCCAGTACCCAACTCTAGCTACCATGGGCCATAAAGGCCTTCTTCATATTTCGCATCCATCGTTCAGCATCAACAGGATTGGTGGATCTGGTAAAAGGGGCAGGAGCAAAACTTTTGAAATCAGCAAAGCTGCGACCACCCCCTACCCAGGGCTGAGGTGGAGCAAGCTGGGTCAATGGTTCGGATTGAGTAGGTAGAATTGGCTGAATCTGCAGAGCAGTAGGGGCAGGCTGAGTCTGTGGAACAGGAGGGGCAAGCTGAGTCTACGGAACAATAGGGGTAGGTTGAGTCTGTAGAACAGAGGGGTAGGCTGAGTTTGCAGAACAGGAGGGGCAGGCTGAGTAGACAAAGCCTGTAGGATCCATTATTGTATGTCCCACATCGACTGCGCCATATCTGAGAGAACCTAAAGTAACTCGGTTTGGAATCGCTGCGGATCAGTCCTGACAAGATCGATAGAGCCTGCACTTTTGGTAGCTTCTTGGCCTCCCTGCTAACCAGAATTATCAGCCTAGGAGCCTTCATCATGTTGTGAGCTTCTGGTGCGAGGAGCCATTCCTATCTCCTGATAAATTAATTTTCATTAATATCATGTTAAACTTTAATTTTCAGGCTTGCAAAGCATATTACTTGAAACCTAATGTCATAACCTAATATCATAACCTAGTATTTTGTCCCTAATGTCATAACCTAGGCTCTGATACCACTAAAGCTGTCACACCCCAAACCCATAGGTGGATCTAGGGATGGCAACCCGCCGCATGTCAAACATGCAAGGCATTCAAATATAATCACAACATAAGGATATAGTAATTGCAATACCATTCAAAGTCAAGATATCTTTAATACAAGCCCAATCAAATAGGATTTAAAACCCTAAGCTAGAATACATAAAATCAATATATAAAGTCACATCAAATTTGGGCTTTGATAGGAGTCACATTCTATCTCTTTTCCTCGTTCATTTCAGTTCTGCAGCTCTAAAAAATATTGTGAGATTTAAATGAGATCACACTCAGTAAGTAAGCCTACAATAGAATATTATAACTATTTTCATATTTATAGCAAATCAAGTTTTCACATATGAAAACACTTGTCAAGCTTCCATATCTCTAAATACATATTAAAACATACTAAATCTCATTACATTTATAAAATAATTTTGGAAGCATAGTCATACAATAATTCTAAAATATGCAATGCAATCAAACCCACTGTATCTTTATAACTATCAATTTTTATGTATCCCGCGACCCTACATTATATCCGTAAACATCCACTAGTGTATCACTCTCAAATATCCCCTAAAAGGAAGGGTTTTGGTACTAGCGTCATGCCATATATCATAATCTGTCATAACACACCTTATAGATGCGTGTCCTCCACATATTTTCCCTATAGAGATAGGTCCCATGTCTTTTGGCATATCATATCATGTTATAGAAAATCGCGGCGATACATAGTAGCATATTCTCAAGTATCATAATTATATTTTGCATGCAACATATCATGCATCATTACAAGCATAAGCTTCTCACATATATAGTGGTTTGAACATTAGCAATTGCATACAATTATATCAAATAGTACCAAATGGTTTTGCAAAGTCAAAGTAATCATATTTCTCATTAGTCACATATATAACAGTCATTACTTTAAAAATATCAGTAATTGCAAATAACCAGATCAAATAATGAATTGCATACTCATGGTACTATTTAACAATTTAAAAATAGTCAAATCAAATACTACAATTCCATTCTTTCTCATTTCATAAATTAATATAGCTATAATTCCAAAATTTATATATTAAATAATTTATGAAATCAATATAATTGGCTTACTTACCTCAACACGTTAATTCCAAAATGTAATTCAATTATTTGGACATCTGGATACCTACAACATTATTTTACACAATTAAATCTCTAAATTTAGAATGACAAAGTGTCCCCTAAATTCTACCCAGTCTAATCCTGGGCCTAACTTTGGGCTTAAATATCTTTAGGAATAATAGTCCAAATGGGGAAATAAAACTTTTTCCAAAAACTTGGATCAAAACTAATCCAACCCATATGCTCATTTCTCTGTCCTTGGCCCATTACAGGGCAAAAAAATTTGGCCCAAATGGGCTCACAGGTCGGCCCAATCAGCCTAAAACAGGATCTCCCCTGTTTCTTATTTATTTCCCGCTCCCCTGGTTCACTGGCTGCCACCGCGGCCTTCCTCTCTCTTTCTCCCATGGCACCTTCACTATGCCAGTAGCACGGCCGGTCATCATCAGCCAGTCGGACCCTCATCGAACACTCGCCCGACACCGATGGGGGCCACCGCTCGCCTCCTAGGCCTAGTGAGGCGACAAGCATGCTGCCAAGCCTGGACCATTGCGGGAGCCGATTCGGCTCCTGCTCTAGAGAAGGGCCGCCATGGCCCTCTCCTCCCTCTCCCTTACCCAGTCCCCTATCGAACGCTGCTTCCGATGCCGATGGGGCCGCCGACCTCAACTTAGGCTCAGCAAGGCAGTGGGTACGCGCTAAGCTTGAACCCAGATCATCACTGGAGGAAGACCGCAATGGCCCTCTCCTCGTCCCTGACTCTCTCTCTGGCATGGGAATAAGGGCTTACGGGCTGAAGACGCAGGTGAGGATGAAGGGCAGGGTCCGCCAGCGTCCTTCTCTAAAGCCGACGAAGAAGGTTCATGGCACCTTTGGTCAAAGTGATAGAGAACCCAATCACCATGCCAAGAACTTAAACGTCTGAAGGAATCCAATCGGCCGTGATCTAGGTGTCCCTACACTTAAATACCGGGGGTTTACAACCAAGTTGCAATCGTGCCCTGTTCTTGTTGTGTTCAGCCTTCAATGGCCGTATCTTATTGTCGAACGAGTTTTGTCCCTAGAACCAGCTATGGCCATAGTTAGGATGACTCCTGACGGCACCATGGCCGATCGAGAGATCAGTAAAGTGCAATCCAACAGCCACGATGGTCCCACCAGGACCTAAGAAGAAGAACGTGGTTCTTCTTTATTTTTTGGTACAAACAGGCGATCTGGTGTAAGAATAGCTTAAGGTAGTGTTTGATAGCCCAAAAGCTATCCCTGAATAAATGTACAGGATAGCATTTATCCAGAGGATAGCTGAGGGAATAAACACCTTTTTAAAATTATAATTCTGCCATCAAGGGATAACTTTAGTTGTTCCTAGGTTTCCTAGGGAATAAGTTCAAGGGATAACCCATGGTTAAACATGGGTTATCCCCTATGGTTAAACTTTTTCAGACCTATCCCCTCTAGCTATACTATTGGGAATAAGAAGGGATATCCTCTCTTATCCTCCATATCAAACACTGCCTAAAAGATCAAAAGAAAGGTACATTAGAAAGAAAAGTGATTTTCTCTAATAGTTAAGCCATGATTAATTTGATTTCACCCATTTACCTTGAGTATTTATCCTACTTCAAATTGGTTTGGAACTTAAATGATAAAATAAGTTTTAGATTCAGTTTAGTTAGAAGTAGGGTTGAACCAATTTTATTTTTGGGTTGATATATTTTTTGAGTTTAGAAAACTTAACCGTTATTATTTTAGCTTGGATTATAGGTTCATAGCCATTATGATTGTAAAATTAATTAAAAATTTTATTATACATAGCGGCATCTCTGAGCTGCATTACTTTTGTGATTATCGAGAGAGATAAGTAACTAATTATAAATTTATTATTTTAATAAATAACTTATTTAATTATTCTAATTAGTTATCAGTTAATTATAAAAAAATATGATTATAATTAATGACATTATTTAGTGAATCGATTTGCATATTTAGCATGAATATTTTATTACTACATATTGTTAAAAGAATTGTTATCATTACTGTTTATTGTTTTAAAAGGTTGTTATTAATGTTGTTTAATTTGTGAAATATAAATAGCATTGTTGATGCTTTATGCAAATAGTTACTAATTGTAAAGTTTAAATAATGCTAATTGATGTATTAATAAAATAATCTTAGTTTATTTATTATGAAAGCCTTGTTATATTTATACCTATGAAAAGTAGAATAAAAATGCTCCTACTGATGCTAATAATAATAATAATAATGCTAACAACAAACAAGAATAACTAGAAAATAACAATAAATATAATGAATGAAGAGAGATTAAAATAAAAATAATAAATAATGATATTTCCATATTATAATAAAACAAAAAACAATAAAATTATATGGTTACATGAATAAAAAATTATTAAAATATTAAATCATTAAATAAAAATTAATTAAATATATAAACTCTTGGTCCACTGTATAATGATTGATTTGATGACTGTTCTATTTTTACACTAGAACCCATCTCTATGATGTTTTAGTCACATTCCTAGGGTTAAATATAATGTTTTAGCCTTATTGCAGAGATAAATGCAGCCATAATTTGTGACCATGGAATAATTAAAAACTGATGATGTATAATGAATGACATGAAAACTTTGATTATCAGTATCGTGACAATTTTGATTAAAATTGATATAAAAATTTGAATAGTGACATAATACTGTTACATGGAATAATATGCTAATAGCTATGACATGTAAGACTTCACGAAAATATGGTATATATTAACTTCTATAACCACTACTTTATAATTAGTGAACTTATAATGAATAAAAAGGACATGTTAGATAGAAGTACCACTTGACGAACTTTGCTTCTGGTCATCTCATAATTAGTTAGTTATTTAGTTAGTCAGTTGAATTTCATGTTATAATTAATTAATTGAGTTTGATGTTAGTTTTTATAATACATGCATAATAATCCTCTTTTTAGGTTCTATAATACGTTTAAAAAATAAATAATTTTATGTTTAAAAGTATAGAGCACCAAAGGTGTTGAAACCTTTAATTTTTTTTTTTTTTTTTATACAAACAAACAATTATACTAGTCGAGTGCAATTCAGTTCAAATAAATCTAAGTATAAATTAATTAAAAAAATATAAATCATCTAATTTTTAAAATCATGATCCAGTTTACTGCATCATAAAAGTAGCCATCCAGTTCATCTGGAACGCTCGGTCCTTAAAAAAAAAAAAAAAAAGAAATAAAAAGAACGAGCAAACCAAATCTCACCGCCACCTTGCCTTAAGGATCAATGTCCCCCTCAAAATAAAAAAAATAAAAAATGTCTGGCACGCGACTCTGGAAGGGCCGTCAGATGGGAAGTTCGCCGTCACCTGACACCTTTTTGCTGCGTCGGCGTCCTTCCCGTCTGCGGGAGTGGGTGGCGACTATTCCATGCGTGCACGGCGAGACCGAACAAAGAAGGCCAGCAAGGGAAAGCGATAAAAGAGTCCCATCTCTTCCCATGATTTCCCCAACCCCAACTCCAAGCCCTCTAAGGTCGCCCTAAAGGGTTACAATCGTCCCCTCGAAGTCGACCACTTCCCTTCTTTCCCCCTTTTTCGATTGTTCTCTCTTTTCTCTCGATCCCCAGTGCCGCTCTTGTTCCTTGCCCCTCCTCCGGATCGCTCTTCCGCGATCCATCGGCGGAGTTTCTGAACGGAATTAGAGGGGATTGGGCGAGGGATTTGGGTGGGGGTGGGGGGGGCAATGGGGAAAGGGTCGAAGGCGGTGTGCCGGTCGGCGTCTCACCAGCTCTTCAAGGACAAGGCCAAGAACCGGGTTGACGACCTTCAGGGGATGTTCAGCGATCTCAAGTCCGCCCGCAAGGAGAGCCGCACAGCTGACGTCGCCGTCTTCGAGGAGCAGGTCCACCAGATGCTACGCGAGTGGAAGGCCGAGCTCAACGAGCCCTCCCCTACTTCCTCCTTGCTCGTAAAGCCTCCTCATCTCTCCCTTTTCAGTCCCTTAAATCATCTTTTCTTTCGTGTTTTTTTTTTCCCCCTCTATGGTGATGGATTGATTGGTTTTTTGTAGGGGACTACTCATGTTTCTTCGGAACTTCCTTCAGAAACCCTCCGTCTGTTGCAGCTTAGTGAAGAGGAGGATGATGCTACGAGCAAGCTCGCTGGCCCGGCTCCTGGGAACGCAAAGGCTGAGCCTTTAGATGCCTCCGAGCCTAATGTTGAAGAAATTCAAGGTGGAGGAACTGCTGTCTTTCAAGAGGTGAGCGTTTTTTTCCAAAACTAAATCGTGTTGGATAATTGGATTTGTTCTTTATGATTGCATGTACGTGATAATGCC
Source organism: Calamus simplicifolius (assembly GCA_900491605.1). Classification (NCBI taxonomy): domain Eukaryota; kingdom Viridiplantae; phylum Streptophyta; class Magnoliopsida; order Arecales; family Arecaceae; genus Calamus; species Calamus simplicifolius. Next base: position 273,446 of record UESW01003887.1, on the reverse strand, counting down.
TGTTTAGGGGTATGCTGTGGAATTTGGCTTCGTTCTTATTGTCTCGTGACATCCCCAGTTGCAGTGTGTGTCTTTTGCTCTGCGATAGATGCACATGCAACTGATATCCTTGATTTTTATATAACATTCACAACTAAACTTTTTTTAAAACAAAATCAACCATGTCGGATCGGGTACGTACTGAAGCCAAAAAAAAGAACAGCTTTGTGTCTAGAACTTGGTTGAAGTTGCAAGAGTTTGGATGTTAGAACCCATTGATTTCAAAATTAACCTATAATTCAAGTGCTTGTCTTGATATGATGGTTAGCATGTTGTGTGGCTTAACTATATGTTAGATCCCTAGGAATTGGCTGGATGGGTCAGCTTATGCATGACTGGTACGGGTATTGTTTCAGTGATTATCCATTACTCAAAATCTTATAGGGCAAATGCTTCATGGAGATGAGTTATATCTGTGGCTGCCCCATTGGTTTGTTTATAACCAAATTATAAACAGTGAGCATTATTCCATTGATTCAAGGATGCATGTTTAAACCTTTTTCATTATTTGCTTCCATTGATTCAAGGATGCCGGTTTAAACCTTTTTCATTATTTGCTTCCATTGATTCAAGGATGCCGGTTTAAACCTTTTTCATTATTTGCTTCTAAGGAGCAGTACAGTCTCTTGTTAACTCCAACCTTTCTTTTTTAAATCAAATGCCTTCCATCTGCTTCTCTCTGTTCTCGGGAAACCATTCTATCTCATGTTTGGAACTTTTGTGTCCTTATGAGCTTTTAGAAGCAGTACAGTCTCTTGTTAACTCCAACCTTTCTTTTTTAAATCAAATGCCTTCCATCTGCTTCTCTCTGTTCTCGGGAAACCATTCTATCTCATGTTTGGAACTTTTGTGTCCTTATGAGCTTCACTTTCTTATTGTGGCTTGTGCTGAGGGTTGACAATCAATCGAGGAAATATGATATAAAAATCAAATGAGGAAATATATAAAGAGCTAGAGCGAGAGATATGCCCAGCCTAAGATCATGAACAGAATGGAGATTATAGAAATAGAGAAATTGGTCACTTCGGATAGTAGTTCAAGAAAAGAGGGAGGGTATGCATACATACATTACTGTGGGGCGGGAGGAGTTGATAGATGGAATGTTCATGGAGATTATATTTATTACAAAGTTTCCGTCTCTTATAAAGCTACTACTTGGTTTACCTAGGTGGCTCTTATATATGCCTCAACCACCAAGCTTGCACCAAAGAAAACCCTCTTGAGCCTATGAGACCCAAATTGACAAATTGGCCTAGTTTGAACTATTTCTAGGGACTTATCTGGAAATGTTAGTTGTAAGATATTATTTATATTCGTTGGCCCTGTATAAGTATCTAGGATCTTTCTAATGCCCAACTAATGCAGAACTAAATGCAGAGCCACATGGGTCCCATCAGTTGAAATAGGTCAGGAATTAGGAAGAATGGGTTTATTCCTACATTTTCTCATTTGTTCCCTTGATTTCGTTAAGGCATATAAATTTACTCTTTCTTGATTAGTTGTTGATTCCCCATCTTATTTACCAATTATAATTTGGTAGAGCTGCCCATTTGACAAACTTCAGCTATTAAGAATGTTCTTTTGGATTGTTTGTTAACATTCTTGTGCAATTCATAGTAAAAAACTGTTATCTAGAGTTCATATTATCCTTATATGAAAGTGTTTCCTTAAGTTACCTTTCTTATCACTTTTATCTATTTCCCTTTTTGTTATTTTTATGAATTTTATCTTTGTTTAACATAATCTGTCTAGGTTCCAACTTCTTCATAAGCACTGCATTGTCCCTTGGTTGGCTGCCATTTGTATCTGCCTTTTAAGACATTGACAAATTCTTGTTTCAAGGCCGGCTGAAAAAGAGTTGTTTGAGTTGAGTTATAGTTCCAAGTTCTCACTGATTCATAATATGCATTACAAATAAGTTAGCTGGAAAAACATTGAGCACTATTCTTTGATCCTCAAAAGAGTACCATAACCATGTCATTCTGTCAATCCCTTTGAAAACATTACTGTGGTCAACTAAAATTCCCAGCTAGCAGCATTTGAAACATAAAATTTATTATATAAATGATAAGAGGAAAAGGATTAAAATATATTAAAACATTTGTGTTCTCACTTGAAGATACACAAAAAGATGTGAAATTACCTGTGATCTGGTTGAAGACTTTTGTGTTTCATGTTATTGGAACTTGTGCATACAAGGTTTATTAGGTTTTCTACATTCTTCTTATGTTCCTTCCCGTTTTGATGGTTTCCTTGATGCAATGCTGTCTTCCCATATAATGACATACTTTGTACTCTTGTATTTTGGAAAATTTGCTCCTCTATATACTTGTAACTCCTGTAAGCTGTGCAACCTCTGTTTATTATGAAAATGCCATTTCTTAGAGAAAGAGAGATACTTTTCATGTTGTCATCCTGCGCGCTTATATGAAAGAAAAACAACAAGTTAGCGTTGCTGGCTGTAGGTTTGCAAAAATATTATTTACTGTTGCAGATTTTGGTAAGCTTCACTCTTTATCTAAGTCATGCATTTATCATGTTAAGTCATACAGCAAGATGTTCAATGGTATAGCCACTTGTTAATCTTTTTCTTTTGCTTTGTTTTGTTTAATTGGCTATCATTATATAGCCCTATACATCTTCTAGAGTCTGAGTGCAAAATATCACACGATTGTCAGGCTCTCAAATGATGGATGCCTTGTAATTAGTAATAAAAGAGGCAACCAAATCTGCAGCACTATTTGCCTCCCTGTAGATATGGGTGGCCTCAAATGCTACAAGAGGAGAGCATATCCTCCAAATAGGAAGCTGATGTGTCTCCTCAGTCAGAGTACCAACCTTAGTCACCCACCCAGTCACTGTCTTCGGTTCCCCCTCCAACACATTTTAGCTGCCCTTAGGATAAAAGTGGCATGACTATGCCTTCCCAAGCACCCCTTGGCTCTGCCGTAGAAAGGCTGCTGGTATCATATAACTTTAAATGTCTATGGTGGCATGTGTTGGATGACGATTTGTGGCATTCTCAGTTTCCAACACAGTTGGCACCATCCGGTGTGGAAGCTGATAACATTTTTTCCTTTTTTATCCTTTGCTATCATATGGTGGTTTAAATTTAGTTTCCTTTTTGGTTCATTCACAATTTTTTATGGTGATTAGAAGGGTTGATGAGTTGTCTTACTTGCAGGATTATTATGTGAATCAGGAACTATCAGAACATGGATTTCTTTACGGTGACCAATACGAAAACAACCTTTCTGCTGAAACAGACCATGCCATCATAAATTGCTTGGATGGGACTACTCATTTGGATTACCAACAGTTCAGTCTGCATCAAGAATTGCACTATAATCCGTATCTTGTTATCAATACTAGTGAGCAAAATGGTGGGAATGTGGTACCCCATTTGTCAGACTTGCTGCCAACAATATGCCCTCCACCGTCTGCATTTTTAGGGCCAAAATGTGCACTCTGGGACTGTCCTCGGCCTGCTCAGGGATCAGAGTGGTGTCAAGACTATTGCAGTGGCTTCCATGCTACATTGGCACTGAATGAAGGTCCTCCTGGCATGGCACCTGTGCTGCGTCCTGGTGGTATTGACCTAAAAGATGGTCCACTTTTTGCAGCTCTTTGTGCAAAGACACAGGGAAAAAATGTTGGTATCCCAGTATGTGAAGGAGCTGCAACTGCAAAGTCTCCATGGAATGTTCCAGGTATGACTATGTTACACTTTTACATGTATGTAGGATGTTCTTCATTTGGATTTTATTTTCCAGATTGTTGTAGAAACCTCATACCACTACTACAATGCTATGTTTTGAGTATTAGGAATTTTTTCCCCAAAAAAGACAGCTGTATCTGATTGCTGGGATTTCACATAATGTTGCAGAGCTTTTTGATCTGTCTGTTCTTGAGGGTGAATCACTTAGAGAATGGCTCTTTTTCGACAAACCAAGAAGGGCTTTTGAGAGTGGGAACAGAAAGCAGAGGTCATTGCCAGATTACAGTGGCCGTGGTTGGCATGAATCCAGGAAGCAGGTTATAAAGGAATTTGGAGGTTTAAAGAGGTCTTACTACATGGATCCACAACCACTAACCCACTTCGAGTGGCATCTGTATGAGTATGAGATCAGTAATTGTGATGATCTCGCTTTATATAGGCTAGAATTCAAGCTAGTTGATGCAAAGAAAAGTACCAGGGCAAAATTGACGAGTAATTCACTCATTGATCTGCAGCAGCAGATGGGAAGGCTTAATGCAGAGAATTATGTGGATAACAAGAAAAATACCAAGAGTAGGACAAAAGCTAATCAGAAAGACATTGCTGAAAATATGCACTCAACTCAAACATAGCTAATCAGAAGGAGAATGCATTACATATTTATCATGTTTCAGATTCTTTAAATGAGAACTCGGGTTATGGAACCAGCTTCCAATATGTTTATTCTGTTGGAAAGGACTGTCATGGAACATAAACAAGGAGGGAAACATTAGGCAGGGGCTGTCCTGTAATGATGGTTTCAGTACTGATTTTTCTTCAAAAGAATCAGATTGGCTGTGACTTTTTTTTTTTTCAAAAGAAATATATTGGCCGTGACTTTCTGATAAATATTCCTCCCTCTGCTTTTGGTCTTTTGTACTATCATGCTGGCCATATTAACTTTATTACATGATGTCAGCATATGCAGGAGACCATTATGCAGCAGGGCATCTATACTATGGAATGGCAGAACATGACAGTGATTATGAACTGTAATTGATGTAGAAGTGGGTCTACTATAGTGTTTCCTGGATGCATCTTTACCTTGATGAAGGATAACCACCTGGTTGTACAGACCACACCAGAACTTTACAGGCAAAGTTGCACAAAGCATTATATGCCTTCTATCTAGTTTGTCCGTTTGTATGGGATGTTTGATTTTTGAAAAGGTTTTTGGGAGTCTTGGTCTGAAGAACTAATTGAATTTCCTGGCATTACAAGCAGTTTCTTTTCAACAAAATTTTTCTTGCTTTTTTCACCTGCTAGTGCCTTTTGGTGATTTGTTGCTTCTATACGGTTCTTGGCCCATATGCAGTTTGTTGCTATGAGAAATTTATACCAGATAAATTAGATGATAAGCAGCTTCTATATATCTATGTTCCATTAGTTGTGGTGTAGAAATTGACTGCAGTGTATGTCAAAGATTAACAAAATTTATGCCTTTTGTTTTCACATTTTATTATTGCAATTTCACATGATATATGCATATCACTTTGGAAGATTCTCTTGTCAAGGTTCTATAAACCTATTATCAAATCGTAGTGCCAATGGTAATCATCTGTTATTTTGGTAGCACTAACAGGTGCTGTAAACTTTTAATTCACATGAAACTGGCACCTGAGTGTCATTTCAAATTGGATTCAAATTTTATTTATCACAGGTCAAGATGCTGCATATTATTGACCTTAGTGTCGGTGCCTAAAACTAGCTCATCAAGGGAAGGGGACTGGATCTGGTTAGGCATTTTTGAATATCATTGCTCGAACTTGGAGTAGATGTAAACTAATCAAGGGATGGACTGGATGCTTTCTTGCTCGAACGGATCGTGTTGGAGAGGCATGGGTGGGCACCGTCTTTCCAGATAATCTTTCGTCTGGCCAGACCCGCCGTAGACTAACTGCCCAGACAATCCTTGTTTCATGGACCCGTGCTCTGAAGTTCTTCGTTATTTGAATCAAGCAGCAGAGATCAATATCAATATCTGATCAGCTCAACCAACATTTAAGGATTCTACAATTCATGCCAACTGTGAACAGAACCCCTTCTTTCCAGAAAATCATACGATATAAGTTTAAGAAACCATGCAGCAGAGAGAACATCTCGTTCTTCCTTTGGATGGGCAGAGATTGACACAATCGAGATACCAAGCTCATGGGTTTGGGATGATACCAGCATGTAACATTTACCACTGCAAAGACGTAGGAGAAAAGATGAAATGCTGGCACTTTGAAATGTTCAACACCCATGCCAGCATCTTACCATTGTCTTCTAGTCCAGCAACGACCAGAAAATCATTTTCCATCACCATGAAAGATGACCAGGAACATCAGCTTTTGAGGCAGCTTCGGTCTTCTTGCGCCTGTTTCTGAGCGTCTTTTTCAACCTGAACCTCTTCTTTACGCTCTTTTCCCATCCTTTGTTTTTTTTTGTGATGGCTGTATACAAACATTGCAACTCGGGATCTGAACCAGACCACGGTAAGTGTTGCCAAATAATAGAGAGAGAGAGAGAGAGAGAGTGTTGCCAAAAGAAAGGGGCAAGGTAATTTTCCTGATTCCTTTCTCCTAATTTAATTTCAGTATTTTAAGATAAAGACAAATTGGAATTGCGATGATATGACCTGCATCTCTTGAATAATTTGGTGCACATGGTGATCCAACAATTACACACAAGATTACTTGCATTACGCATAAAATTGCTAGTTTGCTAATTGATTCTAATTCGTAATACAATTTTTTTTTTTTGAAGTATTTTGACAGTAGGAATCAAATCCTACAAGCCGCCATAAATCATCGCCGTTAAGAAGGCAAATGAACACTCAACCAAATAACAAAAAAAGAAGGCAAATCGGATGTTAATGATGAGGTTAGAAAATTGGGATGAGTCATGCGGCTATGAAATTCTGACTTCCCGTTTCATCCAATTTGTTTCTTACCGTACTCAATCAACTCTTTTCCTCTCAGGTTGAGGGTCCAAAATCTAATCTTATTTCGATATCATTTCTTATTCTCATTTCCCTTTTAACTCTTTCTGTATGCTGATATGCTTAGTGAAATCTTGCTTATATCAATATTTCCGGGTTTGCATTTTTTTATAAGAGAAAAATAAAAAGAGAGAGTCTTAAGCACCAGTGTAATTGTTGCAAGAGCATTCTTGTTCTTCTGAGCGCGCTCACCTCTACCATCTCGCAATCTATTGCCTACATAAACAAAAGAAAAGGATGAGAAGAAATGAAAGAAGACCGGCAAGAAAAGCTTCATGATAACTGATATCGGTGAAGCTGTGGAATAGGAGATTGACCTCTGATGTACGGTGACGCAGGGGAAGCTAAATATATCTACACCCCTGGGCCACGGTGCTGGAGAGGAGAAGGCGGTAGGAAGTGAAGCCAGAGAGGGGAAGAAAGCTTCTTCCTTGCTTTTTCTTCGTTGCTAAAATTAGGGAGTTCATCTTCCTTTTATCTTGCTCGTCCAAGAGACACCTATTTAATGGTTATAGATGGACGTCTCATTTGGTCGAACGGGAATAGGGCCACGTTGTGGAACACGTTGGCAAGCCGTGTTCCACGAGTGCGGCTCTATTTCAGCCGCAAGGTGAACACGGGTGGCTGTGTTTCAACCGCAAGGTAATAATCTCCCACTCATCCATATAGGACCTTACTCATAATGCTATCTTGCCTCTCTCTTTATGCAGTGCAGTGGGGTGTACGATCCGACGAAATTCACACACAGTGACACACATTGAAAATGCTGCATTAAGTTAATAAATAACTAACGCAGTACATAAACGATGCAATCCAATCTCGTATGTCCCATAAAATTAGATCACACCTCAATCAAGTACTCTTAATCCCTTAAAGATTTACTCCGAGCAGTACTTGAAAAAAAAAACACTAAGTCAAATATATGTATCCATATTCATATGCAACTCATGCACATGATTGCTTGGGCTATGGATTACAAAACATAAGGTGCAGTTGCGAATAATCTTCCTTGAAGACTCATACCAATCCATCTTTATCTAGTTGACTTCCTAGGATTATCTCATGTAGCCGTATTAATTCTATGACCCTGGAGGATAAGGCTAAGGAAGTCATCGTAAACTTCAACTTCATGATATAGGCTCAAGTCCAATAACACCACATAGTTGTAGGGCTCATACGGTAACGGAAAGAGAATATCTCGTTACCCCTACCGGGTCGACATGCATGTTACGATAGAGCTCCTACTCAATGGGCTACGTCATACTCAAACACCGTACGATCACAAGTCCAGGCATCACAAAGTTGTCTGACTTGAGCACATACCAATGCTCCCAGTTCGGCTACAACAGGCTTTAGCATGAATATGTGGACATATCAATATACATACACCGTGTACACATGTACGTAGTCCGTACTCGACTATTCTGAGTCTCATCTCAGTCCAAACTGATGCAACTTATTATTATAATTTATGTAGCCCATTTTTGCAACTTATGCAATCTGCAACTCATGCAGTCTGTAACTCATACAGTGTCTTATGCAACCCATGCAATCTGCAACACATGCATTTACTCAAGCATTTATCATGGCTACTTTAGTCTCATTCTGCCTACTACAAAAGTATCAGGGTGATCACCTGTGTGAGTGGGCCGATAAAAGCCTGTGACATTCATATACATATGTACCTGCCAATATGAACTCATCATAATAATAATGAAAACAAGTATTTCATTTTAACACACAGTTGATATGTCCATATAATCTCCATATAATCCATGTATGTCAGATACAATACAGACCTAGACTTCTCATATGAGCCTGGAAGGCAACCCTAGCAATGGGCTTAGTCAACAGATCAGACAACATCCTGCTACTAGGAATATGTCTAAGGGTAACATCTTCTTGCTTGACCATATCCCGAATAAAGTGATATCTAATGTCAATATGCTTAGTCCTTTCATGGTACTTGAAATCTTTAGCATATTGTAACACTACCATGCTATCGGAACATATCTGAATAGCATCATAAGCACTGGCTGATATCTCGAGTCATTCAAGAACCTCCTCAACCACATGACCTCCTGGACAGTAGCCGAACAAGCAATGTACTCGGCTTCCATAGTGGATAGAGCTGTGCAATTATGTTTCTTATTGCACCAAGAAACAGCTCCATCTTCAAAGACAAACACATATCCTGAAGTGGATTTACGCTCGTCTCTATCACCAGCCCAATTAGAGTCACAAAAACCCTTTAATCTTAAATTTTCTTCTTGATAACATAGGGCGAGATTAGCAGTATCACGAAGGTAGCAAAAAATTCTCTTTACTGCTTCCCAATGAGCAAGCCCTGAGTTGCTTTGGTACCAATTGACCAAGCCTACCGTAAAGCTAACATTAGGATGTGTATACAATATACATATATCAAGCTTCCCACAACACTCGCATAGGGAATTATGCTCATCTTCTTTCTCTCTCATCCGTTCTAGGGCATCGGTCAATACTCAAAGTGTAGCCCTTCTCTATTGGGGTATCTATAGGTCTCAAATAGTGCATTCATAATCATTCCAAGATTTTCTGAATATAAGTTTCTTCAAACAGACCAAGAAACTTCTTAGCATGATTCCTTAGGATCCTCACTCCGAGCACAAAATTTGCCTCACTATGTCCTTCATCTCAAAAATAGAGGACAACCACTCCTTAGTGGCATTGATCACCCAAATAGAGCTCCCAACTATTAGGATATCATCCATATATAGCGTTAAAATCAAATCTCATCATCTGTTTTCTTAATGTATACACAGTGGTCCTCCTCAATAATGGTTAAGCCAATCGATGTAATGGCTTCATGAAATTTGAAGAACTACTACCTAAATGACTGCTTGAGACCATATATGATCTTTTAAGGCGGCACATTTTGCCCTTTTTTCCTTTAGCCACAAAGCCCAAAGGTTGATCCATGTAAATCTCTTCATCTAGGCTTCCATTAAGAAACGCTATCTTGATATCCATTTGATGTAGCTCTAAATCTAAATAAGCTACTATAGCTAGAATGAGGCAAATAAAGGCAAATCTTACTGCAGAAGAAAATGTCTCTCATAGTCTACACCCTCCATCTGGTATAACCTTTCGCCACAAGATGAGCCTTGTACTTATCGATTGATCCATCAGCCTTGCGCTTTATCTTTAGACCCACTTATTTTTTATAGATTTGCGCACAAGCGGTAAGTCGACCAGGTCCCACACATGGTTCATATCCATAGACTTCATCTCATCTTCTATAGTGGTTAGCCACTCATTACAAACTGGTGAATCAAGTGCCTCATGAATAGAGACCAACTCATTTGAATCCAACAGAGTGCAGAGAAACACTGTTGGGAATTGTATCCTAAAGCCAATCATTTGATGATTGTATTGATGTAAATTGTATATAAATTGATATATTAATAAAAGTTATTTGGCAGTTTATTCATTACAAGAACATCTTCTTAAAACTCCTAATAGTAATGAAGCCCTCAGGATCTTCCTTCACGATAAAGGAGGATTTATCTTTGAAGGTCCTTAAAAGAGTTCGCGACCAAATGATATACTATGACAGGGCCATAGTACTATCAATTATAGGACGTTGTATATCATATTTGTTGGTTGTCCTCTTAACCAAGGAGTGTAGAGACACTGGTATGACATACAGGTGAAAGTGTAGGAGTACATTTCACCGAACGTGACTCATTTCCGGATACTCTACTGTCAAGAGTTAATCCGAGAAGATATAGGTATAAGTATCCTTCAGACCTGAAGATCACAACCAGTGGCTTACAAGAAACTCATTGTACTTAGGTGCCGGACCACCTGGATTTCTAATCCAGCTACGAAAGGTTACTGGGTGCAGTCAAGTACTTGTGGTAGTCAGTTGTGGATCAAGATGGAATTTGACCTATCCCGTTAAAAGGAGAAATGCTTGTGTTTCAATTTAGCAAGACCTTGGCCAAGGCACTTCATGTGAAAGTCACATGATCACTAAAATTGAAATCACTTTATGGATTTGCTGTTTAGAGTTGACAGGCTCTTAAGCCATCCTTAGCATTTGTGGTCAAGAGGATGAATTATACGGTAACTGTTTCTTAGGGTTCTTGGAGTTTGCTCGGCAACTCTTCGACCTATCCGGACGTCGGGTTCCATTGCTAGATGGGCACATCGATTAGTATAGAAAATTGTTTCTATGCTACCGGCTTAGGTTCGAACCTAGAGAGTCACACGCATAGAAGTTTCCTAGGATGATCTATTTGCTGATCAACGATTGAGAATCGTATATGATTTAATTAATCAATTTGATTGATTGAATTATCTCAATTGGATTAAGTACAAGTGAATAAGATTCAATTTGGTTTAAGTCTACTAGAAGGACTCAATTTCAAATATTGATTTGAAATTAGATTTGATTTGGATTTAAATAGATTCAGGATTAGCCAAATTTGATTTGGGCTAGGACCATGATCTATATGGTTTAATCCAATAAATTCAAATTAGCTTAAAACCAAAAATCCAAACCCCATGTGTGAAAAAGGTTTTCTCGCATGATGAGATAAAAATCTCATCTCATGAGAAATTAAATTCTCATGCAGAATTTAATTTATAACTTTTAGTCTTCTTCAAATGATTCCCAAGTTCAAGAAAAATAAATTTTGCTAAAAGGTGCCTCTTTGGAAGAGCACTCCACACAACTCTCCGTGCATTGACAAGTGTGAATTAATGTGCCTCTTTGGAAGAGCACTCCACACAACTCTCCATGCATTGACAAGTGTGTGAATTAATGTGCCTCTTTGGAAGAGCACTCCACACAACTCTTCATGCATTGATAAGTGTGTGAATTTAATATGTCTCTTTGGTTTTCACAAAAAGGGAATTCTAAATGTTAGAATTCAATAGGCTGGCTAATATGAAACTATAAATAGAGGACATCCCTCACCAGATAACAAAACACAAGATCAAAAGAGATCAAAAATTCTAAACAGTTAGAACCAAGTGTTACAGTTCTAAGAGTTAGAACAGAAAATTCTGGTGTGATTTTAGTGTTAGCAAAAGCTTGGTGGATCTTGGAGGAAGATTCAAGTGGAAGAATTCAAGATCAGCAAAATTATTTTTCCGCGAGCTAGCACTCCCGGAATCCGATCATTCGGGGCTTCGCGTGGACAATACTAGAGGCCGGACGATTGAACGGCTGCAGAGCACAAAGGATTTACCTACTGTTCTTAAGGTGAGTGATTTGATCCTTAGATCTTAAGGCAGGCTTCAAGATGAGTAGTATGACTTCTCATCTTGAAGATTAAGATATGATCTTAATTATTTAATTTATATGCAATACTTAGATCAAACGATCTTATAATACTCATGATGAATGTTAGAAAGATTAATATGTAATCTTTAAATTTCGCATTGATAATTGTTATCAAATTTTAAAATATGCATGCCTCGGGGATTAACTCTCCCAACAAATGGTTTCAAGCTGGTAATGATCTCAGATTTATTTTCATGTAAATTCTATTAATTGCATGTAAATTAATGTTCTTATTAATTGTGTAATTATGGCTAAAACTAATCGCAAGGCTATATGGTCACAGATGGATTGAAAATCCAAATTACCCATTCAATGAGGTATTCTGTGATATTGCCGTGCTATTGTTTTATCATTGATGCTCAATCCAAAGATAATTTAAATTGAGCTTATGCATCAAAACATAGATTACACGCACTCTCAAAAGATGTTTTATATTTGATACATATTGATGTTGTATAAAAGCATGATATTTGCATGTTTAGTATAAAATAGATATGATATATGATGGCATGATGTCTATGTTATGAAACATACAAATATTTATGAGAGTCTAATTTGAATGTCAAATGTTAATTCATAATCTCTTTAGATATGATCTAAATATAGGAATTATGAGTAGTAACATAATACATGTGATGCTTGATTGAAATATATGACATGTAAACATGAAATATATTTAATCTTTTGGGTTAGCTAAATCGGGTCCATAAAGGGTTAGACCCTAAGGTTTAAATCAACTGGACTAAAAGAGTATTTGAACAAATCTAATTAGATTAGGTTAAGAATGCTCTAAATCAAACAATAGTTGTAGTTGATCATGTCCTTCTCTTTGATTAAACCAAATGGAAGTAGATTAGGCTCCGTGGTTGAGCATGAATCTCTTAGATGGTCAAATCAGAATTGGTTAACCATATGATGTCAAGGTGAGTTGGCAAGTTGCTCTAGGATCAACGATCGAATGGTTTTTAATTGGGAGCTACTCGTATTGATGCGTCTTTAACGAGTTAATGGCATATCCCTCCCATCGATCTCACTCACCTGGTCAATGTGGTGAACCATTTATGATTCAGATCATTTACCTGATTCGGGTTGACCCATGCCTGTAAGGAAATCAGTCTGACTGATTTAGGTGCCACTTAACCTGACTTAATCTTGTTTCATTCTACCCATTTCATACATTCAGTGGGAGAACTTGATTAGTCAATTTGTCTTCAAATTATAAAATCCTCTAAAATTATTAGGTCCTTAAAATGAAATAGTTATATGATAACTAGATCATAGCCTCCCATTAAGGTGGGTGATAATGAGTCCGATGTCTTGATAATCATTGGAGGCACTCCATGCCTGGTGCTTGTCAACCATCGAATTATCATTCATTATATGATAAGTCAGCGTAACTATTAAATAGACAGTCAGGTGAGCCGAGCTTCACTCGGGCTTGGTTGTCTATTGATAGGTTACACTGATTATATCATTTAATGGTTGGACCTAACCAGAACTTTCAGTGGAGGCACTCCATGCCTGCTGAAGAGGTACATGGGGCAAAACTGAACACTAAGAATTGTTTTGGGAAACAATTGGTTTTGAACCTACTCTTAGATGCATATGGGTTGGCCAAGCTTCACTTGGGCCTGTATGTAGTCTATGTAGATCTTAGTGCCCGCTAAAGAATTAAGAATAATTCTTCGAATTGGGGTGTAGAGGCTGCCAATTTAAACAAAATAGTGGGAGAATCTTTAGACTAAAGTCCAAGTCTTTAGACTGAATCAATTTATATACTATAAACTTTAGTTTTTTCCTTATGCAGAAAATGGCCACTAATTTATCATTAAGGTCCCTATTGGATAGTGACAAGTTGAATGGTTCAAATTTCAATAGCTGGTTTAGAAAACTTAAGATCGTCCTTGAGCATGAGAGGATTCTATATATTCTTAATAATCCTGCACCAAAGATACCTGATGCAAACACACAAAGTTCTGAGAAAGACACTTATCAGAAGTGGCTCAATGATAGAACTAGCGTACGTTGCATCATGCTAGCAGCAATGAACGATGAATTCGGTCGCCGGTTCGAGAATGCTCAGCCAGAAGAAATCATTCAAGCGTTGAATGAATCTTTCGGCACACCTGACGACGTTGAAAGGCACAAGACTAGTTGTGCTATTTTTAATGCTCGAATGAGGGATGGATCTCCTGTCACTGATCATGTATTGTACATGATCGAGAAGATAGAACTGCTAAGCAAGCTCGGCTTTCCCCTACATGAGCAGTTGGGAAAAGATGCGATCCTGAATTCCTTGCCTCCATCCTTCCGACCTTTCCTTACTCATTTTCGAATGACAAAGCCTGCAGTCAACTACCACGGTTTGTTGGGGTTGTTACAGAACTTTGAGAAGGATAACCAGCTCTCTAAGGGTTTGGTTAATGTGGTTGAAGGATCTAAGGTAGGGCGTCAACCCTTTGGGAAAGGGAAGAAGAAAAAAGGTGCAACATGCTAGGACATCTATAAGGGGTCAGATGCAGAAGAAGAAAGTTGATAAAAGTCAAGCTGAATGCTTTCATTGCAAGATGCAAGGGCACTGGAAGAGGAACTGTCCTCTTTACATTGCCACACTTGATCCAAACAGGCCGAAGAAGAAAAAGGGCAAGATGTTGCTCAACAAGGTATTTATATGATAACACCTTGTAATTTTTCTGTATATGATAATCAGACCTGGGTATTGGATACCGGGAGTCCTTTTAACATTTGCAATTCATTGCAGGGACTACAGGTCACTAAAAGATTTGAGGACAATGAAAGATTCCTTAATGTCGGCGATGGAAGATTAGTTCCAGTTCTGGCATTAGGAGTTCTTGAAATAGTTTTCAATAGAAATGTCATTATACTAAATGATTGTCATTTTTGCCCAACGTTCTTGTTGAACGTAATTTCTGTAGGCCTTCTGGCCAAAAGTCATTATGAAATTTCAATAAAGGATGTTACTTTGAATATCATTATGAATGGAGTCACTGTAATGACTGGGCATTTATCTAATGGCATTTATATATTATCACAGCCTGTGAATGTAGTGTACAAATCAAGTAAGCGCCCTAGAACAACTGATGTCACAGACATTTATCTTTGGCACCATCGGCTGGGTCATATCAATAAGAACAGATTAAACAGGTTAACTCAGGAGGGCATCCTTCGAGTTGATGATTGTGAATCATTAACTACCTGTGAATCCTGTCTTCTTGGTAAAATGACCAAGTCATCTTTTACTGGAAAAGGTGAAAGAGCTAAAGAGCTATTAAGTCTAGTACATACTGATGTATGTGGACCAATGAGCACTTGTGCCAAAGGTGGATATTACTACTTCATTACTTTTACAGACGACCTTTCTAGGTTCGTTATGTCTATCTTATGCGACATAAATCTGAATCGTTTGAAATGTTCAAACAATATCATAAAGAAGTAGAAAAACAAACAGGAAAATGTATTAAGATCCTTCGATCAGATCGAGGAGGCGAATACCTTTCCAATGACTTTGTGACATATTTAAGGGAGAATGGATTCTCTCCCAATGGACTCCTCCAGGAACACCACAACATAACGGTGTGTCGGAAAGAGGAATCGAACTCTGTTAGACATGGTTCGGTCCATGATGGGTTTTGCAAGCTTGCCAATATCCTTTTGGGGATATGCATTAGAATCAGCTTGTCATATTCTCAATAAGGTTCCAAGTAAGTCTGTTTCAAAAACTCCACATGAGATGTGGTATGGACATAAACCGGTAATCACCTATCTGAGAGTCTGGGGGTGTCCAGCTTATGTGAAACGTGCAAAATCAGACAAACTTGAACCCAAATCTGACAAATATTTTTTCATCGGCTATCCGAAAGAAACCAAAGGATATTACTTCTACAATACTGAAGAACAAAAGTTGTTCATTAGTAATAGAGCAGTTTTTCTTGAAAAGGAGTTCCTTAGTGAAGGAACAAATAGCTCTAATGTTGAACTTGAGGAAGTTCATCAAGTAGAAGGAACAACACAAACCAGTGAACCCTTAGAATCTGAGTTGATTAGATCAAACTCAAAACCCATTTTAGATGCACCATTAAGGCGATCTGGTAGAGTACCACATCAACCGGACAGATACTTAGGTTTCTTGGTCCAGAACGATGATCCTGTTGAACTCGATGAGAACAACGAGGATCCGATCACCTATATGGATGCTATGCAAAGGACTGACTCTAATAAATGGCTTGATGCCATGAAATCCGAACTTGATTCCATGAAGGACAATAATGTATGGACATTAGTTGACCCACCCGAAGGGATAAAACCCATAGGGTGTAAGTGGGTTTTCAAGAGGAAAAGAGGCGCAGACGGAAAGGTTGAGACCTATAAAGCACGTCTGGTTGCCAAGGGGTATCGTCAACGTTATGGTATTGACTATGACGAAACATTTTCTCTGTGGCAATGCTGAAATCCATTCGGATTATGCTAGCTATAGCAGCACACTTAGATTATGAGATTTGGCAAATGGATGTTAAAACCGCTTTTCTAAATGGTGATTTAGAAGAACAGGTGTATATGATACAGCCTGAAGGTTTTATATCTAAAGACGAGTCTAAAGTGTGCAGGCTACAGAAGTCTATTTATGGACTTAAGCAAGCATCTAGGAGTTGGAACATACGATTTGATAAAGTGATCAAATCTTATGGCTTTATTAAGAATAAAGAAGAACCTTGCATTTATAAATGGGCTAACGGTTCCGTTATTGTATTTCTTGTATTATATGTGGATGACATTCTCTTAATCGGGAATGATATCCCTGCATTACAAGGAATAAAGACATGGTTATCATCACAATTCTCCATGAAAGATCTGGGAGAAGCATCATACATCCTCGGGATGAAGATCTATAGAGATAGATCTAAGAGGATGCTTGGTTTATCCCAATCTACGTACATTGACACAGTGCTAAAGAGGTTTAGCATGGAGAATTCCAAGAAAGGCTATCTTCCGATAGGCCATGGAATTCATCTTTCTAAGAAGGATTGTCCGACAACTCCTAATGAAAGAGAACGTATGAGTCGAATTCCATATGCTTCGGCAGTAGGATCGATTATGTACACCATGACATGTACAAGACCAGATGTGGCATACTCACTAGGAGTAGTGAGTAGATACCAATCTGATCCAGGAGAAAAATACTGGCAAGTTGTTAAGACAATCCTTAAGTATTTGAGAAATACTAAGGACCAGTGGTTAGTCTATGGAGAGTCTGATTTGAAACTTGTTGGATATACTGATTCCAGTTTCCAATCAGATCATGATGATAGCAAAAGTGTATCGGGTTTCGTGTTTATCCTAAATGGTGGAGCTGTTTGCTGGAAAAGTTCCAAGCAACATACAGTGGCAGATTCAGTGTGCGAGGCAGAGTACATCGCTGCATCAGATGCTGCGAAAGAAGCTGTGAGCTATGAAAGGAAAACCTAGGTGACCCATTTACTAAAGCACTCAGCATCAAGGAGTTTGATGACTATAAATTGAAGATGGGTATTAGATACTGTAATGAGTGGCTTTAGGCTAAGTGGGAGTTTGTTGGGAATTGTATCCTAAAGCCAATCATTTGATGATTGTATTGATGTAAATTGTATATAAATTGATATATTAATAAAAGTTATTTGGCAGTTTATTCATTACAAGAACATCTTCTTAAAACTCCTAATAGTAATGAAGCCCTCAGGATCTTCCTTCACGATAAAGGAGGATTTATCTTTGAAGGTCCTTAAAAGAGTTCGCGACCAAATGATATACTATGACAGGGCCATAGTACTATCAATTATAGGACGTTGTATATCATATTTGTTGGTTGTCCTCTTAACCAAGGAGTGTAGAGACACTGGTATGACATACAGGTGAAAGTGTAGGAGTACATTTCACCGAACGTGACTCATTTCCGGATACTCTACTGTCAAGAGTTAATCCGAGAAGATATAGGTATAAGTATCCTTCAGACCTGAAGATCACAACCAGTGGCTTACAAGAAACTCATTGTACTTAGGTGCCGGACCACCTGGATTTCTAATCCAGCTACGAAAGGTTACTGGGTGCAGTCAAGTACTTGTGGTAGTCAGTTGTGGATCAAGATGGAATTTGACCTATCCCGTTAAAAGGAGAAATGCTTGTGTTTCAATTTAGCAAGACCTTGGCCAAGGCACTTCATGTGAAAGTCACATGATCACTAAAATTGAAATCACTTTATGGATTTGTTGTTTAGAGTTGACAGGCTCTTAAGCCATCCTTAGCATTTGTGGTCAAGAGGATGAATTATACGGTAACTGTTTCTTAGGGTTCTTGGAGTTTGCTCGGCAACTCTTCGACCTATCCGGACGTCGGGTTCCATTGCTAGATGGGCACATCGATTAGTATAGAAAATTGTTTCTATGCTACCGGCTTAGGTTCGAACCTAGAGAGTCACACGCATAGAAGTTTCCTAGGATGATCTATTTGCTGATCAACGATTGAGAATCGTATATGATTTAATTAATCAATTTGATTGATTGAATTATCTCAATTGGATTAAGTACAAGTGAATAAGATTCAATTTGGTTTAAGTCTATTAGAAGGACTAATCAATTTCAAATATTGATTTGAAATTAGATTTGATTTGGATTTAAATAGATTCAGGATTAGCCAAATTTGATTTGGGCTAGGACCATGATCTATATTGGTTTAATCCAATAAATTCAAATTAGCTTAAAACCAAAAATCCAAACCCCATGTGTGAAAAAGGTTT
This sequence comes from Calamus simplicifolius, assembly GCA_900491605.1. NCBI lineage: Eukaryota > Viridiplantae > Streptophyta > Magnoliopsida > Arecales > Arecaceae > Calamus > Calamus simplicifolius. The sequence goes on along the minus strand of UESW01003887.1, from coordinate 254,548 downwards.
TCTCGCATGATGAGATAACTAAAATCTCATCTCATGAGAAATTAAATTCTCATGCAGAATTTAATTTATAACTTTTAGTCTTCTTCAAATGATTCCCAAGTTCAAGAAAAATAAATTTTGCTAAAAGGTGCCTCTTTGGAAGAGCACTCCACACAACTCTCCGTGCATTGACAAGTGTGTGAATTAATGTGCCTCTTTGGAAGAGCACTCCACACAACTCTCCGTGCATTGACAAGTATGTGAATTAATATGCCTCTTTGGAAGAGCACTCCACACAACTCTTCATGCATTGATAAGTGTGTGAATTTAATATGTCTCTTTGGTTTTCACAAAAACAACGGAATTCTAAATGTTAGAATTCAATAGGCTGGCTAATATGAAACTATAAATAGAGGACATCCCTCACCAGATAACAATAACACAAGATCAAAAGAGATCAAAAATTCTAAACAGTTAGAACCAAGTGTTACAGTTCTAAGAGTTAGAACAGAAAATTCTGGTGTGATTTTAGTGTTAGCAAAAGCTTGGTGGATCTTGGAGGAAGATTCAAGTGGAAGAATTCAAGATCAGCAAAATTATTTTTCCGCGAGCTAGCACTCCCGGGAATCCGATCATTCGGGGGCTTCGCGTGGACAATACTAGAGGCCGGACGATTGAACGGCTGCAGAGCACAAAGGATTTACCTACTGTTCTTAAGGTGAGTGATTTGATCCTTAGATCTTAAGGCAGGCTTCAAGATGAGTAGTATGACTTCTCATCTTGAAGATTAAGATATGATCTTAATTATTTAATTTATATGCAATACTTAGATCAAACGATCTTATAATATAAGGCAAAGATATGATCTTGATGCATGTTAGAAAGATTAATATGTAATCTTTAAATTTTGCATTGATAATTGTTATCAAATTTTAAAATATGCATGCCTCGGGGATTAACTCTCTCAATAGCACATTCCCTTCGACCTCAACATATCACCGTGGAACTATTCCACATGTACTTCTCCGTAACAGCGAATATGGACTTTGAGAACTACTCCATGAAGGTACATTAACCCTTATGGGTGAGCTCCCACTGGGCTCAGTCTATGCACTCCCACTGTCTGGTGTGCCACTCTCACTAGGTCCAGCACTCCTACTATATGTGGCAATTTATGGAACATGCCGTAATGCCCCTCCTTCGTCAAAGATAGTAGAAATGTCTTCATGTAACTCATACATGGTTAGATCTTTCTTGATTTTACCAATATTTGGAAATTCATTCTCTATAAATTCCACATCTCTTGACTCTATTTCAGCCAGTCCTCTATCAAGATGTTCACCATACATTATGTAACCCTTAGAATTTTGAGGATACCTGATGAACACCTTTTTGCTGACCTTAGGACTCAGCTTTTTTAACCTATGGGAGGTATTGTGAACATATCCTGCTGAACTCCACGGGCATAAATGATCTACATAAGGTCTTGTACGATACCATAACTTATATGGTGTGAAGGATATCGATTTACTGGGCATGCGATTAAGGATGTATGCAACAGTTAAAAGTGCATCACCCTAGAAACTAATCGAAAGATTTGTCTGTGCCATTATCGACCTAATCATATCTAGTAAAATCCTATTTCGATGCTCTGCAACACCATTTTGCTGCGGCATCTCAGAAATGGTGAGCTGCCTGCATATTCCTTTCTCCTCACAAAGCTTCTAAAACTGATCAGATAAATATTCACGACCTTTATCAGTCTGAAGAGACTTCAAAGTCTTTTTCTTTTGATTTTTTATCTCAACTAAGAAGCGACGAAAATAATCCAGCACTTTATAGCGGTGGGAGATTAGGTACATATACCCAAATCATGAATAATCATCGATGAATGTGAGGAAATAAGATGTGCCATGGCATGCTCTAACACTCATGGGTCCATAGTGTCTAAGTGCACTAGCTCTAATGGCTGAGAGGCCCTAGAAGCCTTACCAAAATGCTTTCTCGATATCCTTCATGCCAAACAAGACTCACATACAGGGAGGCTTATTTTGCTGAGAGGGCCCAATAGCCCTTCTCTAGCCATGCATGCCATCTTATCTTGGACCACATGACCAAGTCTGACATACCATAGTGAAGAATCATCACATGCAAAAAAAGAAGCACAAGCATATGAAGAGTAAGAGTCAGATATTTTCATATCAAGTCTGAAAATTCATATGATAAATAGCCACAAAAAGATAACACACCATCCAAATATACAGACATAAGATCATCAAAAAAACAAAAGGTATAGCCAAGAGCTAACATGGCAAGTAAAGGGCACAGATTACACTGGATAGTTGGGACGTACAAAATATCATGTATGAGCAATACATGTCCTTCTCGCAACCTAATGCGATATGCTCCTATACTCAATGCTTGCTTATGTAGACCGTTCCCAAGAACAACATATTGGGTGCCTGCAAAAATTCAGTGAAAATTCACAAAACGAGCTCGATCTCGAACTATGTATATGAACAAACATAGAGAGAGCTTATTGTGGATCATACCAGCTTCGATTCTGTGCATTCACGAGCGAAGTGGCCTTTCATACCATAGTTGTAGCACTTGATCTTTGCCACATTCTTCTTGCCCTTCGGTTGGCCTTTCTTAGGCTTGGGAACTCTGTGAACCTTTTTTGTCACTGTATTTACTCCTCCTTCTACCTCTGAAACCCGAAAACTCCAGAGTGAGCCACATAGGCAGAGGAGTGGGAAGTCTCTATGTGCTCAACCTCCAGCTCAAGATGACGAGATATGTTCTAAAAAGTCTTGATGTGTTCACTATGAGTCATCACAAGCTTCATCTGACTTCACTAAGTGTCATGCAATGAACGAATCACTGTTAGGACCTTCTGCTCCTCAGTGAGATCAACCCCAGCCTCCCTTAGATCCCTAATCATGCCGCTCATCACACCGAGATGTTTAGACATTAAATGATTGGGATCTTTGACATGTTGCATAAATTTTATGTTCAAGGCCCATAGCCTTGTTACCGAGATTTGCCCAAACTGAATCTTGAGCTAGTTCCATATATCTTAGGCAGTTGAAAATCTTTCAAAATCTCCAATCAGGACATTGTGCATGTAGCTTAATATAGTGAAGCATGCATAACAATCCTTCTTTACCCATTTTTCATAGACTTCGTGATCCTTACGGTTCTGCTCAGAGGTACCAGGTTCTGGTGGTGTTATAATGTGTGTTAGGATTTCAAGACTTCTTGCTCATTGGGTAGATATTGGATCTTTCGATGCCACACATTATAATTTTGTCCATCCGGTTTTTTTACCTCTATCGAGGCCAGGCCATCGCTCTGATACCAATTGTTGGTATCGATGAAGCCGTGGAAAAGGGGACTGACCTTTGATCGCCTAGAACGTCGGTTGTCGGGGGTTACCAAAGTTCCCAATATGTCCACACCCCTGGGCTGCGGTGCCGGAGAGGGAGAAGGCGATAGAAAGTGAAGCTAGAGAGGGAAAAGAAGCTTCTTCCTTCCCTGCTTTTCTTTCATTGCCTAAACCAGGGAGCTAATCTGCCTTTTATCCTGCTCGTCCATGAGATACCCTATTAATGGTTATGGGTGGATGGCTCATCTGGTCGGATAGGAATAGGGCTGCGTTGTGAAACATGTTGGCAAGCCATGTTCCACGATGCCCATGTTTCATGAGGGCGGCTTTGTTTCAGCTGCAAGGTGAACACGGGCGGTTCTATTTCAGCCACAAGGTAACAATAACCTTCAAAGGATCATCTCGATGAGGATGAGGATGACAATGGGGCACCTAAGATCGGAGAAAGTCGGTGTCAGGGCGGGCGGTCAAGAGGCCTTAGACTTTGAATCAGCGTGCTCTTTGCGCTTCTAGCATGAAGGCCATTAGGGTTTTGTCGTCGGCGTCGATCCGAGGGAAGAGTTCATGGGCGGCCAGCTTTTAGCTTTTGTTGGAGTTGCGCCTAATTAGGGTTTATGGATGAGAGATTAAGATTAGGGTTAGGGCTTGGCGTCGGCGCTGCTGCACCGCCTCCAATTCGATCCTTCTGGATGTCACTTGCTATTTGCCGTGGTTCCTCAACCACCATGGGGAATAATCACGCCATTAAAGCATGTTTTGATGGTAGGAATATGGTCAAAGAAGCATCTTATGATCTGCGGTTAGAGCATGTTTTGACGGTAGGAAACTAGTTAAGGAAGTGAAGACCAATAGAATTTCTGCACGGGAGCGAGTGCAAATGAGGGTTTATGCTCCCCCACAAGTTTAAAGTATTTTACACTAAACCAAGGATAAAAAGAAAGAAAAAAAAAAGTTTTTTTAACTTTTGCTCCTTCGCTTCAACATTATAGTTAAAAGTTAGTAGGCTTCTTAATATTTTTATTGAGGATAACAAAGGATATTGAAGGCTTTACAAATATTACTATTTCTTTTTATTTTTTTTCAATCATTTTATCTTTATATATATATATATTTTTTTTTCTTTCCGCTCAAAGATCCAAACACAGCCCTTTAACATTCATATCTCCCATGTGCAGATGAACAACGAAAAGGATGATTAAATTATGAAATTAAGAAAAAGTTTTGCGGTATAATTTTTTGGTACAGCAAACGCGCATTGATCGTATAAATTAATTATTCATGCATGTCAACATACGTGCGATGGCTCAATAAACTGTCATATATTGCATATGTATCAATATGTGCAAACGATCAATTCGCATGATTGATACGTTTGCTGAACTAAAAAATAATATAATAAATTTAACATAACATAAAGGAATAGCATAATTTAAGAACAACTCTTGCGCCACGCCATGGTGCTGATGCTGAGTTTGCTTAGGGAAAAAATATGCTGATTCTTGCAGAAAAATCGCTGTGACTCTTTTGCTCCATGCTTTCGAAGATGTGGTCCACTACAATCATTGAGGTGCTCTGGTCGAACGAACCGTCCCTTTAATCAAGTAGGAGAAATTCTCGAACCTCTTCCCCTTGGAAGTGGAACCCGTTCTCGTCGACTTTCATCGTGGATTCCCCGCGAATGCGATGCACCCAAGATGTCATCAGCATTCCCAAATTCCAACCGTCCGATCATCTGCATCAGCGAACGAAGCCCGCCCATAACGCCTTGAGATTCGTGTCAAATCACGTTTTTAAAATTTTGATTAGTAAATTTGTATTCCAAGGCGGTGACCGCAGTCGCTGTTCGACAATATTACGGTAATCCGCGCAAGGTAAAAAGAGGCGGCGGGAGGAGCGTAGGGTTTGGGAGGCCGAGGCAGGGCGAGCGGGCGGGCGAGCGAGTGAGCGTGCAGCTATTCGTCTACCATCGCCTTCATAGATCGATCGGCGGAGCCTTCATCGACCTCCTCGTCCTCACTCTGCGCATCTTGATCATGGGAAGGGGGAAGTTTAAGAGCAAGCCCACGGGCCGCAGGAACTTCTCCACCCCGGAAGAGATGAGTAAGCCCTTCCCTCTCACTTGATGTGTCTGGACATAGATCGATTTCTGAGATCTGTTCTTTCCATGTTTTGTAGATTTGTTCTTCTCTTGGATCTATATCTCATCTGGCAATCTTGTATGCTAGGTATTGTTTGCATGTATTCGAAGTAATCGCAGCTTTATCCGATTGTAGAACGCTGTTTTTGTACCTAAATTTTAGGTTACGGAGCGGGATATAGCTGCGTGATGCCCTGTTATAGCTAATTGTTGATTGAGGTTGGGACTCAGCTGAGAAGGGTGATTTGTTTTTATGAAAAGATTTTAGGAGGGAGTCATGGGGTAAATATGGTATTCTTATGAGGCGGTTGGAGGCTAAGAGCAAAAGAGCTTGTTGTTGAGTGGCAAAAAGTTTCATGATGTGACTTTGGACTTGAGCAGGAGCTTGCTGATGAGTTATAATTAGTTATTTTTAATGGAACCATGGCTTGACTGAGAGTAATTCTTATCCTGTTGCTTTTCAATACTGCGCGTTTGATTTTTGCTATGTTTTCTGAATTTAATAAACAAGAGAGCGTAAAAGGCCTGGTTCAACCGTGTCCAACTAATTTCTTGATTTTGTGATCCAACTACAAATATTTTACGATCCAAATAAGAAATAAGTGGAAAACGTGGTTCTTCTAAAATTTGACAATCATTATCATTGCAAGAATGCCATTGAGATATCTAATATACTCTCCTAACATAATCCTGCAGCTTCTTCATCTTTCACTCTTTCCTTTTCTTTCTTCACTCATGGTGACAATAGATATGTTCATCGGTAAAGTTCTTAACGATCCTTATTTGGAGTTGCCATAGCTATTTTGATGATTGGCATAGTTTTAGGTGCCACATCACTTTTTTTCCATTTGCTTGCTGGCCTTGCTTCATATGCTCGTGTTCCATCATCAAGCATCTAATTGTGATCAACATATAGTGATGTAGTGATGATGGCATTAACTAGTAGCATAAACAAGAGTCTCATGGAGATGGGAAAACAGTCTCATAAGTGGAAGGAGCCTTTTTTCCACCCTGAATGGGCTTATTCGTCTTCAACTAGGAGTGGCAAAATCTGACTTGCAATCACCAACGAGCTGGAAACTTTTCAGAATAAATGGGTTTGGGTGGAATGTCTTGGAAATCAGATCAGTTCTTGGTCAACTCAAAATCAACCAAATTATAAATGGGTGGGTTTTGGTTTAATCTCTTGACCTGATGAGTTACTTAAGGTGGTTTATTTGGGAATCAACTAGCTCCAAGACCTACTATAGTTGATAGTTCTCTAAATTTTTTCATGGTATAGTTCATTTTAAAATATGGACAGAACAAAGCATGAGGTTTCAGGATTGGTTTTAATTTTGCTAGTTTTATCCTTAATTAATTAATGATTGCCATAATTTTAATTAAATGCATTGTGATTATGATGATGTATATGAAGTTAAGTTAGATCTTGTTGTTTGTGATTTTTGCATAGCATTTTTACTTTATTTTTTGTTACATGTATGCTTGATGAGCGAAAACTTATATGGAGTGGGGGATAGATATGGGCTTATTTAGAATAAATGGGTTTGGGTGTGGGTTGCGATTTTTTTTTTTTATTAATACCTAAATCTAACCAGGCCTGAACCCAATCTAACCCAAACCCTTCAACACAAACATCCGAGTTAACCCGTACCAACTTCTACTCTGAAACATTCCTATCTGCATGCCACAGGACCAGGGAAAGGACAGATCCTAGCAGCCTTATTTTCCATCACAGGGTGGCTGTTACGTGAATTAATATCCGTTCTAGTTTTGACCTTCTAACAAAATGCGGGGTTGTGTTACTTGAACTCCTTAAGGACTTAAATATAGCTAGCACTGAAGCTAATACCAGAAATTGCATAAAAATGAAATAGATTCACAGAAATATCGGTTAGTGTGAGTGACCTGTAAACAGTTATTTCTCGTAATAATGATATTGTTGAAAGATTGAATTGTGTTGGCTTATATAACACTATTTTCAACAAGGTTTTAAATCTCGTAGAACATAGCCCTCTTGTTTTTTCATAAAATGGGACACGTTGTTGTTCCCTTCCATCTCAACACGTGGGATAAGGGATGTCTCAAGATATACTGATTGGGTTGCTGGGACGATGGCAAGATAGTCTCATCTTGGTACTTGAGTTGTTAACTCGTCTTGGTTTCCCACAGGATGTTTCATTGGAACCTCAAGCTCTGGTTTTCAATATCAACTTTGTAGTATTTCACAAGTAGGTGCTACATAAGTTCTTTGACAATCTAGAATAGGGTGTCCTTTTGGTGATTCTGAAGGCTTTTGAAACTACTTTAGCTATGATTGAATCATGATTGCATTCTTTGCAGCTTAAAAATCTTCGCAATGACTATGTACTTATTTGGTTTGTGAACAATACTAATATGCAAGTGTTGTCTCTGAATATGCCATTCTTTAACATCTAACAGGGTTTCTGGACTTGAAATTGTAAAACTCCTTAAAGTGCTTTTATCATAACTTGCTTATTTTCATGTTGTAGTTTTCTAATTCAGCAATCAGCGCATCTCATTAAAATTAAAAAAAAATCTATAAAATCCCTATTAGGAGTGTTGGGCAATATTGAAATAATATGTGAATAAATTAAGTGTGGCAGAAATGCGCATGTTAAGATGGATATATGGTAAAACTTTAAAAAATAAAATTAGAAATAAATATATAACAAAAATGATAGGAGTAGCCCCAATTGAAGATAAAATGAGAAAAAATTGATTACGGTGGTTTGGACATATACAACGTAGACCTTTAGATGTTTCAGTTAGAAAAAGTGATCTTTTAACAATCCATGGTAAGAATAGAGGTAGAAGTAGACCTAAACTAATATGGATAGAAATAATTAAAAAAGATATAACTATTTGTAATTTGAATGTCGACTTGGTCCTGAATAAAGCAGAGTGGAGGAAGAGATTCATGTAGCCGACCCCATATAGTTGGGAAAAGGCTTAGATGAGTTGAGTTGAGTTTTCTAATCTAGCACATCCCTGCTGAATGGTCATGTGTTTATGGTATTTTTTTGCCGTTGTCTCTATTTCTTGTCATGGTATCCTCTCTCTCTCTCTCTCCCCGACACACACACACACACACACACACACACACACACACACACACACACACGCACTCCCCTTCTCTTTCTCTTCCTATTGACCATTTGTTGATGATATTTTTAAAAAATAAATTTCCAAGGTGCATTTATGGACAAGTATTTTCTTATTAATAGAATATGTTGTGTAAAATTATTGCGATGTCAAATGACTTTGAACTTTTTATGGCCTCTAAGAATAATGGTTTTAACTTAACTGTATTGGTTATGGTTTGTGGGATATAACTAGTGCATTTGTTCTATACTTATTCCTGTGTTAAGTCTTGTACCTTTTGTGCTTGGGCCAGACACTGCTGCTGTATAAGAGATGATCAGTAAACTTATGTACTTGAGGCCAATCATATAGATGGTCTATAAGAACTAAAGTAATATTATATAAATCCTAGATACTCCATTGCTGCATTGTAGATAATGCTGAATCAACTAGTCCTTTATGTTCACTCTTGAAATTTGTCATGGTTGCAGTAGGACATTATAAGCATTTCTAATTTGTTTTCTTCATGTCTGTTACAGTTGCTGGTACCTCATCTCGCCCTCGTACATTTAAAAAGGTCAGCACTCAATTTTTTATGGTAAAATCAAATTGCAATATCTTGTGAATGTTGATGTGTGGAAAGGCATATAGCAATCGTTTTTGGCGGCAGTTTTGCTTTGGCATCTGCAATAAATGTGGTGCTTATTTCTACAGATTTAATTTTCCTTCTTTTTTCAAACAAGTCTTTTACCCTTTCTGGCATTAGAACTGCAAGCTTATGTTAAAATAAAACCTAAAAAGAACTTTATCACTCTCTTTTTTGGTTGTTTGCATTTAATTTCTTGCTTTATTAGTATTTATTAGAAATTTTTATGTCAGTTAATGTGGCTAGTAAAAAAAAGCTTCCTATTTGTTCTGAACATTGCTTCATTTAACTTGAATATTTGACTATTAAATTCAGATTGCATTTATATTGCCATTATTCAGGGAAATCACTCCAGTTCTTTGTCTTGAAGCGATTTTGTCCAGTCAGATACACTTTATCTCTGTACTCCAACTTCTGCATTTTCTTTCCTGAAAGAATTGTAGTTTTTTTTGGGTGTCCAGATTTCGTGTTTCATGGACAATATATTCTGCCACCCTGCTTAAACACTTTTTAATATTTTGGATAATGTTCCAGGCATTTTGCTCTCTGCATTGTTCTGATAATCACATTATAAAATTAACAGTGATGTATCACAACAATTTTGACATATGATCTAAACTTACTCAAAGGATATTTTCCCTGAGAATTTTATTTTGACACTATTTTATGGTCGAAGGGTCTTATTATGGTATCATGCTGGTTGGTATGGTCAAATCCAACATGTAGGAATGAAAAATCCTCATCCGAAATTGAAGCCAAAAAGCCAGACCTTATCCAGTGTATCCTTTTTGGTTTTCACGTGCCGAAATACACAGGCATCATTGTCATGTCTCCCAAATTATGGGGAAAGAAACCCATTGCCAAGCACGAAATAACAACTGGGAATTGTCTCAATTTCACCATCAAGCAATGCATTCATCCCCTTTTGATATACATTTTATTTTAAGATTTATCTTAGATAAATAATCTGGAAAGACTTTGATATATGAATTACCTTTTGGCTCTAAAGCCGCAGTCAATGTCAATGTGAGATATGGTCAAATAATGCCCTAAATTGCTTTTTTTTTTTTGTTGCTACCTTAAGGATTCTTTAAAGCATAGTAATTGTATTATCCAAGTTATTGAATTTTCTTGAATTATCCTTGAAGTTGTCCTTGGATAAATGATTCTCCAAACTGTTGCAAAGTTGTTCAATTAAACCGGAATCATTTAATTATTCTCTGATTTGTGACTTTTCATGAATTATTCATGGTTTATCTAAGAAACATATACTTAATCTCAAACTAGTTGGGGTCGGCAACATGAATTCTTTTTCTCTATTCAGCTCTATTCTGGATTATATTTTTTTGTAAGGTGAAATTCTAAGTATTTCTTTATCTAAGAAACATATATGGATTAGAAATTTTTTGTTAGTGGTGATTGTGCTCCTGATTGTATTGTCAAAATTATCGAAGATTTCTTGAATTATCCTTCAACTTGTACTTGGATAAATGATTTTGCAAATTGTTCCAGAGTTATGCAGTTAAGCAGAAATCATTCAATTATTCTCAGATTTGTGACTTTTCCTGAATTATTCATGATTTGTCCGAGTAACATATGTGGATTAGAAATTATTTGTTAGTGCTGACTTTGGTTTTACCATTGTTCATTATATTTGTTTTTCCTGTAAATGGTCACTAAATGTATAAATATGTCAACAATATTGTATTCTTTGTTCTCGAGTTTTTTCTTTTTCCAGATATATAGTTATCTGTGTTATCTCTAAACATCTGAAAAATCCTGCTTTATTATTTTTTTAGAGCACTGAATCTTTGATGCCTGCTGAATTATTCCCAAACATCAAACTCTTGATCATGAATAAAAGGTCAATCACTGCACCATCACACCCCCTCTCATCTTGTAGCAATTTTGAGTCAACTGCTTCAGGAACCAAGGAAAACTAATGTCGATAACAAGAAAATCTAAATGAGCATTGCCTTTTCACATATTCCATGAAAATTTTTCTTTCTTCCCAACTTAAACTAAAATCCCAACACTCACTTGCAAGTTTAAGCAAAGAAGATCTGGTCTGTTGCATTATATTCCTATTCTAAGCAAAACAGCTGAATGGTTTGTGGCCCTTTATCATGCTATTTAGTGAGTCAGATTGCAGTAAAGAGTAATGAGAGTTATATGACTGATGAAAAGGCTGGCAGAGATGTTTGTGGTAACTAGTTGTGAGATGTTAGGATTTATGAGGTTTTTGACAGTGGATGTGAAAGGCTTGGCCATCCAAGCGAAGAGTCTGAAGCTAAGGACAACTATTTAGAAGGTTGAGCTGATAAGATAAGCAATCATATTGTTGATAATCTCTTGTTAGATATGATTTTCTTGGTTTCATATTCATTCATCAACACTTATGTGCCAACGTTTCTTTTTTAAATTTTTTTGGCTAAACTTTTTGTTTTGTATAAATTGCATCTTAGTGGTTATAAATGCTAGATTATCTTCTGGTTGTTAGATATTGTACATTCAAGTGCAAACAATTTTTCAATACTCGTTTGATATTTCACTTGTGTTAGTCTTTATCAAAAGGAACTTATTCTTCTAAGTCCAATAGGCAGAGGCTGAAGATGAAGAAGAGGAGGAAACTGTAGAGGAATCTGAAGAGGACTCTGGGGAAGAGACTGAGGTAGTAACCTCTTTTGATTGTTAATATTTGCTGCAAGTGTGGTGATTTATATGCCATGCTGAATTTCTACTATAGGATTGCATTTGAAGTATTTAAGCTATTTGAATTATAATACTTGTTTTCAATTGCTTTATAATGTCGACAGAGGAGGAAAGGCACCCAAGGCCTTATTCAGATTGAGAATCCAAACTTAGTAAAACCAAAGACATTGAAAGCTAAAGAAGCTGATGTAAGTTGCACGGTTCTTTGTCTATGTTTTAATTTCTTATGCAAAGTTTCTCTCTGGCATGTGGCATTTTGAACATTTTTTGGATGTCATTGGCTAAGTCTGTGTGCTCTGTGCATTGGCCAAAGTTCAGGTGGTTTGGTCTATATGTGCTATAGTATAAGCTGTATTTATTTAAAGTTGTCATGCTGCAGCAACAATCAATGATCAAAGTACAATTTAATGCATTTCCCATGTTTTGAAGACATTTCCATATATCTTAGTAATTTTCTTAAGTGCTCTTTGCCCTCTGTGTATTGGGATGAGGGGTGGCAGTATGTACTCATAGTAACAAATACCAGCATAAATCAATTTTCTTTTAAGCAAATCTTATAAATCTGCTGTGTGAATTAGAAATATTTTCTTTATTTTCTAGTAAAACTCACAAATATACATAATTATCTTTTTTTGAGGTTCAATGGTTATCCAATCAATCACGTGTAATTATAAAATGATACTTATCTTTTATACTGAAAGATTTTATTTCTTTGAAATGCCATTTATTTACTTCATGGTTGTATTTTTAATGTGTTGTAATAAAGGCCTTTTTGGAGGCCTCGGTCCATCAAGGGATATGTTCGCCATCCATCTCTTCTTTCAACCCGAGAGAAAGAAAAATCATAAAAAAAACATTATAGAGTTTATGCTAAAATAAATAAAGAAATAGATTAAATAAATAAAGAATTTAATCTCAGTATGATTGTGAACACCAAAGTATTACTTTAAAAACTTCTTGTTTTGGTCAGTTTAAGCTGGAATTCACTTTTGGTTTGGTCTCAGCTGAAAGTGTTTAGGTTGAAATAGATCAGTTTTAGTGAAACTTAAAACCTTTGTTGGATCTGTTGGGGTTTGGTTTTTTGTTAAAAAGCCTCTAACACATATCTAACCCATTTATAATCAAGATGAAACGACCAATCCCATACCAAGCCCGTTTATCTTATATGGACCTGTTCTTGAGATGTCAACCCTATTAGGATTTTATTTGTCGGTTATATGCCTCAAAAAAATGAAAATGAAAGCGAGTAAAGAAGAGGGGATATTGGTTTTTTGTGTGTCAACATAAAATGAGATTAAATTAGAAAAGAAACATCGTGAACGTTCTACATGCTGCCTTCTTGACCTTTCTGTTCTGTATTGTTATTTTTCTTATCCATTAACTACATGATCTTCCTAATCATCTTGGTCAAATTTTTACTACCCTGTTGCCTGTTGCACTTCTACTTCTAACCTAGGGGCCTAGGTTTGGGTTTCAAGGGTTTGTCCATCCCATGGTGGCTATTGAGTCTTGGGGCTGAACTCAAATCTGATCCATTTAGAATCGGGTTTGTATGTTATCCAAACCCAGTTCTATTATCATAACAAAAAAAGGAGAAAACCCTTACCCAAACCCATTTATTTCTGGTAGTTTGGTATGTTTGTATCAGATCTCTCATCTGAACCCTACACATGAACATAATTTTATTTTGTTTCTTGCATAATAGAAAAAGGAGAAATCCTTACCCTGCCAATTTATTTCAGGTAGGTTGACATGTTTGGATCAGATCCCTTGAATTGGACTTAAAAAAAAAACAATTATAAACCAATGGTTGCTTATACGAACAAAATTAAAATTCTTAACGTACTCTCTACAGTTGCATTCAAATATGGCATGTTTATTGTTGCCTATACATAAAGATGAAATTTTGGTACTGGTTTATCAGTTCTATACAAGTCTGACATATATTCATATTTTCATACTTGAATGCAGTTGGACAGAACAACTGAACTCTCAAGGCGCGAGAGGTGTGTTACCGCACGCTACTTGTTTATCCTCTTTAGGACCATTTCTTTCATGAAATCTTTTATAAATCTTCCTAGTTTATTGGTGGATCTAGCACTGGTTTTGCTCTAGAGTGTTGTATTGTTTCTTTCATATCGATTTATTGAGTTATGTTTGATGTGATTTAAGTTTAATGCCTTGTAAAAATAGTCAATATGATATTTCGTATTTTAATTCACAACCCATTATGATGAATGGATATTGTGGTAGATCATTGACATCAGAAAGGAGGGGGGAGGGTCTCTTTGTTTTAGTCACAACATTGCAATTTAAAAAATATTAACTTAGGGTCAATCTCTATGATTTGAACTAAGGTTTTAAATCTCGTGGGATAAAGATGTTTCGGTTTTTCTACGGAACGAGATACCCCGCGTCTCGTTCTGTCCTGTCTCAATCTGCAACCCGATCAGGCAATCTCTGTACTCAGTATTTTTTTCTTAAAAAAATATTTATGAAGCTTTAATCTTTTATTCAATTTTTAAACATATTTAAACTTTAAAATTATCTTTATAATAAATTTGATCAATTTAAATATGAATTTATAATATATTATGACTGAAGCAAAATGGAACAAGGCGATTGAGATCGGTCCTAAAATCTCTTTAGGATGAGATGTCTTGGCTCTCTCCATCCCTGTTTCATTGAGACTTAAATCATTGATTTGAACTAGAGAATGAACAGGTTTTAAATGTCCATGGTTAAAAATCAAGTGTTTGGACATATTCGTAATTTAGAATCTACACTAGGGCTCTGTTTGATTGCTGAGAACAGAAGAGAAGTTAAAAGAGGAACCCTTTTTCTAGTGTTTGGTAATTGAAAGGAAATTTCAGATAGAAAAATTGAGGAGAAAGTAACGGGCCAAAAACTTCTCTTAGAGGCTTGAATTTTTTCCCCTTTTCTGGGCAGAGTGATTTTGAGAAAGATAGTAAAGAGCAATTAGAGTATGATCAAAAGCACTTATCTGCCACTTAACTGAAAGCATTGTCTGCAATTCGCTGTATTAAAAGAAGACTAAGAACTTTTTTAAATTTTATTTGTTTCTGTATAAAAAAATGCTGTGTTAAAGAAAACTAGAGAGAATTACAAGAACACTATAGTTTTTTTTCTTTTTTTTTTTTTTTGTTTGGGGGGGGGGGGGGGGTGAATTAACCTGGCAAACAATCCATATGATGGCATACACAGTTGGCCTAGTTTATAGCTTTGTCAAAATTATTGGTCAAGTGATGCGAGTAATGTATTTCAGTTTCATGTGCTGGTGGCACCTGGCATGTTCTGCTGTGCTGTGCCATTGATTGGCATGCACAAGCATGGTAGTATGCTAAGTACTGGCACCCAGCTGGGATGATGCTAGTGCTGCATGTCAATAAGGCACTGGCTTGTATATATCATATGTGCTGGGCCAGCCATGACTTAAATCCATGATAGGTCTGTGAACTATTAAGGAGACTTACTAAAGGATCCAGCATGATATGTGAATGATGAAGGTGAAGTAGACCAACCAGCAACTTAATCATGGAAAGGAAGATAATTTTGGTAGGAATATCTTTACTGATGGATCTATAGATAGGATTTTGAAGTAGCATTCTCCTCCAGAAACAAACTTACATCATATGGATTATAAGTCGTACCTCTTATGTTTTCCAATATATTGAACAAGAGAAAAAAGTATATATATATATATATATATAGAGAGAGAGAGAGAGAGTGCCTCACATAACAGCTAATTACAGCTAAATACCTCAATTTCATGCTTTCTTCTGTTAAATATCCTAATAGAAGAACAGAGTTCTAATCCAGATAATTCTGACTAGCTCAATTAACTAAGGCAGAAAGAAGGAAATGGAATTAGCCACTTAACATGTTCCACTTTTAAGAAAGTCAGAATGGGCTATCAGATGGTTTCCTTATTTGAGATAGAAAGGCAGCCTGAAACAACATCGGAGATTTTACCTCTGATCAGAAGAAAATTGAATAATCATCCTGTGTTTCTGGCCTTTGTGTTGGAGACCCTTACTGCTGGATAATTGGATCCTTCTTGTCATTATTTGTTTTATATGATAAACTGTACTGGACATGATAGATGGGCTGCTGGCAATCAACCGGGGGATGAAGATAATGGATAATTTATAGAATAAAAGGATTCGTATAGTCCTTCATAATAAATTACAATAACAGTCACCTTTCATTTGCTACCTTAAAATCTTCCAGAAACTTCACTGCAGAGGAACAGAATCTGAAATTGTGTGCTCTGACTCATGAACAAATAGTATGCCGCCAGAAAATGATCATGACATAACAAGTCATTTGAACATAAATTGAAAAAAATCTATGGTCTTGCAAAAATCCATAAACTAGAAAGAAGCCACCAAAACCTGATAGAAAATGACCCAGTAATCCAATGCCTCCTACCCCTTTGTTATCAGGTTTGAAATCTGCTTTATGCTGAACTGATACTATCAATGGGCTAATGGGCTAAGCTGAGTGTAGCACTTATGTCCTTGATCTAATGAAATTACGCACTGCCACTGAAATTCACGTTTGCTTGGAAAAGGTTGATGTGCCTCCAACCTTATACTTCATGAATGTTGACCTTTGCTAATGCTCCATATCCTAATTTATCTTAAAAAATTGTATGATCAGGCATACAGCTTTAATTTAAATAAATAGCTGTCAAAAAATGATGGCAAGCAACATGCATGCCCCCAAATATGCTATTGTTTTTTAAATTTGTTAACATGATTTTTAATTATTATTTTTAAATCAAACCAAGTTTTTTAATCTGAAAATTTATACGATCAACGAAAATCATGATTTTTTATTCAATGCATAGATCACCCTTAGTTTTTAGTTTTTAGTCATGATTTTCAGTTTAGCGTACTAATAGTAATGACTTCTTCTTTGCTGTTTCCAATGTGATTTTTATAGTGATATTTGTTTCTAAAAATCAGGCATATTAATTGAAACAAATGGTTATTTGTTAAACATCTTGATCAAAATTTGACTTGAACCTTCTTGAGCAGTTCATCGGGTTGCTGTGTCTGAGGTTTGAGCTGTTTGGCTTATTGGCATGCTTTTTAGTTTTCTTTTCCTTCAATTTTGGTATTATGTCTTGATACTGTTTTTAGCAGTGAATGGTTATGTCCTCTTCTTTTTTTCCTGTAGGGAGGAGATAGAGAAACAAAAAGCTCATGAGCGATACATGAGGCTGCAAGAGCAAGGAAAAACAGAACAAGCTAGAAAAGATTTAGGTAAAATTTTGAGAAGGTTTGGCATAATTTTGTTTTCATGTCTGGTGGTTACATGCTGCTGGCATGTTAATCTACCTGTTTAAACACAAATGGGTTGTTCAGGCAAATGCTGAAATAAGGTTTCTACATCATGTTACCTAGCGATAAACTGCAGAAATCAACCCTTATATAGCCAGTTGCATCTTGTTTTCTTGCATGAAGTTTATGTTATTTGCTATTCCAGCTATGTTGATTAAAATGTCAAATAGTGATTCTTCTTCTGAGCAACACTAGTTCCATAGATTTTGAACAAGTCTGAGCACAGAGAATAGAAGGTAAATATTTGCAAGGGGTTGCATTTATTTTTAAGGCAACTATTACTGCGACTTGTGCTGGTTGGGTTTGATCAAGTGCCAAACTCAGCTTTACCAATGCACCACCCTAACGAACCAGGACAATCCACTTAAACAGCGAAACCCAACCCAATTGCATAATTTTCGACTAAAGCACAACATGGGTTGGGATAGGTAGTTTTGGTTGTAATATAATAGGAATTTAATTGGAGCCCAGTCTAGTTTGGCAGTCTTGCTCTAGATGTGTGGTTAGGGTCAGGTTGGCACCCCTGTTACAAAGATGTGGATCGGTTTTGATTGGGTTGCTTGAGTCATCAAGTATATGCTGAACTAACTAAAAAATTGAGCCAGTGTTCCAGCCCAGGCTCACTCAATGGTAGGTACGTATTGGGTGGGGCACTCAGGCTAGGTTTATCTTTTTGTTCAGCCCTGAGAAAGACTAGCGTTAAGTATGAGAAGGTTTTGTTGACAATTGGTCAAGATGAGCTGGAGTTAAGCTGGCTACTAATGTGACAATTGGTCAAGAATATGAATATTTTGAGAAATGAGATTTTATTGTTCTGGTAGTATCATGTTAAAGGACTCAAAATCAAGATAAATGGAGAAAAAGAATTTATGTAGCCGATCCTAACTAGTTTGAAATTAAGGCTTTGTTGTTGTCATTGTTGTAATATCATGTTAAAGGTTCTAAGGGGATACGGGAATTGGTGGTGGGGATGGATTTGTGGGTTTTTGAGAGTAAGGGAGGGAGGTTCGGCTGCACTACAAAGTCCCAAGGATGCACCACCCAAGATTCCAATTCAGAACCTCTGGTTGCTTGGTAGAGGAATTTGACCAGACCGCTCTGGAAGCACTGGCCATTGCAAAACTTGTTAGATTTCAGGTTTCTTTTCTTTCTTTTTTCTTTTTTTGCATATTTTGAGAAAGTGAATTGGAAGCTCGTTGGTTTGGCAAAGGTAGGGTATTGAAGTGCTACTCAGATGGGATAGGAGGCTAGTTTCTCTTGGCAGTTGATGACTGAGTGTGTAAAGAGCTGAAATCTTTATTCCACCAAACGCTGTCTTAAGCCATTGGACTTCACAGCCAATCACAAAATAGAAAGGAAAGAAGGATCATTGGAGAAAACCAGTACTAGTTGTAGATTTAGGAACGGCAGAAATCTACCAGCAACTTCTGGTAGATATCTGCTTATTGGATAAACTAAATATCGGTGTGGATTTACTACACTAAACTAGATATTTTGGGATTTACTACATTATACTAATTGAAAATTTGTTTTAATGTCTTTGCATCATGTACCAGTATCATCTTGATATACAAACTCTTGTGTTTGTCTATTGTTAGTCGTCTGCATTTCACTTGTGGAGAAAAGGGCAAGGGATTTCAGAGAACTTCAGATGTTTTGTTATTTTGAACTCATGAACCAAATCGTGCCATTTGTTATGCTGTCCTGTAGCCTAACATTTTGTGACCACTTTATGCTGAGCCTTCAATACATTTTGGTTTTCAAGTATTGTGGCTTGTAGATTATGATCAGTTGCACAAATCATGTTATAGATGTCGTGGCCTGCATTCTGATGCCATTAAATGATTATGCTGGTTATGGCAAACATAATATTAAAGGTGCATCATGCATATGTGTTCTCATGCAGAATATATTTGTGGACCTGCATGCATGTATATGGGGTAAAGTGTGCATTCCATCCATAGCACCCTCAACACAATCTTGCAGTCCAAAGTGTCATATTTTTATGCAAGCAAAACTAGCTTCTCTTTTTAAGTAGAATGTGTGCTTGACATCAATTATTTATGATACACTACATCATAGGGCTCTGATCGAGTTTGATATTTTGCAGAACGTCTAGCCTTAATACGACAACAAAGAGCTGAAGCTGCAAAGAAGCGGGAAGAGGAAAAAGCTGGTATGAAATTGTTTGTTCCATCAATAGTCTTACTGCAATGGAATTTAGGAATGTGGTTTTTGCTTTGGTTGCAACCAAGAATTAAAATCCCAATACCAGTACCTGTCTTGGTCTAGCCCCATGTTGGTATGGACTGGGATGGGTCTTGGTCTAGTCCCATGTTGGTGTGGACTGGATGGATCAAAACAACCACTAATAACAAGAATGAGAAGTTTTTTGAAAAATTGCATTCTTGGATACCAGACCATTCCAGGTGTTGGGATGAAACTGTCCTGGTCTATCCCTAACCAGTACCTACTGGGATGGTTGGGACATCCCAGTCCATGGAAGAATCGGTGTCCTGACCATTTGTTCTGTCGTCCAAATGGTATGATGCTGCCTGTACATGCTGGCACGTTGGGACTTAATCCTTTGTGACAACATAAAGACAAACTGACCTGGAAAAGATAAAACACAAGTTACGTTGCACCTTTAGGTAGTGTTTGATAGAAAAAATATTATCCATGGATAAATGTACGGGATAAAGTTTATCCCCTGGCTATCCCTAGGAATATTCCTTGGCCATCCCATTTGATCATATCAAATGCAAAAGGTAAATTCATAGGATAACTTTTTTTAAACTTATTTGGAGGGATAACCAGCTATTTCTATATTTTCTAAGAACTAAATTGAGGGGATAACCCATGGTTAACCATGGATTATCCCTTTGGTTAACTTTATTCCCAGCTATCCTTTATAGTTATGGCTTTTGGGAATAAGAGGGGATATCCAGGGGTTGGATATCCCTTTTTATTCCCTATTTCTGGATATCCCTTTTTATTCCCTATTTCAAGCACTACCTTAAAATCATTACTAAAATTATAATCATGATCATTAGCAGTAAGCTGTCTCCGATTTAATCATAACTTGCTTCAGAGCCTTCAATTCTTCAAGCACTATCTCCAACTTCTGCAGTACTGTGTCTCAAGTCTGTTACTTTTCTTTCATGCAGCCATCAATGCTCTCATGGCCTTGTTGGCCGCCTTGGCCCCCTAAATGGCCCACCTAGCTGGGTTGTCTAGCCATCTGTTGTAACAAAATATGTAGGATGAAATGGTTCTACAAATTTGCATAGAACGGTGCCAAGTCTATACTTTTCATTGACTTGCTACATATTCATTTATAACTATCTTTTTAGGTCTCTTTTTATATTTATTTTGTTATTTTTGGACTGTCTTGACCCCAGGCACCTGCCTAGATACAGCCTAGCACCCAGCTGCCAGACACCCCCTGGCCACCATTTGTTGCCTGCGGTCTTCATAAACACTGCTCATGACTTGACCAAATCTAACTTCTGTCACATGTCCTTGGACAAGTCTTGGTTCTACCTATTGTACACCCATTGCACACCTCCACTGTATCAAGCAAGACTCGGTTTTATTTTTGCAGTGCATCTTTTGTACCCAAATCCTCATTGCATCTTGGTTAATACATATGCAAGCGTGCATTCATAGTCTTGCATAAAAAGAAAAAGCACCTCAATTACATTGATTGTGTTCTGAACCTGATCATCTTGTGTTGTCAGCCAAGGAACAGAAGAAGGCCGAAGCTCGCAAGTGATCATGCCTTGGTTCAAGATGGATGCTTGTCACCACAAGAATTTGCTGCTGAAGTCATCTCAACTATATTTGTTGGTCAATCTCAACAAATTTAATATAACCGTGTTTCATTAACTTCCAATAGCTATACTTTTCCATGTGGGCATCTTTATTCTATTTTTTATTGAAAACAGAGAAACTAAATTGGTGCAGAATGGATAGATGTAGACAGTGATAGCTAAATATAATTGACCAATAAGGTTTAATTGGTGATTTGTGTCATTATGTTCTCTTGGATACGTGACATGTTATTTCAGAGATTAAGATGCATGCTGTCTTCTGATTAGATTTTGGGATAACTGCGGTCAAACTAAATTGTTTACTTTTTGATATTTGATTCTTTGATCCGCTGGCCAAGTTTTAGCGAGGGTCTATGAAGATCTTTTATTGTTGAACGGATGATGCCAAATTATGCTCATCCTGGGTGGTTCCTGTAATTTGTCTCTGTGGTGGGATGAGAGATCATCGCTTAAGATTTGAGTCCATATTAACAGAGGGGGATGGAGTGGTATTCTAGTCACTGGTTTGCTACCCTAGTTGTAACGGAGGCGGTTGGCAAACTGTAGTGTTGGTGGCGGCAGGTTTGATCCTGGTAAACGTGGCGAAACCTACAATATTCCAGGCCGTTACAGATTTATATTTTAATGCTTGCGAGGCCATTTCAGATCATCTATTTTAGTACTTGCGGGATAATTTTATCCCTGCTAACTGCTGAGTCTAGTTTCTGTGTGATAAAAGAAAGGGTTACATACCCGCTTATGATTCCATCTTTTCGCTTGATTGATTGATTTTTTTTTTTTTTTTTTTTAAAGCTTACGATTCTGTTTGCCGTTGGTTTAATAAGAATCGATTCTTTGCCCCAGGACAAATTTCAGCTCCTCGATAAAGCATCTTTTGTCTTCGGTCCTTCATTATCATATCTTGTCAGTTATTAAAAAAAGAAAAAGCGAAGTGTCCTTTTTCTTTAAAAAGAAAAACTTTCCTTTTTGGCATTAAATTTGCGTCATAATTTTATGTCAGCTTTGTGTCCGCTGTACAAAAAAGATCAGCATGTGGCGATCAAGCTTGGTCTAGGGTTCTTAGCTGAATTTGATATTCGCGTGGGTGAAGTAATTACATTTTGGCGATCCCGTTCTGTTCTTTTTCAATTTTTTCTTCAATTTACCATTTTTGTATTACAATATTCTTGATTCTCGGATTATTGACATAAATTACAGGCTTATAGCATTTGTGAAAAATAACTTTTTATTGCATTCGAAAAGTTTTCAGCACTGTTATATCAGTGAAGAATTAAATAGAAGGCAAACGAGGCCATATTTCATTATGCCCTTTTAGTAGAATCATGTCTTTCTTAGCACGCAAGTTGATACCAATGCAATTTTTATAATCTCTGTGAAGAAAAGGGAAGCCGTATGTCTTTTGGCCTAGAAACAGCAACGACGACACCGTATAATATCTAAACAAAAGTCTAAATAAAGGACCTCAATTTTCTTAATTTCTACCCGCGCCGTTTGCCTATATACGATGTTAAGCCACAATGAAGAAAAGGGAAGCCGTATGTCTTTGGCCTAGAAACAGCAACGACGACACCGTATAATATCTAAACAAAAGTCTAAATAAAGTACCTCAATTTTCTTAATTTCTACCCGCGCCGTTTGCCTATATACGATGTTAAGCCACAATATGCTCTAAGGACTTTTTATGGTTCATATGGATGCTTGATCATCCTAAGAGGTATCTGTCAGGCCAGCCTGAGTTCCCGACGTAGAATAAAAAAAACTTAAAAACGAAAGGATTCATTAATGGTTGTTGCTCTCAGAAAACTAAACTTTTGTTATATCGTAATAGATCTTAGACTGAATTTGTATGGAATTATAAAGAGTTAAAAAAAAAAAAACATTGCAAGTTTTTCTGGAATGAGGATAGAATGAATGCATTCTTCGTATCACAAAACCTCAAAGGAGGCAAACATAAATGATAATAATAATAGCTTTTTTTTTTTAATGGTTAATGATGTGGTTGGTAAAAGCCATGGAAGAATTAACAGTAAAAAACTATCTGACGGTGGGGATAGCTACAAAGGCGGTTCCTAAGCGACCCGAGCTCCGACTACAAAGGTGGTCCCTAGACGGCCCGACACGGCTCCTGTGCGGCCTCGGCCACAAAGGCGGTCCCTAAGTGGTTCGAGACGGTTCCTATGCGGCCCCAAGTACCAAGACGGTTCCTAGGTGGCCCCGGCTCCTGAGTGGCATCGGTGCCCCTTCTGTCTTATCTTCATAGTTCATCCCAGCTTTCCGAACAAGGCCCTACATGGATAAAGCCGGGCTCATCCACTATCCTTGATCCATATCTGTTTAATAAGACAGGAACCGTCAGTTCCAGCATGAGCTAGCGCGCCACATGGGCAAAGTCGAACTCATCCACTATCCTTGATCCATATCGGTTTAATAAGACAGGAATCGTCAGTTACAGCATGAGCCCCGAAAAGTAGCGGCTCATCAGACAATATTAATGACTCTGACTAGATAAGGCCCCAAAAGTCGTGACCCATCAGACAACATTAATGGCCCTGGTCAGATGGAGCTTCAAAAGTCATAATACATCATGAAGTCACAAACCACCAAACCAGTGAAGCCCAAAAAGTCATTAGGAAGATTTAATGACTCTGGCTAAATAAGCCTCAAAAGGCGATTACCTGCTGTAAAGTATCAATCACCCTGAATCAGAAGATGCAGATTTACTCCAACCAGCTATGATATTCTATTTGTAAAGGTCTTTAACTCATCATGAGATTCCAATCTTAGTGAACAAGCCATGCAGACTCAAGAGACTAATAAAATAGGTAAGGGGGGGCATAAGGGCAGGACTCAACCAATTCTCAGACCCAACTATGTATCTCTTTCAAACTTTCTCAAGCTTGCGGCTGTGATCCTGATCACTAACTTGAGCATCAGAGGGTTCCTGCCAGAATATCCGGTTCCTGAGACTTCTTGCAGGTCTTGAAGCCAAAGTAAAGCTATTTCAATGGATTCACGGTGCATCAGTTGACGCTCAAGGACGTCAGCTCAAGGTGATCGGGTATCATCAGATTGGCGCGCCAGGTAAGGGCAAGCGAAAACAATAGGCCATTAAGGAAAGATTACTTTATAATACTGAGTGATAGGCTCGCCCTTCCTCAAGTACCAATGGAGGCAACGCATGCTCAAGAAGCTTCTTTTAGCTCCGCTGGGGGGCATCCCCGTCATATCGAGCAGTCAGAGGCCAACTTTCCTACCCCTTCATCGCCACTGATCTCAGCTACCCCATAAGAGCAACTGGCTAATCTTACTTAGCAGGTCCAAGCTCTTATTGGGATAGTCCGTGGGTTGCAGGAGCAGCGACCAGTGGCTGCTCAACAGCAGGCTGGACCTCCCATGCCACCAACAACTATTGCACCAGCTAGTCAACAGTCTACTTACAGAAGACCTTTCCCGAAGGAGCGTCATCATCACCAAGCTCCATCCAGGCATCATCATCGGAAAACCTCCAAGAGGTCTCGGTCTCCCATCCTTCACTCCGGCAGCTACACTTTCAAGCAATGACGGGGGGAAGGAACCCAAAGGCTCATACTATTATCAGCCTCATTACTCTCCCTCTTCATCATCTGAATTGGCAGGCGAGGACCTTAATGACCGGATGGAGAGATGCCTAGAGGAGCAGGACCGGCGTTTGGAGAAGCTTAGCCAGAAGCTTAATAACCAACCAGGGATGGAGTATGATACTCGCCCCCCCTTACTTGCTGGATTATGGAGGAACCTATACCTCACCATTTTCATCTTCCCCAGCTGGATCCTTATGACAGTACCACAGATCCCATGAATCACTTAGAGAGTTATAAATCTCTCATGCAAGTCCAAGGAGCAACAGATGCTCTCCTCCTATGTATTTCCTTCTCTGCTACTCTTCGGAAAGCTGTGCGTACTTGGTATTCTCGTCTACTTTCGCGCAGCATTGACTCCTTCCGACAGTTGGAGAAAGTCTTCTCGGCACAGTTTGATGCCTGTCGAAAGATCCCTCGAGTGGCTGACAGTTTATTCTCCATTCAGTAAAAAGAAGAAGAACTATTAAAAGACTTCATAGCCTGATTCAAGGCAGCGGCCCTCGAGGTGTATCACCTGGATGATGCTGTGGCCACCTTGGCCTTAAAGCGAGGACTTCGTCCCTCTCACTTCACTTATTCTTTAGACAAAAAGCCTCTTAGTTCCTATGCCAAACTCCTGGATCGTGCATATAAGTATATTCGTGCCGATGAAACTGATTTCACTCGGAGGAATGCTGATAGGGGAGCTAGCAAGAAGCCGGTTCGTGAAGAGCCGAGCAGACTTCCTCCCAAGAAGCATGAGCCTCTACGCCGGCCAGATAATCAGCGCCGAAACCTAACCACCAAAGAAAAAAGCTATACACCTCTCCTTGCCCCTAGATCTCACATCCTCATAGAGATCGAAAGTGAGCCTTATCTCTAGCGCCCTCCCCCACTGAGGACAAATGCTGCTTGTGACAGGAGTCGCTACTGTTGTTCCATAGGGACTATGGCCATGATATTGAAGAGTGTCGCTACCTGAAGTGTGCCATTGAAGAGCTTATTCAGAGGGGTTATCTTGGAAAGTTTATCCAGAAGGAAGGACCTTCGGCCATCCCAGCTCTGATGGGGCCCCCATCTGTTCAGGCCAACATTGACAATACTCCAACAGAATGGACGGTGGGTATGCTTTCATGGGGAGCGGCTTCGTCCTCTAAAAGACCAAGAAGGAATGAGGGAGTAGAAGATGTAAACCCCTTTCTTGAAGGGGAGTTAGAGGGGAGGGGCAACTTGAATGATGATAGCATGGTCATCTCTATGACTATCACTAAACATTTTGTAAAAAGAATACTTGTAGATAGTGGGAGTTCAGCAGACATACCTACCTATGATACTTTTGTTCGGATGGGTTTATCTTCTGATTCTTTACAACAAGTGACCACACCTTTAGTCAGCTTTATAGGAGACTCAGTAAGAGTCAAAGGTGAGATCACCTTGCTGATCATGGCGGGATCACCACCATGCCAAAGTATGGTCCTAATGGGGTTTTTGATGGCCCGGATACCATTGGCGACAATGCCATACTCGGTCAGCCTTGTTTGAACCTCTTGGACATGATGATATCCACCAGGCATTTACTCGTGAGGTTTCCTACAATGGAGGGATTAGCGAGATGCGCGAGGAGCAAAATCTTGTGCAGTTATGCTATCACATGGCTCCCAGCCCTCAAGAGATGACAACTCCATCGATCTCGATGTTGTTCGATTCCAGAGAGTCTGAAAGAAGAGGAGAGTTAGTTGAGCACCTACTATCTTATCCGCTGGGGGATGATCCTATGAAAGTTATGCAAATTGGCGAGCTTCTTCCTCTAGAAATGAAGAATCAACTCCTCACTTTCTTGCGGACAAATTTAGATATCTTCGCATAGTCAGCATCAGACATGCCTGGCATCCCTTCAAAGGTGATAACTCATAAACTCAATGTTGATCCAAAGTATCGGCCTGTCCGCTAGAAGAAGAGAAGTTTTGCCCCTGAGCGGCAGAGAGCTATAGATGAAGAGGTCAACAAATTGCTTGCTGCCAGCCACATTCAAGAGGCTCAATATCCAAATTGGCTAGCTAACGTGGTCATGGTCCGAAAGGCAAGTAGAAGCTGTTGGATCTGCAATGATTTCACTGATCTCAATAAAGCATGTTCCAAAGACAGTTTTCCTTTGCCATGGATCGATCAGCTGATGGATTCCACATCTGGCCATGAGCTCCTTAGTTTTATAAATTCCTTCTCCGGGTATAATCAAATAAGGATGGATCCGATGGATGAAGAAAAATACCTCTTTCATCACGGAGAAGAGCATCTACTGCTATAAGGTAATGCCTTTCGGCCTGAAAAATGCTGGAGCCACCTATCAGAGATTGATGAATAAGGTCTTTAAAGACCAGATTGGATGCAACATGAAGGTGTATGTGGATGATATATTGACTAAAAGCATCTGCATCGCCAACCATATTGCTGACCTGGAGGAGACATTTAACAATCTCCAAAGCCATCAAATTAGGCTCAACCCCCGTAAATGTGCCTTCGGTGTCACTATCGGTAAATTCTTGGGTTTCCTAGTGACCCAGCGGGGGATTGAAGCAAATTCAAAGAAGATTCAAGCCATCCTTAGCATGAGGCAGCCAGCCAGTAAGAAGGAAGTGCAATGGCTTACTGGAAGAGTAGCCGCTCTGAGCCGATTCTTATCTAGATCAGCTGAGAGATGCCTGACCTTCTTTAAAGCTCTACGTAAGGTTGATGGCTTTGAGTGGACGGATGGCTACCAGAGAGCCTTCAAGGAATTGAAGGGGTTCTTATCTACACCACCATTACTATCGAAGCCTAAGGAAGGAGAAAAGCTTTTCCTTTATCTTGCTGCCTCCTTGAAGGTGGTTAGTTCCGTTCTGGTCTGACTCGACCCCGACAAAGCGTAGAAATCCCTATTTATTATACTAGCAAAGTGCTTTATGATGCGAAAGTTAGGTATTCCAGAACTGAGAAGATTATATTTGCTTTGATTGTCTCTGCCTAGCATCTCCGATCATATTTTCAAGCCCATCCGATCGTGGTGCTCATAGACTAGCCTCTTAGAGCTATCCTGGCTTGCCCTGACACCTTTGGTCACTTGGCTAAGTGGACTGTCAAACTAAGGGAATTCGATCTTTCATTCTAGTCCCAGTCTGCCCTAAAGTCCCAAGTATTGGCGGACTTCCTAGTAGAATGTACTTGGCCGGAGGAGCAAATCGAAGACCCCTATGAAGTACCCAGATGATGAGGAAGATTCAGTGGAAGCCTGGATTCTCCATGTCGATGTCACCTCTAACTCTCAAGTAAGTGGAGCTAGTCTTATCCTAGTAAATCCGGAGGGCATCATATTGGAGTACGCCCTTCGCTTCCTTTTCAAGGCTATAAACAATTAAGCTGAATATGAGGCCTTGCTGGCCAGAATCAAGCTTGCCCAAAAGCTCGAAGTAAAACACCTCAGGGCCTTCACCGACTCTCAGCTTATCTCTGAACATATCACTAGAGAGTATGAGGCTCGAGACCCTATCATGTCTTGATATCTGAATAAGGTTAAGTCGCTAACCTTCTTATTAGCTTACTTCACTATTAGCTACATTCTTAGAGGCGAGAACGCTAGAGCTGACACATTATCGTGACTAGCCACCTCGGCGGACGATAGTTTGGGAGGACATATGTTGAACATTTGGAAAACCCAAGTATCGACTCAGTGGAGGAGATTGTACTGGTTATGCAAGAACCAACCTGGATGGATGCTTACATTCGCTACCTTACTGATGGTACTCTCCCCACCGATCCCACAGATGCCAGACTACTTAAATGGAGGTCTACCAAGTTCGTGTTGCTGAATGGGCACTTGTACAAGAAGTCCTTCTCTCATCACCTCCTCAAATGTTGTTGGCCCAGATGACAACCCAAGAGGGGGGGATGAATTGGGTTCTTTAAAAAAAATTTAAACCTTTTGAAATATTTGTTTGCTTAGTGTGAGTGAAAGTGAATGCAGATGCAAAAACAAAATACAATCAATAAGATAGAGATAGAGATAGAGATAAAGGAGACACGGCAAACACAAAGATTTTATAGTGGTTCGGTGTATCCAACACCTACGTCCACTCCCAAGATTCACTTGGGTCCACACTATAATCTTCCTTGATTACAGCCGAGTTGTTTTACAAGCTCACAACTCAAACTTGTTGTTTTCCCGGGATCACAACGAACCCAGCCGGTTTTCCGGGCTCACCAGCACAAAAACCCTAACACAAGCTATACCAAGCTTGTACCGAGGTAAGACTACCTCCACTAGTTCAATCCCCCAGATTGAACTAGACACAAACAAAAGAAATATTGTTTTTCAAGTACACAGCTCCTCAATGAGCAAATAATCAAGTAAATGAACAAGGTTTAGAAAAGCCTGATTTGTAGTTGGTTGGCTTTTGAGCTTTTCTTCTTTTTCTTCTTCTTCTTCTCCTTGCTAGATTGAATCAAGCCTCAGCTCCGATTCTTCACAGTTGAAGCAGTTGAGAAGATTGAAAAGCAAGAAACTGATCCTCTTTCTCCAATTTGGGAAATCCACCAAAACTTTGATTTGAATGCCTTGGATTCCTCTTGAGCTTTTTGGAGTGGAGTGGATTTGAGCTAGAAGGTTTTTTCTCTTGAGATTCAGGCTCTCTCTTTTTCGGATTTTTGAATTGGGATTTCTCTATTTCGTTTTTCTTCTTTGTTTTTCCGTTCTTGTTTTTGAATGATAGTCTTCCCTTTTTATAGATTTCTTTCAAACCATTTTTGGAAGAAAACTATCCGTTGGAGTGTACCTTGCAACAAAATATATCCGTTAGAAATAAAGTAAAATAGAAATATTACCGTTAGAGCTGATCTGGCAATTTGATTTTTCGTTCCAGGTGGGTTGGAGTCGACTCTAACTTTTCTGGAGTCGGCTCTAACTCGAAACACTTTAATCCGTTAATTCTGGAGTCGTCTCTGACTTTTCTGGGGTCGACAAGAAACTTTTCTGGAGTCGACTCTAACAGACCCGGAGTCGACTCTAAGTCGGGGCCAGAAAAATCAACGTTCTGTCTTTTCTGTTGGAGTCGGCTCTAACAGTCTCGGAGTCGACTCTAACTTCCGTGCCAGATACTGGAGTCGGCTCTGTGATTCTCGGAGTCGACTCTAATGTCTGCAATCTTACCTAGACATTAGATTCGATCCAGAACAAGATTAACTCCTGATTTTGATCATTCAATCGACTTATAATCTGAAAAACTTAATCAAAATCATTAGAGCCTTCAATTGTTATACTCAAATAGTTTTGTTAATCATCAAAATCATCAATTGGGTCAACAATCTCCCCCTTTTTGATGATAACAAAAACTTTGAGTATATGCATTCAAAAAATTCATTCGAACTAAAGATTATAGTCATTTTAAAGCTTAAAACATTTTTAATGAAGGATTTGATGCCAATATTCAAAGTGAACTTTTAAAATTATGCATGAGTTCTATATAAGCCATCAATTATGAACATTTAAACTAAATGTACAGAAAATTGCAATTAAGCTTGTTGTTAAGCTCCCCCTGCATTGAATAGCTCCCCCTATATATAAAAATCAATTTTAATTGAACTGATTAAAATTTCAAGTCTCTTTCTTTTTGCATAAACAATCATTTCTCCCCCTTTCTTTCTTTCTTTTTGCATATTCAACCATCTCTCATTAAAATTTCAAGTCTTTTTTTTTTTTCATATTCAACCATCTCTCCCCCTTTTTTGTTATCAGCAATAAGGAGAGTATTAGATAAAGAAAGTTATTAGAGAAAAATTGTTGGTTCAATAAGACATAGGGATTCAAGCAGTCAATCATAGACAGATTTGAAAATGTGTAATTGCATTACATAAGTAAGAAACATTACATAAGTTGATTCAAGTACATTCCAAAGTGAGATACATTAGATACTCAAAATTCCTAAATACAAACTATCAAGATAAAGTAAACCTGGAGAACCTAAGATACAAAAGAGTATCAAAATCAAAATCAAAGTCAGATATGTTTGAATACAATTTTCTTCAAGTGACCTATGATTTCCATTACATCATCTTTTTGAGATTTCTTAAAATTTTCAAGACAAGCTTCAATCTGTGAGACTGCAAGGTCAATGTCCTTCTTCAGTTGACCAGTTGCATGAACATAAGATCCCGAGCCATCAGCAATGCCTTCCATCCTTTCAAAGATTTTGTGAAGTTCAGCACCAAAGGATTCAACAGAATTGCTTATGGAAAAGGAAATCATGTCAAGTCTCGAGTTAAGTTCTTCTTTTAGCTGATTGAAGTCTTCTTTTAATTGATTAATCTCATGAGATCTCTGACTGTCATATTCAGCAAGCAAGCTCTCAACTGACCAATCTGCTCATCAGAGAATCTCCCAGAAGCAGTAACAGACAGATGTGGAGGAGAGGGAACTGTGCTCGGTCCAGCTTCTGAAGGTCCAGCTGTAGATGGTCCCGCAATAATGGATCAGGGACTGATGGTCCCGCAGTGGATGGTCCAGGGATATCTTCTACTCTGGCCTCTTCAGTTCTATCTCTCTCAGCTCTTTCTTCTCGTCCTCCTTTCATCCAGATACCATTTAACTTCTTGAAGCCCATCCGATGAATAGTAGAAATACTATAATAGTCAGTGTGCCTTAATTTCCTTAGGGGTTCATTATCCATAATTAGCACACCTTGGCTTCTAAAGATTAATGTCAGAACCATACCATATGGCAGTGTAGATCTTTTCTTTGTAGCAGCCTCTGCCATATAACCAATCATCATGCCAGCTAGGTTGACTGGCCTTCCAGTTATAATACAATCCATCAAAAGAATGTCTCGCTCCGAGACGTACTCAAATCTACCAATTTTGGGGAATAAAATTCTTCCACATATGTTGTGTAGTAACCTGAGCTCCAGATTTAATTGATTAGCAAGAATTTCCTCAAACTCGGTTACATCCCTCCCTAACATTCTTGACAATGCACCACTTCTATCATCATGCTGATATTCCATAATACCAATTGTGGGCATTTCCAACAGATTTCCAAGGATTTCAGCAGTTATTACAACTTTGTTCCTCTTACAATACTGACTAAACCGCCTTCTCCTCTACTCAAATCATTGTAAAATTCTCTCACTAGGGCAGGATAAGTGGGGATATCTAATGAACAAATCTTTTCCCACCCCATTTCTTTTAAACATCTTCCTATTGAGAAGCCCTTCCGACTCAAAGAAATCAAAGTTGACCTTCCTTCCAGTTGTGATAGTCTTACCGGCTAGTTGATCTACTTTGGGTGAAGAGGGTGAAGGAGGGGAATCTTCTTGAGTGGCCGAAGAGGAGGATGGCGAGGGTTGCCTCCGAATCGTGCGTCGCCTCGTGGGAACGGACGCTCCTCCGACGAAACCGCGCCTCTTGGGTGCCATTGAGTTGATTGGAATGTGTAATCAAAGGTTTTGAGAAGATTGGGGAGGTTGGAAAGGCTTTGGAACTCCTTGGAGGGGTTTTGGGAGACGGATAAAATGATTTGGGGTCGACTCCGCCTTTTTATTTTTGACCTAGTTCGACCTAGAGTCGACTCCCGAAAACTGGGTGTCGGCTCCGAACCAGAAAGTCTGTCAGCGCTCGAATTAGAGTCGGCTCTACAGAAGCCGGAGTCGGCTCTAATTGCTTAGACAGAACATCAAAAACTAAGGTGTCGACTCCACAAACTGTTAGAGTCGACTCTAACAGTTTCAGAGATAAAAAATCAAGTTTCAAGGATCTGAAACTATTCAAATTAATCATCAAACTCTAGATAAATGTTCCTTAGCAATTGGGGAAACAATGAATCAAGATCTAGATAGATTTCCTTATTGAATATCGAGATTTTTCAAGAAATTGATGAAATCTAGATAGTTGTTCTTAAGAGTTTCAGAAAATTATTCCAAAGGATCACAAACTCCTAATTCTCCTCTAAGATAACAAAATCTCTCTTCACTTAAGGGTTTTGTAAATATATCTGCCAGTTGTTCTTCAGTATTCACATAATCAAGACAAATTTCATTATTGGCAACATGTTCTCTTATAAAGTGATATCTAATTTCAATATGCTTTGTTCTTGAGTGTTGAATTGGATTTTTAGTTAGATTGATTGCACTTGTATTATCACATCTTATAGGTGTCTTATCAAGTGTGATACCATAGTCTTCAAGTTGTCTCTTAATCCATAGGATTTGAGCACAGCAACTTCCAGCTGCAACATATTCTGCTTCAGCAGTAGATAATGCAACCGAATTTTGCTTTTTGCTAAACCATGAGATTAAGTTACTTCCTAAAAATTGGCATGCACCACTTGTGCTTTTTCTATCTAACTTACATCCAGCATAATCAGAATCAGAATAAGCAATCAGATTTAATGTTGAGTCTCTAGAATACCATAAACCTACATTTTTTGTTCCACTTAAGTATCTTAGTATTCTTTTAACAGCAATTAAATGTGATTCTTTAGGTTCAGACTGAAATCTAGCACATAAGCAAACAGCAAACATTATGTCTGGTCTACTTGCAGTTAAGTAAAGTAGGGATCCGATTATACCTCGATAATATTTTTGATCAACCTTCTTACCTTCTTCATCTTTGTCCAGCTTGCATGAAGGACTCATTGGTGTTCCGAGGGGTTTGATTGATTCCATACCAAACTTCTTTAGAATTTCTCTTGTGTACTTTGTTTGGTTGATAAAGATTCCCTCTTTGCTTTGTTTGATTTGGAGTCCAAGGAAGAAATTGAGTTCTCCCATCATGCTCATTCAAATTCTCCCTGCATTAACTTAGCAAACTCTTGACATAGAAGATTGTTAGTAGCACCAAATACAATGTCATCAACATAAATTTGAACTACAAGTAAATCTTTATCTTTTCTTTTCAAAAACAATGTTTTATCAACATTTCCTCTTGTAAAATCATTTTCAATCAAAAATTTACTTAGTCTATCATACCAAGCTCTAGGTGCTTGTTTCAAACCATATAAAGCTTTGTGCAATTTAAAAACGTGATTTGAAAATTCATGATCTTCAAAACCTGGTGGTTGTTCAACAAATACTTCTTCATTTATTAATCCATTTAAAAATGCACTTTTGACATCCATTTGAAATAAATTAAAGTTCATGTGACATGCAAATGCAAGTAATAGCCTAATGGCTTCTAATCTAGCTACAGGTGCAAAGGTTTCATCAAAATCAATACCTTCTTCTTGATTATATCCTTTTGCAACTAATCTAGCTTTGTTTCTAATTACTATGCCATTTTCATCTAGTTTATTTCTAAAAACCCATTTTGATCCTATAACAGAATGATCTTTAGGTCTTTCACTAATGTCCATACATTATTTCTAGTGAATTGGTTTAATTCTTCTTGCATAGCTAACATCCAATTATTATCTTTTTCAGCTTCTTCAATGGTTTTAGGTTCAATTTGAGAAACAAATGCAAGATGATTACTAATATTTCTCATAGATGATCTAGTTCTTATTCCTTGAGATGGATCACCTATAATCAATTCCTTGGGATGACTATAAGCGTATCTCCAATCTCTTGGTAGATCTACATCATTATGATTAGTATTAATAACATCAGCATTAGGTGAATCATTATCTTTAGCTTCTTGTTCATGATCTGAAGATACATCAATATTAAGTTTTTCAAGATTGTTTTCGAGAATGTTTGTATCTTCCTCATCATCAATCCTTTTGGAACTTGATGCTAAAGATTCATCAAAAACTACATGAATAGATTCTTCAACAATTAAACTTCCTTTATTGAACACTCTATATGCTTTACTAGTTGTTGAATAAAATATTCCTTCATCAGATTTTGCATCAAATTTACCTAAGTTATTTTTACCATTATTATGAATAAAACATTTACAACCAAATGCATGAAAATATTTAATGTTGGGTTTTCTATCATGCCATAATTCATAAGGTGTTTTCTTTAAAATAGGTCTTATTAATGCTCTATTTAGGATGTAACATGCTGTGTTAATAGCTTCCGCCCAAAAGTATTTCGGGAGTTTACTTTCACATAGCATGGTACGGGCCATGTCTTCTAGAGTCCTATTTTTCCTTTCAACTACTCCATTTTGTTGAGGGGTTCCTAGGTGCAGAAAAATTATGATTAATACCATTTTCATTGCAAAAACTTTCAAATAAGTGATTTTCAAATTCAGTTCCATGATCACTTCTTAGAGACACTATGGTAGTGTTTTTCTCATTTGTTACTTTCTTGAAGAATTTCAGAAATATCGAGAAAGTCTCATCTTTGTGAGCTAAAAACATTACCCAAGTGAATCTAGAGTAATCATCTACTATCACAAGACCATATTTCTTTCCTCCTAGACTTGTGGTTCTAGTTGGTCCAAAAAGGTCCATGTGAAGTAGCTCTAATGGCCTAGAAGTTGAAACAACATTTTTAGATTTAAAAGAACTTCTTGTTTGTTTTCCAAACTGACATGCATCACATATTTTGTTATTTTCAAAATCTATTTTAGGTAGTCCTTTTACTAAATCCATTCTAATTAGTTTTGAAATCAGGTGTGTGCTTGCGTGACCTAATCTTCGATGCCACAACCAACCAATCTCATTCATATTAGCATTATTAGCAACTAAGCAATGATTATTAGTAGACAAATTGTCTAAGTCAATCAAGTATACATTGCCATTTCTATTTCCAATAAAAACAATGCTATTATCAATGGGATTAGCAACTGTGCATATAGAAGATTCAAATGATACTTTAAAACCTTTATCACATAATTGACTAATGCTAATTAAATTATGTTTCAAACCATCAACATATAAGACATTTTCAATATATGTGGAGGGAGTTATTTGAATGTTACCAAGCCCCAAGATTTGGCCTTTGCCATTATCGCCAAATGTAACTACTCCTCCTCTTTTGCTTTCGAGGGTGATGAATTGATCTTTGTCACCCGTCATGTGCCTTGAGCAGCCGCTATCAAGATACCACTTTCGCTTTGATCTTTTGGCCGCAAGACACTCCTGCAAAGATGATCAAGTCTTATGTTTAGGTACCCAAGCTTTCTTGGGTCCTTCATGGTTAGTAGCAATAAAAATGTTCCTTTCGGAACCCATATTTTCTTTCCTTTAATATTTAAGTTTTTATTAGGTTTTAGAATTTTACATTCATAAGATTTATGTCCTTTTTGATTACATTTAAAGCATGTAAAATTACTTTGGCCAGCACGCACAAAAATATTTTTCAGTGATTTTTGTTTTCTAAAAGTGTTATACCCTAATCCGGCTTTGTCAAAAACTGCTTTTTGACTATTTAATAACATGTTCAATTTAGTTGAGCTTAAGGTAAACTTATCAACTATATTCTTATATTTTTCAACCTCTTTCCTTAGTTTATCATTTTCATTGAAAATTAATTCTTTTTCTTTTACCAAAATTTTATTTTCAGATTTAAGTTTCTTAACTTCATTATTAAGATCTTTCTTTTCTTTAATGAAAGTTGAATTTTTATTTTTCAAAAGCTTGTATTTCTTTTTCAAAACCTTGAAATCGCCGACAAGTTCATTAAAAGCATCAAATAATTCATCAAATACAAACTCATCGCAAGGGTTATCGGAACTTACCTCATCGTTGTCGTCCGCCATAAAACATACATTTGCGACTTCCTTTTGTTCTTCTTCTTCGGAAGAAGATTCTTCGCTATCACTCCAAGTCGCCACATAAGCCTTCTTTTTCTTTTTGTAGGCTTTCTTTAATTTAGGACATTCATTCCTAAAGTGCCCTGGTTTATTACACTCATAGCAAGTCAAGGGGTCTTTCTCTTTTTCTTTGTCCTTGTCCTTGTTCTTATCCTTTTCTCCTTCCCACTTTGCTCCAAATTTCTTCTTGTGGAAGGGTTTCTTTCTCCTCATGAATCTTTTAAACTTTTTAGCTAAGAGAGTAGTCTCTTCATCATCATCATCATCATCATCGCTGCTGCTCTCTTCTTCTTTTGCAGCTTTGAGGGCAATCACTTTCTTCTTCTTTGTGTCCTCCTCTACGTGCTGCTTCATTGTCAACTCATGGGTCATAAGTGATCCTAGAAGCTCCTCTAAGGGCAGAGTGTTGAGGTCCTTTGCTTCTTGGATTGCTGTCATTTTGGCTTCCCATGATCTTGGTAGTGACCTAAGAATTTTTCGAACAAGTTCTGAGTTAGTATATGTCTTACCAAGACTTTTTAAACCATTTACAATATCTGTAAATCTAGTATACATGCATGCAATGGTTTCAGATTGTTCCATGCTAAACAACTCATATTTATGAACAAGAATATTAATTTTAGATTCTTTTACTTGGTTGGTACCCTCATGGGTAACCTCTAATCTATCCCAAATCTCCTTTACGGAATTACATGTGGAGATTCTATTAAATTCATTTGCATCTAAAGAGCAATATAAAACATTCATGGCTTTAGCGTTAAGCTGTGCCATCTTCCTATCATTATCATTCTAGTCCCTTTCGGGCTTAGGAACAATAGTGCCATCAATAATATGTGTGGGTGTACTAGGTCCATTAATTATAATACCCCATAGTTCATAGTCAGAAGCTTGAATGAATATCCTCATTCTAGCTTTCCAATATGAATAATTTGAACCATTAAACTGTGGAGGTCTATTCGTAGAATGACCTTCAGCAAATGATCCAACTTGAGCTGCCATTTGGATCTTTAGTTCTTGATCGTGTGATCAAAATCTAATGAGCACTAGCTCTGATACTAATTGTTGGCCCAGATGACAACCCAAGAGGGGGGGGTGAATTGGGTTCTTTAAAAAAAATTTAAACCTTTTGAAATATTTGTTTGCTTAGTGTGAGTGAAAGTGAATGCAGATGCAAAAACAAAATACAATCAATAAGATAGAGATAGAGATAGAGATAAAGGAGACACGGCAAACACAAAGATTTTAGAGTGGTTCGGTGTATCCAACACCTACGTCCACTCCCAAGATTCACTTGGGTCCACACTATAATCTTCCTTGATTACAGCCGAGTTGTTTTACAAGCTCACAACTCAAACTTGTTGTTTTCCCGGGATCACAACGAACCCAGCCGGTTTTCCGGGCTCACCAGCACAAAAACCCTAACACAAGCTATACCAAGCTTGTACCGAGGTAAGACTACCTCCACTAGTTCAATCCCCCAGATTGAACTAGACACAAACAAAAGAAATATTGTTTTTCAAGTACACAGCTCCTCAATGAGCAAATAATCAAGTAAATGAACAAGGTTTAGAAAAGCCTGATTTGTAGTTGGTTTGCTTTTGAGCTTTTCTTTTTTTCTTCTTTTCTTCTTCTTCTTGCTAGATTGAATCAAGCCTCAGCTCCGATTCTTCACAGTTGAAGCAGTTGAGAAGGATTGAAAAGCAAGAAACTGATCCTCTTTCTCCAATTTGGGAAATCCACCAAAACTTTGATTTGAATGCCTTGGATTCCTCTTGAGCTTTTTGGAGTGGAGTGGATTTGAGCTAGAAGGTTTTTTCTCTTGAGATTCAGGCTCTCTCTTTTTGGATTTTTGAATTGGGATTTCTCTATTTCCGTTTTTCTTCTTTGTTTTTCTGTTCTTGTTTTTGAATGATAGTCTTCCCTTTTTATAGATTTCTTTCAAACCATTTTTGGAAGAAAACTATCCGTTGGAGTGTACCTTGCAACAAAATATATCCGTTAGAAATAAAGTAAAATAGAAATATTACCGTTAGAGCTGATTTGGCAATTTGATTTTTCGTTCCAGGTGGGTTGGAGTCGACTCTAACTTTTCTGGAGTCGGCTCTAACTCGAAACACTTTAATCCGTTAATTCTGGAGTCGTCTCTGATTTTTCTGGGGTCGACAAGAAACTTTTCTGGAGTCGACTCTAACAGACCCGGAGTCGACTCTAAGTCGGGGCCAGAAAAATCAACATTCTGTCTTTTCTGTTGGAGTCGGCTCTAACAGTCTCAGAGTCAACTCTAACTTCCGTGCCAGATACTGGAGTCGGCTCTGTGATTCTCAGAGTCGACTCTAATGTCTGCAATCTTACCTAGACATTAGATTCGATCCAGAACAAGATTTAACTCCTGATTTTGATCATTCAATCGACTTATAATCTGAAAAACTTAATCAAAATCATTAGAGCCTTCAATTGTTATACTCAAATAGTTTTGTTAATCATCAAAATCATCAATTGGGTCAACAAATGTGTTGGCTTGGCAGATGCTAATTACATTCTCAGGAAGATTCATGAAGGCATATGCGGGAATCATACGGGAGGAGGATCTTTGGTGCACAAAGCCCTTCGCCAGGGATATTACTGGCTCACTATGCGACAAAACGCTACCGAGCTAGTTCAGAAGTGCAACCATTGCCAATAGTATTCTAATATCCAGCAACAACCAGCTTCTTAATTGAGCCCGCTTTCTGCTCTATGGCCCTTCGCTCAATGGGAAATGGATATTCTTGGACCGTTTCCCTCGGCTTAAGGACATCGAAGATTTTCACTAGTCGTCATCGACTATTTCACCAAATGGGTCAAAGTCGAGGTGTTGGCCAAGATCATCGAGAGTAAGATGAAGGCATTCTTTTGGAAATCTATCATCTGTCAGTTTGGTCTACCTCATACCATGATCATCGATAACGGTTGCCAGTTCGATAATTCGGCATTCAAAGCCTTTTGCACCGAATTGGGCATCTGTCATCGATTCACTTTTGTTGGACATCCACAGATTAATGGGGAGGTAGAAGTTATGAATTGAACCATCCTTCGAGGACTCAGAACTTGATTGGATGAGCTTAAAGACAGATGGGTGAAGGAACTCCCAAGCGTATTGTGGGTGTATCATATGACTCCTAGAGTCCCCATGGGAGAGACTCCTTTTAGCCTCATCTTTGGATCTGAAGCGGTTATCCTAGTGGAGATTGGTCTTCCCAGTCCTTGAGTGGAGCTATATAAAAATGAAGACAACTCTGATCAACTAAGGGCTAATCTCGACTTCATCGACGAAACTCGGGATCTTGCACAGCTCAGGATGGCCATGTTTCGCCAATGAGCGGCAAAATATTACAATGCCTGGGTCTGTTCCAAAATGTTCCGTCCCAAAAATCTAATCCTTAGGAGAGCTGAAATATCTAAACCAACTGAAGAAGGCAAGCTATCCCCAAAGTGGGAGGAACCTTATCAGGTCATGAAAGCGTTTCATAAAGGAACTTACAGACTTGAGGGGATAGATGGACAACCGATTTCGCGTACTTGAAATGCGAACAATCTTCACTGATATTATCAATAGTGAGTGTACTTGGCTGATAATTATAAAAAGAGAGTTTTCGATCCTATTTTTTTATTCAAAATAAAAGTT
Source organism: Calamus simplicifolius (assembly GCA_900491605.1). Taxonomy (NCBI): domain Eukaryota; kingdom Viridiplantae; phylum Streptophyta; class Magnoliopsida; order Arecales; family Arecaceae; genus Calamus; species Calamus simplicifolius. Next base: position 214,392 of record UESW01003887.1, on the reverse strand, counting down.
TTCAAAAGGACCTCGGTGGTCCCGAGATCATAGATACCCCGGGCCGATGCGAAAAACCCCTGGTGGTTCAACTCCTATGGTCTCGGTAGCTCCAAGTTAAACTCCTGGGCTGGCACGAGAAACCCCTCTAGTAGTTTTCAAAAGGACCCCGATGGTCCCAAGATCATAGACGCACTGGGCCGGCGCGAGAAACACCCTATGGTTCAAGTCCTATGGTCTCGGTGGCCCCGAGTCAAACTCCTAGGCCGACGCGAGAAACCTTCGTGGTAGTTTTCAAAAGGATTATGATGATTCCGAGATCATAGACATCCCGGGCCAACGCGAGAAACCTCCGGTGGTTCAAGTCCTGTAGTCTTGGCGGCCCCAAGTTAAACTTTTGGGCCGGCATGAGAAACCCCCATGGTAGTTTTCAAAAGGACCTTGGCGGTCCTAAGATCATAGACATCTCGGGCCAGTACGAGAAATCCTAGGTGGTTCAAGTCCTATGGTCTCGGCAGCCTTGAGTCAAAGTCTAAGGCCAATGTGAGAAACCCCTTGTGGTAGTTTTCAAAAGGACCTCGACGGTCCCGCGATCACAGGCACTCCAGGCCAACGCAAGAAACCCCCGATGGTTTAAGTCCTATGATCTTGGTGGCTCCGAGTCAAACTCCTGGGCCGGTGTGAAAAACCTTAAGGATATGATACCCTAAGGCGACAATCGATGCCAAAGAGCACCCCGACAAAAGCCTAAGATGCAAATACGAACCTAAATGCCCCTATGAAGACCATGGGTTAAGCCGTCCACTTTCTAAAAATATTTACGAAGATGAAGGCATATTTTGATTAAACTCAAAGGCCAAAAGCCAAAGTGTGATTGCTCAAAAGACCAAAGCATTACTAATGAAGAAATTGTGAAATTCGGGCAAGAGCTATTGCTATTAAAGATGCCTTTTCATTAATTTCACTATCATACAAAAAGACCAACGTTGGTCAGGTCACAAGATATTGTAGAAAGAAGAAGAAAGAGACTAAACCTAAGACTCGGTGGGTCCTAGTCCATCCTCGGCGCCACCACCGTCTAGACCTTCATCCTCATCCTTAGACTGAATGTCTTCAAGGCCACTTAATTTATAGGCTCGGGAGATTTTTTCCTTACACTTCTCAAAACCCTGAGCGTAGGCATCGATGGCCGCCTCGCTAAACTCAGCGACAAAATCTATGGAACCCTTATAGAGTTCCACGGCCTCCCGAGCCTAATGTTCGGCAGCACTGACCTTCATTAAAGCTTCGAGCTGGGTAGCTGCCACCTTCTCCATAGCTTGAGCCTCGACGGTGGTCAACTTTTCTAAAACTTTCCGAATCTTTGCCTCGGCCGAAGCCAGCTTTTTCATGGCGGCCCGGGCTTTAGACTCAGCTGCGTCTGCCCTATCCTCAGCATAATCTGCTCTAAGGAGGGCATCCCCCAATTTCTCTTCTGTCGGCCCTAGCCTTGACATGGCTTCAGCCAGCTTGGCCTCGGCAACCATGGCTCTTGTTTCAGCCTCCTCGGCCCGAACCTTGTGGGATCGGCCTTCTTTTTTAGTGGCTTGCAGTGCGCTAGACACTGCCGCCTCCCGAGCCCTGACCTCAAACAGTTCCTGGGACAACTCATCAACCCAGGCCTTATGGGTAGTCAGCTCGGACTGGGTGCACCCACGACTTCTAGAGCTTCTGGTACAGGCATCCTGAAGGACAAAAAGACCGTTGGATACCTGTGCACATCAATGGTTAGAATATGGCCTATGTTCAATCAAAGGGGTAAAGATTAGCATACTTACATGGAGGACAGCGGTGAAGAGGGTATTAAGGGACTTCTTCATCGGCTGACGGTGAAGCTCAGCCTGAAAGTTGGGAAGAGTCGAGCGACTCAAAAGGCGCTCCACCAAACAGCCTCGATGTATCGCCATGACCCTAGACGGCCGGCTAAGAGGAACGTCATCGGGTGACACCCCCACTTCCTCTAAAGTTGAATGAGAAGCCGAGGAGTGGTCATCTCTAGTTCCTTGCGTCGGAGGTGTTGCCGCTCTCGCTTCTGGCGCGGCCTCACCCTTAGGTTCGGCGGGGGCCGAGGGTCCTTCTCTCAGCGGCTCCGCCTCAACCTCAGTAGGAGGAACCACTGCTGCAGACATTTCGATGAGGGGATCCTCCCTTCTCAATTCCCTCACCGGGGTGACCTCAGGAGCCATGGACAAAGCCGTGAAGGGTCAGAGTGACCCGCCCTGCTCTGTCCGCCGAGGCTTCTTGGGCGCCGCTCCCACCGGATCACCGACGACCTTCTTTCTTTTCTTAAGGCCCTCCGCGAGGAAGTCGAGGGGGAACCTCATCTCTGCACAAAGAGATAAAGTTAAAAAAAATAGAAAAAGAAAAAAATATTAAATAGATATGCTGCAACCGTAATCAAGGAAGGTAGCGCTCACCGGGTGCCGGTGATGGCGACGCCGGTGCTGCGAGGGCTTCGCTGAGGTTATCCTTCGATAGTAACACCGCACAGAGGGATAATATAAGACATGAGGGTGTTGAAAAGCTCTCCGTCTCTTTCTTATATGACCGAGTTCTTATTGGGACTGATGTCAGGGAATCTCCAGGATGTCCTCACCACCTCTATATGAACATAAAAGAATTGAGACTTCTATTCCTTAACCTTAGAGGGTAAATCTAATTTGAGGGCTCTTTTAGGCCGAGAAGCAAAGCTCCACCACCCATTTTTCTTAGGATTCCGGAGCTTATACAAGGCCCGAAATAGGGAGACTCGGGCAGGAGCACCATGAAAATAGCAGAGAACTATGAAGGCGTAGATGATCCGGATGGAATTCAGAGTTAACTGCACCGGGATGAGATCATACCTATCTAAAAGGTTCAGAAAGAAAGGGTGGAAAGGAAAATGAAGTCTACTCTTGAAGAATTCCTCATACAGAGCGAATCCATCGGACTGACCACAGGTTACCTTGTCACCATGCCAAGGCGCGAACAGACACACACTATCGGGTATACTGTACTTCACCCTAAGGTTTTCTATGTCCCGATCCTTCATGGTAGAGTGTATCCCCCCTGCACCTATGGGTTTGGACTTGAAAATCGAAGGAGATGCCGAGCGAGATGATGAAGGCGATGCCCTAGAGGGTGGAAGAGAAGCCCTAGGTGCTGGAGAGGAGGCCCTAGTCGAAGTTGGAGCAGCGATCTTAGGGCGATCGTGGATGGAGATGCCGCCAGGGGCCCGGTGATGGGCCTGAAGGATTTCCTTCCTAGAGGGTTCGACCAAAGGTTTTTTACCTTTTCTATCAGGGCGAGGATCCATGAGGAAGAAAAGAAAACATAGAAAGGCAAAAGAAACTGACCTTGAATCGAAGGAATGAAATCTCAGTATTCAGGGGGTGAAGAAAACACGGAGAAGATAATGAAGGTACTAGAAGATTGAGAAGACGGGCGGGATAGTATTAATCCCCAAATTTCGAAAGTCCCGCCCATTATAAAAAGTAGAGCTACGATGGCGGGGCTTCGCCCAGGTGTCCATAGATTATAGAGGGAGCACGATCTGTGGTCAATGACGGGACGCTGCCAGAGCAATCCAATTATGATGCCTCACCTTTCTTGCTGGTCACGAGGCATTTTCCTCAATCCGCCTGTGGGCTGCGCTACCCCCAATATTGTTCCTTAAATAATGAAAGGACTTTAAGGAGACTCTACTTCTCCGAAGATACGTGCCCACCTTCATTAGTGTATGGCGCACGAGATGCAACTAAATGAGAATTTTTTTTTACGCTCCTTTCTCTTGGCAAGCGCTGTGCGCGTGAGCGCCAAGACTCAGAAGCGAGGGGGCATGTGATGTGGCTGGTAAAAGCCATGTGAGAATTAATAGCCAGAAACTACCTGATGGTGGGGACAGCTACAAAGGCGGTCCTAGGCAGCCCGAGGTAGCTCCTAGGCGGCCCTGGCTACAAAGGTGGTCCGATCCCTAGGTGTCCCGAAGCGTTATTGGATGGCCTCAGCTACAAACACTACAAAAAAATGACTTATTATGATGAATTAATTCATCGCAATAAGTACAAAAGTTGCCATAATAAGTTATTACGATAATAAACAATTCGTTGTAATAAAATACAAACTCATCGTAATAATTTTTTGTCGTAATTACGTATTACGGCGACTTATTTTCGCCGTAATATCAACCTACGGTGAAAATAAGTCGCCATAATACGTTTTTCTTTAATTTTTAAAAATAATAATTACTTATTTTAATATTTTAAAAATTTAAATAAAAATGTATTATGGAGACTTATTTTCGCCATAATAGGTTGATATTACGATGAAAATAAGTCGCCGTAATACGTAATTACAACAACAAATTATTACAATGAGTTTGTATTTTATTACGATGAATTGTTTATCATCGTAATAACTTATTACGGTGACTTTTGTACTTATTGCGATGAATTAATTCATCATAATTAGTCATTTTTTTTGTAGTGTTTGTAGCTGAGGCCGTCCAAGAGCCACTTTGGGCCACCTAGGGACCGGACCGCCTTTGTAGCCGGGGCCGCCTAGGAGCCACCTTGGGCTGCCTAGGACCGCCTTTGTAGCTGTCCCCACCATCAGGTAGTTTCTGGCTATTAATTCTCACGTGGCTTTTACCAGCCACATCACATGCCCCCTCGCTTCTGAGTCTTGGCGCTCACGCGCACAACGCTTGCCAAGAGAAAGGAGCGTAGAAAAAATTCCCATTTAGTTGCATCTCATGCGCCATACACTAATGAAGGTGGGCACGTATCCTCGGAGAAGTAGAGTCTCCTTAAAGTCCTTTCATTATTTAAGAAACAATATTGGGGGTAGCGCAGCCCACGGGCGGATTGAGGAAAATGCCTCGTGACCAGCAAGAAAGGTGAGGCATCATAATTGGATTGCTCTGGCAGCGTCCCGTCATTGAGCATAGATCGTGCTCCCTCTATAATCTGTGGACACCTGGGCGAAGCCCCGCCCTCGTAGCTCTACTTTTTATAATGGGTGGGACTTTCAAATTTTGGGGATTAATACTATCCCGCCCGTCTTCTCAATCTTCTAGTACCTTCATTATCTTCTCCGTGTTTTCTTCACCCTTGAATACTGAGATTTCATTCCTTCGATTCAAAGTCAGTTTCTTTTGCCTTTCTGTGTTTTCTTTTCTTTCTCATGGATCCCCGCCCTGATAGAAAAGGTAAAAAACCTTTGGTCAAACCCTCTAGGGAGGAAATACTTCAGGCCCATCACCGGGCCCCTGGCGGCGTCTCCATCCATGGTCGCCCTGAGATCGCTGCTCCAACTTTGACTAGGGCCTCCTCTCCAGCACCTAGGGCTTCTCTTCCACCCTCTAGGGCATCGCCTTCATCATCTTGCTCGGCATCTCCTTCGATTTTCGAGTCCAAACCCATAGGTCCAGGGGGATACACTCTACCATGAAGGACCGGGACATAGAAAACCTTAGGGTGAAGTACAGTATACCCGATAGTGTGTGTCTGTTCGCGCCTTGGCATGGTGACAAGGTAATCTGTGGTCGGTCCGATGGAGTCGCTCTGTATGAGGAATTCTTCAAGAGTAGACTTTATTTTCCTTTCCACCCTTTCTTTCTGAACCTTTTAGATAGGTATGATCTCGTCCCGGTGCAATTAACTCCGAATTCCATCCGGATCATCTATGCCTTCATAGTTCTCTGCTATTTTCATGGTGCTCCTGCCCGAGTCTCCCTATTTCGGGCCTTGTATAAGCTCCGGAATCCTAAGAAAAATGGGTGGTGGAGCTTTGCTTCTCGGCCTAAAAGAGCCCTCAAATTAGATTTACCCTCTAAGGTTAAGGAATAGAAGTCTCAATTCTTTTATGTTCATGTAGAGGGGGTGAGGACATCCTGGAGATTCCCTGACATCAGTCCCAATAAGAACTCGATCATATAAGAAAGAGACAAAAAGCTTTTCAACACCCTCATGTCTTCTATCATCCCCCTGTGCAGTGTTACTATCGAAGGATAACCTCAGCGAAGCCCTCGCAGCACCGGCGTCGCCATCACCGGCACCCAGTGAGCACCACCTTCCTCGATTACAGTTGCAGCATATCTATTTAATATTTTTTTTTCTTTTTCTATTTTTTAACTTTATTTCTTTGTGCAAAGATGAGGTTCCCCCTTGGCTTCCTCGCGGAGGGCCTTAAGAAAAGAAAGAAGTTTGTCGGTGATCCGGTGGGAGCGGCGCCCAAGAAGCCTCGGCAGACAGAGCAGGGCGGGTCACTCTGACCCTTCGTGGCTTCGTCCGCGGCTCCTGAGGTCACCCTGGTAAGGGAATTGAGAAGGGAGGATCCCCTCATCGAAATGTCTGCAGTAGTGGTTCCTCCTACTGAGGTTGAGGCGGAGCCGCTGAGAGAAGGACCCTCGGCCCCCGCTGAACCCAAGGGTGAGGCCGCGCCAGAAGCGAGAGCGGCAACACCTTCGGCGCAAGGAACTGGAGATGACCACTCCTCGGCTTCTCATTCAACTTTAGAGGAAGTGGGGGTGTCACCCGATGACGTTCCTCTCAACCGGCCGTCTAGGGTCATGGCGATGCATCAAGGCTATTTTATTAAATTAACAAATTATTACGACAATAAATTTGTTAAATTATAAAAAACAAAATAACAATATATTCAGTTAACCTATTACGACGAAGGTAGTTTTCGTCGTAATAGGTCTCTTTATTATGGCGAAATCAAATTTTGCCGTAATAAAATGATTTGTTAAATTAAAAAAAATAAAATAATAATATATTCGGTTAACCTATTACGACGAAGGTAGTTTTCGTTGTAATAGGTCTCTTTATTATGGCAAATCAAATTTTGCCGTAATAAAATGATTTGTTAAATTAAAAAAAATAAAATAACAATATATTCGATTAACCTATTACGACGAACGTAGTTTACATCGTAATAGGTCTCTTTATTGTGGTGAAATTAAATTTTATCGTAATAAAACGATTGGTTAAATTAAAAAAAATTAATAATATATTGCGGTAACCTATTACGACGAATGTAGTTTTCGTCGTAATAAGTCTCTCTATTTTGGTTCGCCGTAATAAAATGATTTGTTAAATTAAAAAAAATAAAATAATAATATATTGCCCTAACCTATTACGACGATGGTAGTTTTCATGTCTCTTTATTATGGCGAAATCAAATTTCGCCGTAATAAAATGATTTGTTAAATTAAAAAAAATAAAATAACAATATATTCGGTTAACCTATTACGACGAAGGTAGTTTTCGCCGTAATAGGTCTCTTTATTATGGCGCAATCAAATTTCGCCGTTATAAAACGATTGGTTAAATTAAAAAAAATAAATTAATAATATATTGTGGTAACCTATTATGACGAAAGTAGTTTTCGTCGTAATAGGTCTCTCTATTACGGTGAAATTTGATTTCGCCGTAATAAATAGTTGTTACAACGAATTTAATTTATATTTCGTCGTTATAAATGAACATATAACGACGAAAATATTTCGCCGTAATAGGTTCGCCACAAAAACCACACTTTAAAGGCGGTCCCTAAGCGGCTCGAGGCGGCTTCTGGGCGGCCCGGCCACAAAGGCGGTCTCTAGGCGGCCCGAAGTGGTTCCTAGGCGGTTCCAGCTACCAATACGGTTCCTAGGCAGCCCTGTCTCCTGAGCGGCATTGGTGCCCCTTCTGTCTTATATTCATATTTCATCCTAGCTTCCTGAACAAGCCCCTACATGGACAAAGTTAGGCTTATCCACTATCCTTGATCCATATCGGTTCAATAAGACAGGAACCTTCAGTTCCAGCATGAGCTGACGCGCCACATGGGCAAAGTCGGACTCATCCACTATCCTTGATCCATATTGGTTTAATAAGACAGGAACCGTCGGTTCCAGCATGAGCCCCGAAAAGTAGCGGCTCATCGGACAACATTAATGACTCTGACTAGATAAGGCCCCAAAAGTCATGACCCATCAGACAACATTAATGGCCTAAGTCAGATGGAGCTCCAAAAGTCATAATATATCATGAAGTCACAAACCTTCAAACCAGTGAAGCCCAAAAAGTCATTAGGAAGATTTAATGACTCTGGCTAAATAAGCTTCAAAAGGCGATTGATTACCTATGGTAAAGTACCAATCACCCTGAATCAAAAGATGCAGATTTAGTCTAGCCAGCTCTGACATTCTATCTGTAAAGGTCTTAACTCATCATAAGATTTCAATTTTAGCAAACAAGCCATGCAGACTCAAGAGACTAATAAAACAAGTAAGAGGGGGCATAAGGGCAGGACTCAACCAATTCTCAAACCCAACTATCTATCTCTTTCAAACTTTCTTAAGTTTGCGGCTGTAATTCTGATCACTAACTTGAACGTCAAAGGGTCCCTGTCAGAATATCCAATCCCTAGGACTTCTTGCAGGTCTTGAAGCCGAAGTAAAGCTCTTTCAGCGGATTCATGATACATCAGTTGATGCTCAAGGACACCAGCTCAAGATGATTGGGTATCATCAATTAATTTTGGTTGGTGCCACTTGTCTCTTGTTTAATATTATTCATGCTTTATTTTTTGACCACATGATAGAGACACCACAACTAAACTGATCGGATTCTTTCTCCGTTGAGGAAGAAGCCGGAAGAAGATAAATGCGCAAAATAAACGCGCAAGATGAAAAACCAATGTTTTGAAAATCGGACCGGACAACGAATTGGCTTAACATTTGGGTCATGGGTCAATCGGTTCGACCGAATGAACCGGTTTGATCGGACCAAATAATATTATAATTAAACTTTAATTTAATAATATAAAATAATAAAATATAAATACAATTTAAATAAAAAATTAAAAAAAATCTAAAAATCGAGTTGGACCGGTTGAAATTCGACCAGTTTAATGGGCTTTTTCGGTTTTTACTGGGTCATATAAAAGTTAACTTTAATAATAAAATCAGATCGGACTGATGATTGATTTTCGATTGAATCGGTTGGATCGATTGATCCTATTCAATTTTTAAAATATGGTAAAAAAAACTATAAAAACTTGGTACTTAAAATTTAAAAATAACTTTATTGAACTGCTTGCAAGTCATCTCTCTCTCTCTTTATGATATGATGCTTCCACCTCCTTGCAAAAAAAAAGTATCGCGAAAAAGATGTGACCCTGCAAGACCGTAGGACTTACGCGGCATCATCACCATTGAATGGCAAACGCCGCCTCCATTTATTTCTGCACCACCTTTCCTGCGCTTCTCAACAAACCATGCGTGTTGGGTGGTGCGTTGCCTTGGCTAAGTAGGTATGCTGTTGAGGGCCCACAATTCTCTTCAACGATCCCTTCCTCGCCTCGCACACCACCAGCCAGACGAGGGAAGGATGAGACGCCCATGTTCCTTTTTATATAAAACCACATTAAAAATATTATGAAATAATAAATGGCCGTGATCCTCCTTATTTGATAATAATAATATCGAGTTTCGACTCTTATGGGGTTGAGATTATGGATCCTTGGAGCTCGCTTTTTATGCGATATAATGACGCATTGCAATCGAAAGCACACTATAATCCAACCGTTACGGTAATCATTGCCTCCGTATTTCCATCGTGATAGTAATTCCTAAGACGCTTGGTAGAAGATAATCTATTCAGATTATTAATAATTTTAAAAAATTAATTATATTTAATGCGTATTTTGAATAATAATCTTATTATTCTGTAGTATTAATTCAGATTAACTATGAGATAATCCGGATTATCGCACAAAAGGATGGTTATTGATATTATCAGAATCATAATCTATCTTATAAGTAATATATTATCATTTAGAATTATCTGATTATGCACCAAACACAACCTAAAAGTATCGATAGCCCAAACACAACCTAAAAGTATCAATAGCCTAAACGGAGCATGAACAAATCCTTCGTTTCGTTGTAGCAGTGATCTTTATAAAAATATCGATAAACCATCTGATAGCAATGTTGAATAAGTTTGAGGAAAGATAGTATCCGGGATGATATTATCTATTTGAATGTATTTAAGAAGATGCTGTGGCATGCATGATACTGTTCGTAAGAGTAGATTCACGCCTCTTAAAAATAATATTTCGATACAGAAGATCAGAGCACGACTACTCCAGGATACAACAGCATAGTCTTCTAACAGGCGTGCACACACCAATGTCAGAAAAGGATGAACACCCGAATGAGTTCCTTCTCTTTGGATAAGTACGGAAGCAAAGGAATGGACTCTCGACTGGATAAGGATGAAAGAATGGATCTCTGAATAAGGATGGAAGAAAAAACGAATTGAATAAAATAAACACCAGCATTGCTTTGAATTTATAAAGAAGCACGCGTTGGTTGAGAGCGAAGAATCAATCTAATCCAACGGATTAAATTAGTCCAACGGTCGGTCAACGAAAGACTTATCACATACATAGAGACATATAAGTTAAAAGACTAGTCAATAAATCCAAAAGACTTATCCCTACCGATTGATAACGATGTATTAGATAAACGGATTTATCAAGTCAAAAAGATTTTTGAATATTGAAATACACTAGATTTTCAATAATTCCCCACTAGTTCAATATACAAAAGAAGATAAGACAAACTTTAAAGGAACTTTAAGAATGTAATGCATAAGCCATGGTATCTATGTGACTATGAACCAGGCATAGAGAAAACAAGTATAATCCATAAAAGGTTGGTGAAACTAAGTTTCTATGAACCAATCCTTCTTTTATTGGATCATTGACTTATAACTCACATTCCATCTCTTAGATTTCGGTTGTTCAAGCAGGTTGATACGTTTCGGCCATGCGTCTACCTGGATATTCATGAGTGCTCTAGAGATCCCACCCAAGTCTCATAGAAAGCAACCATCACCTCCATACTCATATAGGTGGATTGTCATCAAGTATACACTGCAGTTTTGTATACCACCCAAATTAGGCTATGACATCCATTAAGAACTTCACGTATTAGTTTAACCTAAACACTGCAGAATACTATCTCATGCCATAGAAAGGGATTTCACAATATAAATAATTATGATAGTATACTCCAAGTTGTTCAGTGAATTATTTTCCCATATAAACCTTCTTCTCGGGATCTCCGTTCATGAAGGTTGGGTCACCATCACTTCAACTTTTGATCTGGGTATAATCCCATTTCTCTCGATGTATTGCTCACAAGCTTTCTACTTAGAGGCTTAGTCAGAGGATCGGCCAAATTCAACTCTGACCTTACATAATCCAAAAATATTACTCTATCATTAATAAGCTATCTCACAATATTATGTCTTAGACATATGTCTACTCTTTCCATTATAAATTTTGTTTTTAGCTTTAGCTATGGCAGTCTGATTATCACAATGTATAGACACAGATGAAGCTGGTTTCATCCAAATGGGAAGATCTATCAAAAGATTCCTGAGCCATTCGGCCTCAGTACCAGCCTTCTCCAAGACAATAAACTCGGATTCCATTGTAGACCGAGCTATACATGTTTGCTTAGATGATTTCCATGATACTGCTCCTCCGCCAAGGGTAAACACATATCCACTAGTGGATTTCATCTCATCAGAGTCTGAAATTCAATTAGCATCACAATACCCTTCTAATACTCTAGGAGTCCCTCAATAGATTAAACCATAGTTCATAGTTCCTTTCAAATATCTAAGCACTCTTTGTAATGCAATCTAATGATCCTTGTTAGGACATTGGGTATATCTACTTAGTCTTCCTACAACATAAGCAATGTCAGGTCGAGTGCAGTTCATCAAATACATAAGACTACCAATAATTTGAGCATATATGCATTGTAAGACATCATAGCTTTTATTTTTCTTAAGCTGTGAATTAGCATTATAAGGAGTGCTCACAGGCTTACAATCAAAATGTGAAAACTTTTTCAAGATTTTCTCAACATAATGTTCTTGTGAAAGTATGATACTATTCGACTTCTTTACAAGTCTAATTTCTAAAATCATATCTACTTCTCCCATATCTTTCATATCAAAATTCAAAGTCAAGAACATTTTGGTGCTAATAACAATATCAAAATTAGTGCCAAATATGAGCATATCGTCTACATACAAACAAATTATAAAACATTCATGATTAACAACTTTAGAATAAATACATTTATCAGCACTATTAATTTGATATCTATTTGAAACTAGCACTTTATCAAACTTATCATGCCATTGTTTTGGTGCTTGTTTCAAGCCATACAAAGATTTAATTAATTTACAAACTTTATGCTCATTACTAGGAAGAACACAACCCTCAGGTTGATCCATATATATATCTTCTTCTAGGTCTCCATTAAGAAATGTAGTTTTAACATCCATTTGATGAATTATCAATTTATGAATAGAAGCAAGAGCAATCAAGACTCTAATAGAAGTTATTCTTGTCACAGGTGCAAAAGTATCAAAGTAGTCAATATTTTTCTTTTGAGAAAAACCTTTTGCAACCAACCTTGCTTTGAATTTTTCAATAGAACCATCAGGTTTAGCTTTTTCTTAAAGATCCATTTACACCCAATAGTTTTAGCTCTAGGGGGTAAACTTACTAATTCCTATGTATGATTGCTCATGATGGATTCTATCTAATTATTTATAGCCTCTCTCCAAAATATAACATCAGGAGATGAAATTGCTTTAGAATAGGTTTGAGGATCATTATCAACAAGATAAGTATAAAAATCATCTCCTCGATTGGTTTTCTTTCTGATTCTCTTGGATCTCTTTAGCTCTTGAATTTCATCAGGCTTTAAATTAGGTTCAACCACTTGTGGTCTAGAAGGTCTTTCTAAGGAGGTTCTCATAGGAAAGATATGTTCAAAAAATTATGCATCTTTGGTCTCAACTATAGTATTAGGTTCCATGATATTATTTTCACTTTTAATCACTAAGAACCTATAGGCTGCACTATATTTATTTGCAGAATTATTTTGAACATAACCTATGAACATACAATCAAAAGTTTTAGATCCTAACTTTCTCTTTTTAGGTTCAGGAAGCAAGACCTTAGCTAAGTAGCCCCATACTTTTAAATATTTAAAACTTGGCAAATGACCATTCCATAACTCATAGGGTGTTTTATTGGTTTTCTTATAAGGAATTCTATTTTTAATAAAAAAGCAGAAAGAAGGGCTTCCCCTCATAAGTTTATGGGTGCACCAGAACTAAGGAGCAATGCATTCATCATTTCTTTAAGTGTTCTATTCTTTCTCTCAGCCACTCCATTAGATTCAGGTAAATAAGGAGGAGTAAATTCATGAGTTATACCATATTGTGCACAAAAATTATTAAAAGAAGTAGAATCATATTCTCCTCTTCTATCAGATCTAAGCCTTTTTATTTTTCTTGTTAATTGATTTTCAACTTCTGCCTTATATTTTAAAAACATTTCAAAGGCTTCATCTTTTAATTTTAATAGATAAACTATTGCATAACGAGAAAATCATTGATAAAAGTAATATAGTATTTCTTTGCACTTCTAGTCATATTATCTTTTAAGTCTCCTAAGTCATAATGAATCAATTCTAACAATTTAGTTTCTCTTGTATGAATAGATTTGCAACTCCTTTGGTTAATTTAGATTCTACACATGTTTGACATTTTTCATGATCATAAGAAGTAGACATGTTATTTAGCAAACCTAATTATTTATTCTTTTAATATAAGAGTAATTAACATGTCCTAATCTACCATGCCAAAGATTAACAGAGTCAAGCAAGTAAGCAAAAGAAGATGATGCATTTCCATTCATAACTTCGAGTACACTTAATACAAATAGACCCTGCTTACAATATTCTTTCCTAATAAAATTTTCAGATTTGGTCATGACAACTTTGTCAGACTCAAATGACACTTTCACACAATTTTTCCAAGCAAGGCCACAAAATCAGTTCACACGGATATCCGGCACATGTAGCACATCTCCAAGTGAAAGAACTTTTCCAGAAGTCAGTTTTAGATTGACTTTTCCTTTGCCAATCACTGAACAAGACTTTGAGTTGCCCATGAAGACTTGCTCCTCTCATTCTGGCAGTGGGATATAGGAGGCAAATGCATTTCTATCACCACATATATGACGAGTGGCTCCAGAATCTATCACCCAGTCCTTTGTATGTGCAATAATATTGGCCTCGCTAACAACCGCAACAATCACATCTTCTCAACCATCAAGTTAGCCTTTGGTTTGGCTGGAGCATCATTATTTTTTCTGAACCTGCATTGGGCAGCATGGTGTCCTGATTTTCACAAACACAGAAAGATCCCTTTTTTTCTTAAAATTTTGACTCCTTTGAACATGAGGCTTTTTATCATATTTCTTGTAATGGTTTTTATGTTTGGGCTTATAGGACTTGTGTTTATCCTTACTAGATTCATCCTCTATTAGATTAGCTTTACCAGTCATTTCCTTAGCCTTTTCTATCTTTTCTCGGGCTCTGTATTGCTCTTCAATCCTAATATGCACAATGACATCTTCAAGGGACATAGACTTTCTTTTATGTTTTAGATTATTCTTATAATCTTTTCAAGATTCTGGTAACTTTTTAATTAGGGATCCAGTAATAAAAGCATCGGGAAGAATAATATTTTCATTTTTAAGGTCATCTATAAGAACATGAAAAGTATGGATTTGAGATGACACATCTTTATTTTCTGACATGATAAGTTAAAAAGGTTTCCTATTGCAAATTTTTGAGAACCAGCATCTTCAAGAATATATTTTCTTTTAAGGCTTTCCCAAATCTCAGAGGCTGATTTAATAGGATAATAAATATCAAATAGTTCATTGGATAGAGTACTAAGAATAGTATGCCTATATATTCTGTTAGCCTTTTTCCAATTTAGAAGGTCCTCCTCTTTCTTAGGTTTAGGATAAGTCAAAACATATGCTATATTATAAACATCTAATATTAAAAATAATTTCTCTTGCCAACGTTTATAATGGGAACCAGTAAATTGCTCAATCTTAAATATATCGGGAAAGGATTTAGTAGCAGCAACCATAATAGAGTCCATAGTCTACTCTTAAGATTTGGATAAGTTTGAGGAAAGATAGTACCCGGGATAATATTATCTATTTGAATGTATTTGAGAAGATGCTGTGGCATACACGATACTATCCTTAAGAGTAGATTCGTGCCTTTTGAAAATAATATCTCGGTGCAGAAGATCAGAGCACGACTACCCTTCAGGATACAATAGCAGAGTCTTCCAACATGCGTACACACACCAATGTTAGAAGAGGATGAACACCCGAATGAGTTCCTTCTCTTGGATAAGTACGGAAGCAAAGGAATGGATCTCGATGGATAAGGATGAAGGAATGGATCTCTGGATAAGGATGGAAGCAAAAATGAATTGAATAAAATAAACACCGGCATTGCTTCGAATTTATAAAGAAGCATACGCTGGTTGAGAGCGATGAATCAATCTAATCCAACGGATTGAATTAGTCCAACGGTTCGATCAACGAAAAGACTTATCACATACGTAGGGGACTGATAGAGATATAGACTAAAAAGATATGCTTTATGTTATGTCTTTACATTTTAATGAGAATTCATTTTGAGCAATGTGCCCATTTACTATATATATATATATGTGCATGTTCTAGTATTTACAAAGAGTATTTGACTAGTGTGTAGAGTACGGCTTACACACAGAAGACTAGATCATCGGTTCTTTTGGAATACAAGTTTATTGTTCACAGTTTTAGATGGAATTGGACACACCATCAGTAGAACTGTAGCACAAATTTTAGTAGGTCTGTCTTGACTACGGGAATGGTTTATTCTAACTTTGTGCTAGTACACTTTGGTGTATTGAACAGGACCCAGTTGAGTTAATTATTTTATACTGACTTTATAAAATAATTTAAAACTCATGAATATTATGATTACTTATGCTCTTAATCCGAATTCTATTTCTAGACACATGTATGTAATGATTATTGCTTTGATTACACATAGAGTGAGATTCTAGATGAGTCAATTAACTCAGTGGGTTGGGCAATAACATTATAGATATGGTGAATATTAATAGTTGAAGGAATCCACGTCCTGTTAATTTGGATTGATGATATCCCCTTGAGAAAGCTTATAAGTTTGATTGTATCAAATCTGCAAGTGGATTTGAATCCGATACATCAAATAAGTTAAGTGGATAAGTCTCAAGGATAATAACAGCCAATTAAATTATATTGTCAGTAATTAAATTTAATTGGTGGATATCGTTATCTTAACATGGGGAGATATAAGTATTTAATATTAAGGCTCAAAAATATAAGTCGAATGTGATTAGGAGTACAATTATGATTCTTTAGTAGAATGAATTGTAATTTTACGTAATTAAATCCTAACCCTGGATAGGATTAGGAGATTTAATTACGTGGGAAGTCCTTTTCATATTTGCCTATTTCCCTGTTGTAGCCCTATAAATACCCTCTCAGTTGGTTGCTAGGGTTAACATTTTGAGGAAAAGAAAAACAAGAACCCTAGGTCGGCTGAGAGATCCCACCATCTTGTGAGAGAAGGAAGGTATTTTCGGGATACGGCGGAAGGCTGAGGTTGAGGTCGAGCAATCAAATCAAGCTGTTCCAACGTTCAAGTCTGAAGGTATAATCTTATACTCATAGATTAGAACGGTAAAGATTTTTATATTAATCATATACGATATAGCCGTGATCTTGGGGGTATTCCGTGTTAGATTTTAGAGACAATAGTGGATTTCTCTTGGAACAAGAACCAAGGATTTTATTAATCTGACTAGAACTTTTCTTCTTTGTTGGATCTGCTCACGTTCCTCCTCCCTCCACTGCTTCAAGTAGAGTGCCTCTCTTTATCCAGTGGGTCAACAGGTCAAAAAAGAGGACCCATCCTTCTTTCCTTCCGTGTGTTCTCCAAGCAACCAAGCCGAGAGCGTCTTCTCACGGACCAAGCCAAGCGGAAACCTTGCTTGCACGTGGATTGGAAGCCTTGCCTTCACGCGTTCTTTTCTCCCACGGAAGGAAGCCACGGAATCACGCGTCCGTGAGCATTCGTGAACTTCTTCCTAGGATTCCACGAAGCCCCCAGGCTTCGTCTCACGCGGCTTTGTTCCGCTGGCAACTCACGCTGCGTTGATCTCCTGTACGAGCTTCCTTCCTTCCGCTCACAGAACATGGAAGCCTGTGCGGTGAGCATGGAATACTCGACGAAGCCAATGGAAAACCTGGGAGAAGATGAAGAGAGGGGGAAAGGAGAAAGAGAAGACGGCTGCGCCTTGTGATGAGAGATGAAATTTCTGGGAGAAAAGAATCTGTTCTCTATTCCATCCAAACCCTAGAGACTAGGGTTTAAATACATCCACGAAGTGGGCCAGGCCCAGACTCAACAAAAAACTCCCATGGACTAAACCAATGAGATTAAACTAATCCCCAAGCCGTGTACACCCGTGACTTGATTTAATCTCAACCTTGGACTCAAACCCAGCCCAATACAAGTTAGCCCACCTAGGCCTTGATAGCACCACACCAGGCCCAACAATCTCCACCTTGGTGCTTTCAAGGCCTCAGCACGTCCACTGTGTCCATCAGCTTTAACAACGAAATACACTTTTGAAAACTGTCCCGTGGAAGAACTTAGTCAGTGCATCTGCTGGATTTTCTTTGGTGTATACCTTCACCAGCTCCACCTCACCATCTTCCATCAGCTCTCTGATCCTGTGGTATCTGAGGTCAATGTGCTTCGTCCTGGCATGATAGACTGCATTCTGCGCAAGCATCAGAGCACTCTGGCTGTCACTATGCACCTGGACAACCTTCTGATCAAGTCCCATCTCCAGCATCAAGCCCTTCAGCCAAAGAGCTTCCTTTGCTGCCTCTGTGATACCTATGTATTCTGCCTCCGTGGTAGATAAGGCTGTGATGGGCTGCAGACATGATCTCCACGATACTGGACCACCAAACAGGATGAACACAAAGCCTGTTGTGGATCTCCTAGTGTCCACATCTCCACCAAAGTCTGCATCCACATACCCATATAACTGCCCACGAGCCTCCTTGGATAAGTTGGATCTCTCAGCATCTTCTTGCTGTCCATAGCAAATACCAACCCCAACTGTACCTATCAAAGTACCTGAAGATTCCCTTCAGTGCTCGCCAGTGCTCCCTACCAGGGTGCGCCATGAACCTGCTCACCTGGCTCACTGCATGGGCTATGTCTGGCCTACACATACCATGGCATACATAAGGCTCCCAACACCAGAAGCATATGGTACCTTCTCCATCTCCTGAGCCTCCACCTCAGTCTGTGGTGACATGGTCTTTGATAAGGAAAAATGTGCTGCCAAAGGTAGTGCTGTCGGTTTGGCATCCTTCATCCCATATCGCTCCAGAATCTTTTTAATGTAGCCACCCTGACTCAGATGCAGCACACCTTTGGATCTATCTCTGATGATTTTCATCCCTATGATCTTCCTGGCTGGCCCCAGATCCTTCATCTCAAACTCCCGAGACAAAGCTATCTTCAGTTCCTGTACAGCCTTCTCACTCTTGCATGCTATCAGCATGTCATCTACATACAAGAGTAAGTACATCCTAGACCCATCATCCAGAGATTTAACATACACACAAGAATCATACTCACACCTGGAAAGTCCAATGCTCCTAACATAAGTGTCAAATCTCTTGTACCACTGCCTCGGCGACTGCTTCAGCCCATACAGAGATTTCTTCAGCAAACAGACTTTCCCATCTGATCTTGGTTCTCTAAACCAAGGTGGCTGCTCCATGTAGATGCTCTCCTCCAAATGACCATGGAGGAATGTTGTCTTCACATCCATCTGCTCCAGCTCCAAGTCCTGAGCTGCTACAATACTCAATAATAGTCTGATGAAAGTGTGCCTGACAACTGGAGAAAATATCTCACCATAATCGATGCCTTCTTTCTGAGAGTATCCTTTGGCCACTAGTCTTGCCTTATACCTGATACCCTCTTGTTCTGAAGCTCCTTCCTTGCGCTGATAAACCCATTTACAACCAATGGGTTTCTTTCCTTGTGGCAGCTGGACCACCTGCCACGTATTATTGCTGTGAAGAGACTGCATTTCCTCTGCCATAGCATGGATCCACCTATCTCTATCCTGACTTTTCATAGCCTCTCATAGGTGAAAGGGTCTCCATTCGCTGTCACCAGGGCATATGACAACGAATCCTCAAAGCCGTATCGAACTGGTGGTCGCACGTTCCTCCTGGGCCTTTGTTGTGCGATCCCAGTATCAGTCCCCTGTCCAGCTGCATCCTGCTGAACTCCCTGGCTTCTACCCCCTCTGTCAGTCCTCTCCACCTGAATCTCAAATCCTTCTGGTCCACTAGCAAATGGCACAACTGTATAGGAGGTTGTCTGACTAGTGTTACCGTATTCTACCTCCTGTAGTCCCTGCTGTGCATCCATGCCACTTCTGTTCTGGAGGATTGAGCTTCATCAAAGGTTACATCTCTGCTGATGACAACCTTCTTCTCCAAGGGGTCCCATAGCCGATACCCCTTGACTCCTCGCGGGTAGCCTAGGAACACCATCTTCTTAGACCTGGCATCCAACTTACTCCGCTCCCCCAGCTCCAACATGCACATATGCTATGCATCCAAACACCTTAGATGGTTTAGGCTTGTCTTCCTTCCAGACCATATCTCCTCTGGAATGTCTCCATCTAACCTGGTGTGCGGTGACCGATTGACCAAGTAGCTAGCTGCATCTACTGCGTCAACCCAGAACATCTTTGGAAGCCCTGCCTGCAGCCTTAAGCATCTTGCCTTTTCCAATAGTGTTCTGTTCATCCTCTCAGCCACCCCATTCTGTTGAGGAGTTCCCATCACCGAGAAGTGCCTTCTGATGCCCCACTCCTCACAAAAAATCTGGAACTCCCTGCTGGTGTATTCCCCGCCATTATCAGACCTCAGACACTTCACACTTTTACCCTGCTCCTTCTCCACCTCAGCCTTCCAGATTTTGAACTTGGTGAAGACCTCTGATTTCTCCTTCATAAAGTAGATCCACAGCTTCCTTGAGAAATCATCTATCAGGGTCATAAAGTATCTGGCCCATTCCTTGCAGAAACTGGGGCTGGTCCCCAGACATCTGAGTGTACTAACTCCAGGGGTTCAGCACTCCTGGCTGCTGACTGAGAACTGTACTCTCCTCTGCTTCCCATCTGACAAGGCTCACAGATCTCCATATCTCCGCTACTCAAGTCTGGAAGCAGACCTCTCTTGCTCAGTTCTTTCATCCCCTTGTCTCCCATGTGACCAGGCGGTAATGCCACATCCTGTACACATCCCGGGGATCTTGCTCCACAGCTGCCACCTCAGATTTCACAGTCATCACAGAGCCCTCCATCTTGTATAGATTATTTTCCAGCCTCCTCCCTCTCATCACCACCATGGCTCCATTGGAGATGTTCAGAACTCCACTCCTGGCACGACTGCTGAGCTGTATCCAGTCCGCTCCAAGTACCCAGTGATACCAGATTCTTCTTGAGTTCTGGAACATGCTTCACACTGGTAAGAGTGCGCACTATACCATCAAACATCCTCACCCTCACTGTGCCAATACCTGCCACCTTGCAAGGGTGATTATCTCCAAGAGTCACATTCTCCTCCTCAACCTCTGTGTAAGTACTGAACCACGACCGGTTGGGAGTGTAATGATGAGAACAGGCTGAATCCAAGGTCCACATCTCTGTGCTGTGCCTGTGATCATCTGATACAACCAAGAGATCATCCTCCACCTCCTGATCTGCAACTGTACTCACAGACTCAGATCCTCCTTTTTCTCCCTTCTNAGGCTTTTAGGCGGTGATTTGAGCAATGGGCCACACGGTTTTGACATGCAAAGCAAGGCGGTGGCCAAGCTATAAAAAAGAAAGACAGTAGGTCTTCATGGGAATAAATTCAGTTGATCATACGGCTTAACCAGCGAGGATCAAGTCAGTGCAGAGGTCTAGGCCAGGCGGGCTTGGACGTGAACTAGACTAAGCCGGTATGCACATGAGGTGCACGGGTGCAAGGCGCTAAGATCAGTTTCGTATTTTTAAGTAAGGTTAGGGCGAGCACTTTGAGTGATCTTTGTAAGGGACAGAGAGAAGTGTTTGGCCTACAGACAACCTTATTGTATCTAAAGTTACTTAGTGAAAAGTTCTTTGGTTGGGAGCTTTGCTTCCCTATATTGTTGTGTTTGTGGGACTTGCGCTTGGGGTTTTATTTTATTATTGTGGGGTCTAGGCTGGTTAGGAGAGGGATCTTCTAACGCCATTACCGGTAGACGCAAGGACCTAGTGGCCATAGGGAGCACTTGCACGTGCCGATCGAAAGCCCGATGACAATTGGTATCAGAGCCCTGTTGAAGCGAGTTCCAAGCACAAAATATGGTGACGCTACTGATCGTATGATCCGTTTAGAAGGGATTATGAGAGATCCAGAAGATGGATTAACCATGAATTTGGTAGCTATATGCACGGAGTTGAACCTGCAGTTGACCGAGTTGCGGACTTCACACAATCAGCTGATGGAGATGCATGAGAGGCTGATTCGTAACCTCGAGCATCGAAATCTTCAAAAGCAACGATCAAATCTAGCCATCGAGGAGAGATTAGAGCTTCGGATCCATGCTTTGGAGGAGGAGTTGATCCGACAAAAGCAGGAGGCACGGAGTCCAGTTAACATGGTCGGCGCTCTGGCAAAGGAAGCGAGGTCCGGGAGCCTAAGGCCTTCGGCGCAGTCAGGAGCACGACGGAGGTGGAGAACTTCATATGGGATATGGAAGTCTACTTTCGTTCAGTGAAGATCCCAACGATCGATCAGGTGGATTAGGCCTCGGCGTATCTGGAGGGCAATGCCAAACTCTGGTGGAGAACCAGGATGGCAGAGGATGACTGTGTAGGGTGTCCCAGGATCAAGATATGGGAGGTCTTCAAGAGGGAGCTGAAGGGTCAGTTCCTGCTGAACAACGCAGGATGGCTTGCTCGGAAGAATCTGCGGAAGCTGTAGCAGACAGGGAGTATCCAGGAGTACATGGCGCAGTTCAGCATGCTACTTTTGGAGGTGTCCAACATGTTAGAGGAGGATAAGCTTTTAACTTTCTCGCAGGCCTATAAGGGTGGGCACAGACTGAGATTCGCAGGAAGGAGATGAGGGATATTCCTTCAGCCTTCGCAGCAGCAGAGGCGTTGGTGGACTTTCGTAGCAGTACGACTTCGGATAGCGGTGGCCAGGGCAAGGATAAGCGCAAGAGTGCATCACCACCGCGGGGTCGAGTAGGCAAGAAAGAGGAAGTGTCAGTACATGCAGCAGCAAAACCGAAAGTACGAGCAAATTTCATCGAATGCTTCGTATGCGGAGGACTGCATCTAGCACGGGAGTGTCCAAGGAAAGTGACGATTGTAGCCGCCGTTACTAACCAAGAAGACAAGGCATCTGAGAGTTCAGAGGAAGGGCCAATAGTGAGGTTATACTAATAGTAATCAGAACCTTGACTATATGGAGCAGAGCCAAGGTCTGATGCACATAAGGGCTCGGGTCAATGGGAGGATAATGCGGGCCTTGGTTGACATCGGCGCGATACACAGTTTCATGAGCCAGGGAGCGGTGCATAGATTGGGTCTAGGAGCGCTTTCCAAGTCTTGACAGGTGAAGCTCGTAAACTCCGAGGAAATGGAGTCTTTGGGCCAAGCAGAGGCCACATTGGAGGTGGGCTCATGGTGAGAGCGCTGCAGCTGAAGGTTCTACCACTCGACAATCTCGACATGGTGTTGGGCATGGATTTCTTCATCAACGCCAAGGCCGAGGTTATGCCTCATCGCGGAGGCATCCTAATTCAAAGATGTAGACATCTTTTTTCGTGTCAGTGGAGGGGCGAGGCAAGACGGCAAAGGGCTGGGGCGGAGCACCCCACCATCAAACTTGAGGTTGCGCGGCAACCTCGCCTGAGGCGGTGGCGCACGCAGGCACTGGGGCAGCGCATGCGCAGCAGGCTTAGACATGTCGATCTGCAGGAGGCAGCAAGCAAGATGGCTCGGCGAGAGGGCTATCCAACCGGGAAGGCATCAGGGGGTGCACGTGGCAGGTAGTCGCATTGGGACCGAGAGACTTTGACTAGGAGGGTCAAGGTGTGCGGCGACGAGGTGCGCCAGGAGGACCATTGCGCGGCAGTTTCGAGCTTGGCATGGCTCAACGAGGGCGTCAGGACTTCAGCGAGGGGAGGATTGTCACCGCCCAGCCAAGGCGGGGGACACGCGCGTGCGTGGTCCAACTGGGCGCGTGGCCCAGGCAGCTACATGGCCCAGCGCGGGCATGCATCCAGGCTGGCCGCCAACTTGGCAGTAGCCTTGGACGAATTTGCCGCAGCCAGCCTTGCACATTGTCGTATTTTCTTGGAGGCTTTGAGGCAGTAGATTTGGGAGATCTTAGCCCTTCATCCGAGCATCCAACGGCCATGGGAGAGTCACACTTGATGAAGGCTTTAGGCGGTGATTTGAGCGGTAGGCTACGTTTTGACACGCAAAGCAAGGTGGTGGCCGAGCTATAAAAAAGAAAGGAAGTGGGTCTTTATGGGAATAATTCAGTTAATCATACGGCTTGACCAGCGAAGATCAAGTCAGTGTAGAGGTCTAGGCCAGGCGGACTTGGACGTGGACGGGACTAGGCTGGTACAAACAAGAGGTGCGCGGGTGCGAGATGCCAAGGTCAGCTTTATGTTTTTAAGTAAGGTTAGGACGGGCACTTGAGTGATCTTTGTAAGGGACAGAGAGAAGTGTTTGGCCTACGGGCAACCTCATTGTATCCAAAGTTACTTAGTGAAAAGTTTTTTGGCTGGAAAAGCTTTGCTTTCCGTATATCGTTATGTTTGTGGGACTTGACTTGGGATTTTATTTTATTATTATGGGGATCTTCTAACGCCATCATTGGTAGACGCAAGGATCTAGTAGCCATAGAGAGCGCTTGCACATGCCGATCGAAAGCCCGGTGATACATGCGCTATGACCCAATGATCGCATATGATGGCGCTTTCTGTACCAAACTTCAACGAAGAAAGACTTTTTCTTTTGGAAATCAAAAACTATCTAATAGTATATTTTTATCTAAACTTATTTATTTATTTTATTAATGAGAAAATATTTGACTCACGCCATCCGACCGAGCGAATCACGCCCGACCCCCACCCACAGCACCCACCCGACCCCAACCCCAACCCCAACCCCAAACCCAACGTCCATTATGTAACCCCCACCCACGAGACCACGTTCGTGGTCCCCACCTCCGCATCCTTCCCAACCGCAATTCCGGGATCAATCACCACCGTCCATTTCAAATCCCAACTGTGTCCCGTCTCTGTTGTGGGCCCTACCATGAAGTCCTCTTGCGTTGGACGTGGTCGCCGCTGCGGTGTCTCACGTGCCACCCCGTCCGACGTGGCACTACGGCCACTTCGGCCCGTGATAGGGTTATCCGAATAGAATTATTTTGTTGCAGTTTCTAAAAAAAATTATATTATTTCTCTAAAGAAAAGTTTGCGTCTTCTTTTCTCCTTTTTATCACCAGTTGCTTCCCTAATTTCCCTTTGACGCGCTGCTCTCCCTCTCTCCATTTCCTCTTTGCCTAGGTATCTAAACTAATTTCGAGGGGATCGTGGGCTCTGTAATGGTCTCGATTCCCCTCTAAATTGCCGCCTTCTTTCGCCCACTCTTTTTGCGCCCGGGTTATGGAATTTGTCCGTTCTTTTGGTTTTCCAGGTGATGATCTGTTCTAATTCTTTTTTTTTTCCCCTCAAATTTCTTTGGTTATATGGAATCTTTCCACATAGCATTTTTGTGGGCTCAATAAAAATGTTTTTTATAAAAGAAAAAAAGAAAGCGTTGGTTTTAAGATCAAGAAGGTGATTTTGGGTTTCGCCTGTGCTCTTCTATCCTCGGATGGATTGCCCTTTTTTGTTCTTCTGTTTATGTATGAATTTTCCCCCGAAAATTGTGGATAAATTTATGATTTATAGTCAGTTGTTATTTTAATCAGTGTAAATAATTGAGAGAATTGCTGCTCAAATTTTTTTCTTGTAATGTGTCTGGTGGAATTAGTTGGTGGAACGTTGGAGAAGGTTTAGGAGTAGCATATATATATATATAATATATATATATATATATATATATATGAGAGGAAGTGACGAAATGAAGCAATTTTTCTGTGACTCGAGAGTTGAAGCGAAAAGTGTTTGAAGGAGACTGGAAAGGTATGGGGTTCAGAAAAAATTGACATCTATTTTCTTTGAGCAACTGAACAGTCTGTAAGGAATTCATTGATTTGGAGTAGAGGACATCTAGTGGAACAATTATCGTTCAACCAGTTCTACTATCCAAAGTTTTATTTGCGATCATCATAGAAGAAGATGGGAAGGCTCAATAGAATTTTTTTTTTCTTTTTGAATGTCCTTTTATCATTTTTTTGGGTAACTATTCATGTATACGGGAGACTTGAGCATATTACTTACCAATTCCACCTTTTTTCCCGCCTCTTTTTATAAAAGGTCTGTGTGGCTGATCATATGAGAGATTTAAAAAAAAAAACTTTTCTGTTGTTTGCTACTATGTTCGACTATTTTGATCGGATATTTGCTATCCAGTCTAATGCATTTCTCCAGTCCTTGATCCTTGTTCCATGAATTTATTTTCTTAAGAATCTAATCTTGCATATCCATATTCAAATGTGATGCGACCATGCATAGTGGAACGTGAGAAAGGGTAGATATGGATTTTGTAATGTACTTGTAATCCTTCGGACTTGTGTAGTTGGAAATTTAAGATTCTTGTTGCTTAACTTGTAGGATCCTGAAGATAATTGAACTCAATTGGTTATTTTAACAAACATATTTATAAATATACCTAAATATTGGCCAAGAAAGATGGAAGGTGCTTTATAAGCACAATACCGTGGTATGTTGGTAGGTGAATGCCAATAATTCTCGCCTTTGGGTTTGGTGTATCCTATTATAGGAAGTTCAGGAAGAATCCATGAACTAGAATTTTGAGTAATGTACTAATTGCAGTACATGGCATCTTTACAAATTAATCTGCGGCAATGTGCAAAGTTGTTTAGAATTCTAGTTAGTTATGATGCATTTGTTCTAGCATTTAAGATGAATTCATTACATAGTAGAAATCAAGGCTTTAAATTCCATGGGACGGGGCTGTCTTGGTTTTTCTGTGGAATAAGATGTGTCTACATTTCGGTTTGTTCTAACACTTGTGACGGGGTATGTCCCAAGACGCTAATTGGGATGTTTGGGTGATCAAAGACAGTTCTATCCTGATATTTGGGATGAATCCATCCTAGTAATCACAGGATGTTCCATTAAAACTTGAAACCATGATGTAAATAACCACATCCATGCAGCTAGGTTTTCATTCATGTTGAACTTTTCTTTTAAATAGGCGCGAGTGATTAGTGATCACATGCTCTCTCTCTCTCTCTCTCTCTCTCTCTCTCTCTCTAAGTGTATTTCATCTATTCAACAATCTTACATGCTCAACTTTTGGTATTGCCTTCTCATTTATTTTAAGCTTCAATGTGCTGTACATTTGGTATTCTCAAGACGTGTCTATCATTTTATAGCAATTTTACATTTTTTTCCTTTAAAAGAAAAAAGGAAAGATGAAGCACCATCTTGGTTTACTTGTTTCACCT
Source organism: Calamus simplicifolius (assembly GCA_900491605.1). Taxonomy (NCBI): domain Eukaryota; kingdom Viridiplantae; phylum Streptophyta; class Magnoliopsida; order Arecales; family Arecaceae; genus Calamus; species Calamus simplicifolius. Next base: position 187,656 of record UESW01003887.1, on the reverse strand, counting down.
CTTATTGTATCTCTACAATTTCCCATCAAAGTTCAAATCATGTGATTGCATGTTATCACACTCTTGATACTTGATTAGAAATAAGATATATTTTCCACAAGATTTGGCTAGAATGGAAAGTAGATGCTCATGCAAGAATCATTCAGTTGGTAGCTTTATATGTGTGTGTAAATTTAACTACATTTGAATGTAGTCAAGTTAGTATCTGATCACCTCCCTCACTCTTGGATATTCATGGATCCTAGTGTAATCTCACATTTTTCATCTTTTTCATCTTTGTGATATGTGAACTATATGGATGCAAGGGTATGAAAGGTAATTGAATTTAGATTTGGCTATATTCGAATATAGTCAAGTCTACTTATATATATATATATATATATATATATATATATAGGAAACATTATAATCTGCAATGTCACAGAGATAATATGGAGGCAGTAGTATTTTAATTTGTTTCCCTGTTCTTTAATAAAGTGTGCTATCTTCTAAAAAAACTGTGCTGAATGCACCTTGAAATTAGATAACCTTCTATTAGTTTCAAATTTTCTCCCAGGTTATATGAGCTGGTCTACACTTTCTAGTGCTAAAAAACTTGGTTCTATCTTTGAGAGTTAAGTCATCAGAGGAACTATTCTTTGTCAATTCAGCAACCTGAACGATTTGTAGTTGAAAGCTACCTTTTAAAAGGGCATGATGCTGATTTTTATTGTTCAATTGGATCCAAGTAATCTCCAAGGTAGTAGGTTGTTCCTTCCCTCACTTTTATGCCTTATTTTGATTTTGTGGAGATCAATCTGAAAGTCAGACAGCTGAAGCAACATTTTCTTGACACAACTCTTAAATTCTATCCTTTGCCTCTTAACAGCTTGTATTCTGTTTCTCTATGTGCTGAATCCTGTCCATTCCTATCAAACTGCTATGTTGATGCCTCAAATCGCTTGTTTTTGTATCATATCTATCAGATCCATGACCTTTCTATTATATAACCAGTCTGCAGCAGTCCTTATTATCAGTACAAACTATCATCATCGTTTTCTAATCCATATTGCATCTTTTCTATATGTTTCCGTCACATTATAACCCCTTTACTTATTTGATCATCACGAGCCTCCAATTTCAGCTCTGACTGTTGGCAGTTTAGTCTTCCATACCTACCATGTTAGGACCAATACTTCATATTCACATTTTCTAATATTGACTAAATTTATCTACTTATCTTTTGACATTATCCTTTTGATTTAGTCATGTTGTCTTTCTTTTTAGTCCTTTGTTAATTTCACCTTTTCCTTGTTAGTCTAGCAAAAGATAAAGTAAAATGCTGACTTTTATGCTAAAGAAAGGAGAAGTGCCATCTATGACTCCTTTAGGTCAATATATAACATTTAGTTTTGAGAAATGACATGTTGATTTTGTGCTATAGAAATTTCTGAACACAGCAAAGGCAGTTCATATTAGCTGAGACCTATAGAAATTTTCTAGAGGAATTAGCTCTCATAGGATATACTCTTTGTGACAGAATTTTTTTCCACAAGGTCCAATAAGGTTCCTTTTTTGGACATTGACCATTTAGTCATCTATTGTAGACTTGCTGTTTTGTTCAGCAATCCTCACTTGCAATGCATCACAACCTTTTTGTTGGAAATTTTTTGAGCTTGACAATTACATACACGAGGTGGTCCTGCATATATTTTTGCTGATTACAAAAATATAAAATTCTTTGGAGGTTATAAATAAGAACTATCAGTTTAACTAGTATCCTTATAATTTTCTTTGGGGTTTAAGCCTTTCATCTTCAATAATTGTTCTATTGCTGTTGAAACATTAAGAATTAACATTTATTGTATTTGTGAGGGGCAGCCAACTGTAATCTGTTCAAAATTTATATTATTCAATCTTATTTTGATACTCTGTTTCCTTTTCTTGGAAAGAGTTTGAAGATGCACTTTTTGAAACTTCATTGCTAGCAAAATTATAGGAAAACTCATTACTTACGCAATTGTCGTGGAGGTGAGAGATCAAATAATGAACTAATTAGGCTCTATTGATTTTATGAAAGGTCTCAAATTTCACAGGGTACGGCTCTAATAATAAGAAACTTCTAAGTTATCGACCTGCATTGGAATCTCCTATAGAACTCCAACACATACCTGCTTAACACTACCTTAAAGTGTTTTGAAGTAGCTGTTTTCCTCCACCAACTCCTGCTTCCTATTCTGCAACCAAGGGAATAACTTCCAAGCGCTTTACTACCGTACATGCTTGTGCCATAGGAGTTTGGCTAGTTAGTAGCCAATGTTTGTATATGTGGTACTACATATCTCTCTTGTTCTTCTGGTATTATTACTTTGCTGGTGAGGTTCAATGATTATGCACTTTGAAAAAGATGCAAGACATTGAGGAGAGAAAGAAAGAGGGAACATGAAGAATGTCATATAAGTTTGAGAAAACATTGATGATCTTTATGAAATGAAGCAAAAGGACAGTTAAAAAAATAAATTTAAATGAAGGAGAAAACGATCAACTATCAGAAAAGGTACTTGTTGATTAGGGGAATAAAAGCTTAATATTTGGTATTATGCAACATTTGGAAGGAATTCAGATCTTTAATAGTTTTTGTTTATGAGAGATAGGAGTTTTTCCAGTACTCTTTTGGTTTTGAGACATATTTGATTTCATTTTTTCTTTTATTTTGATAGAGTGAGTTTTTGTGTAATATTGCTTTTAGATATCAAGTATTCTGGAAACAAGTGCAGGTTGGTCTAGTGAGAAATGTTGCTTATTCAGAGTTGTCTTCAGTAAAATAGCAATTACCCTATACAAGTAATTGGGTATAATGAAGGCTTGTACATCATGATGATTGCATTAAAGTGCTGGTATGTCATCTGTACTATCAGGACTGTTCATGCAGATACTTTTTATGCAGCACTGCTTTTGGAATGCTAAAGTTAATTTTGGTTATTCCATTTAATTAGGTGAATTTTTTTTTTCTGAGACTTTAGGTGCGATGGACTTGGATCACCTGTTCTTTTATTAATGTGTGATTTTTACTACATTTGACAACAATTTAACTGTTATTTCTTGATTGATCACCTATATGGACTTTCATTTGAGGTTTATGGACTTTCATTTGAGGTTTTACAGTCTACCACAGAACCTATTATTGTCTGTTCTAAGCTACAAGATTTATTGAGAGAGTTGTAAAGAGACTTTCCAACAATGAAATGAATCCTAGAAAATTGGAAATGAAATGAAGTTTATAATATTGGCCATCAATTTTTATATTTTGGGAAGGACTATATATTTATTGTTTAGTTATTCAAGTATATATTTTGATTTAAGACCACCTGATTATAAATTTTTACTAAGACTTTTTGCTAACAATAGCCTTTAGTTTACCAATATGACATGTTTCTATATCAGGAAACTGTATCTGAATATGGAAAAAAATAGTATTAAAGCAGTACCATATACATTGTATTATGCAAAGAACATTTATATAGATTAGCAGACATCTATCTGGGTTTTATTATTGGGCCCCTGACAAAGCACTTGAGGTTTGGAATATCTAAAGATCAATTGACTGGATAATTGTATGGGAAGTACAAGACCATTAAGAATGAAAACAGAAAGAAGTCATGCAACATTTGGTTAGGGGAGAAAAGAATAGAAGACTAAAATTTGAGAATCTGAGAGCTCAAAGTTACATGGTTCATTATTTGTGTGGATATTCCAGAGAGTTTATTTCAGCAGTTAGCCACTAAATTCCAGGAAAAGCATTGGTCCTTGAGATTATGACAGTAATATCATGCATGAGACATTTTAGTGTTGTTGGTTATTTCTCCACTATTTAGGTTTTTTGCTATATTGTTCTTCCATGCATAACTGCATATGCAATGTTTCTTAAAATATGCATCGTGTTGTCTCTGTATTATATGCAAGTCATAAAACCTGCCTGTTATATCCAAGCATGTTACAGATTCCATCTTGATAGCTATCTCTCTGTTATACCCAGGCATGTTTCAGATTCCATTTTGATAACTACCTCCTCAGTTTTTAATAAATTTGATGTCCAGAAATGAAGACCAGTATTGATCATTAAGTTGTGGAAGTACAAAAGCTATATTGCACACATGGGGCAGAGAAACACAATATGTACTCATCAAATGCTTGACCTGGAAGCAGAGCCAGGCTATAGTCAACTTCATCCTGATCACTGCATTCTTCAAGGCAACATTCTTGACTACCGAAGCCAAAATTTACATCTGGCACTGTCTGCTTCAGGAAATGCGGCAGATCTTGATCACCATCAATTTATGGATCATCCTAACAGAAGCATCTATCATGGAAATCAGTATAGTAATACTCAAATTCATCATCCAGTGCCAAACCTTGATGCAGGTGTTGCGGCTCAGGCAAACTTTTATGGTCCTTCTATGTTACCTTTATCGTCCCAGGTCCCTCAGAATACAGGTTCAGCCAATCACCTGCCACCATTCATCAATCACCAGGCTATTGGAATTAATGTGGATGAGTATGGTAGAAGTCATCATTTTTCTCAAGGTGCGAGAGGATCCTGCAAAAGGAAAAATACAGAAGCAATTACAGGAAACTTCTGTCATGCCAATGGCTCTGCGAGCTCAAGTTTATCTTCGACATATCTGTCCCAAAATTCTGGACCGACACATTGGGAGGAGCCATATGGATCTGGTGTCAACTTGTTGGATTCCACAACTTTCAATCCACCCGATTATCAAGCAAGCAGTACTTTACCAAGCCCAGAAGGATCTTTTAGAAGTGTGAGGAACAGATCAAGCTCCATTGGTCTTCAGCCTGCATTTGCATTTGTACATCATGTTAACTATTTACTTCCGGGGAATCATATGTGCCAGTCGTTCCATCCTGCCTGTAATGCATGGATGACACAGGTTGGAAATAACATTTATAATGGAGGAAGTTCCAATTGGAACTATGCATACACAATGCCCAATTTGCATGGTAAGCACTTATATTTCAGGACACCGTGTCATGATTGACAAGTATTATTCAACCATTCTTCATGAACGCATCACCTTTTTATATATAATGGGGGCTGCCTGCCCGATTCTTGTTATGTTTAGAAACTTGCTTGTGTATGCAATAATTTTGGTATGGGTGGCTTCTCTTTCATGGCCATTTTTATTCCATTGTGTTCCGTGTAAGAGATTGTGTGTCTCTGTGTGTGTGTGTGTTGGGGGAGGGGGTGGTCTGTCCATTCATCCTGCAAGTAATGCATGCATGGTACAGGTTGGAAATAACATTTCTTATGGAGGAAGTTCCAAGTGGAACTACACTTAGCACGATATCAATTTGCATGGGAAGCACTTTATTTTCAGGATACTGTGACATGATCAACAAGTATTGTTAAAATATTCTTGATGCCTAATTTCTGTTATGTTTAGAAACTTACTAGCATATTTAATAATTTTGCTATGGGTTGCTAATCTTTCATATGCAATATTTATTCCATGGATTTTTCTGTAGAGAGAGAGAGAGAGAGAGAGAGAGAGAGAGAGAGAATTTTACTCATCGAACTGATTAGCTATCTTGGGTTGAATAAGTTTCTTGTGTTTCACCTAACTGACTAGCCAAATGATGTAGAAGTTACTTGGAAAAAGGAATATTCTTTAAAAAATTATATATGCATAACTTAAGCTGAAGTTTTCTCTTATATGGAAACTCTATTCTAACCATAACTTCCCTGCTTTTGATAGGTAGATCTGTCAGTTCAGGGACTGTGGAGATGGCACATATGGGGGTCCAGGGATACCAGGAAATCTCATCCAATTTGTGTCCTTTGCCTTGTTTTCAACAGCATCCAGAGCCTGTACAAAACATGCAAATTCAGAATCATAGCCATCATGCTAGAATACTGGTTCCATACCAGCATCCCTTTAGCAATATGCAACCCAACAATCCAAATCCTTCTAGTAACAGTCTCCTTTCAGGTTCCAGATTCCCATTTTCCCCATCAAATGCTGAACAGATCTATAGGCCTTCTTGGCAGCTAGTCCAGGCAACTCCAGAAGTTAGCCATGAAAATGTAAGGATCCTAACATCAGAGGTGAGTCTTCCCTTTCATTTTCTTCTTCCTCTTATTTGGCATTAGGGTGACATGACATCACATGGATTTATCCAGTTATTAGCTCAAATACCTTAAAATACTTTCTTTGGTATTATAATAACAAAAGTTAGAAATGTGGAAAGATCCAACAATTATTGCTTGGAGAATGCCAAGAAATTGTTGCTAACCTTTATATTTTACTGGAAGCATCCATACCAGCTTATTTTATTTTATCTTATTTTGCCTTCCGTTCTCAAGTTTATCATGGTTTTATTCATCTCCTGTCCTTTCTTTCAATTGTTTGGCATGTCTAGTGCTATAAAGTATGAAACTTTATGAAGTTACACCTATTTTGCTTAAATTGTAAATGTTAGCTATATTTTTTCTGGTTTCTGTTCTGTTGCAATAGGATGTAAAGAAGTGACGCACAATTGTTTTTGCCTTGCATTTCTGAACAGACTCATAATATTTTGTGTGTTATCAGAAAGATAACAGAAATGAGGTTCTTTTTTGGCATGCTGCCTAATAAGGGCATGCGGAGGCGAGACTTGCTAGTACTAAATAAAGGACGCTTTGACAGAGACTTTTAAGTGTATATATTGTTTGGATGGGGGAATATGGCCTGGAATAGGTTCTTATTTCGGCTTATTCCCCCAAAGAAGATGAAAAAGGAGCGTGGGTCCTACTGGAATTCCTATTCTAGTCAACCCTCTTATTCTGATTTCTTATTTCATGGTACCCCATGGAATAGCTCTTATTTCCACTGCAGCTATTCCAGGGGCACTGATGAAATTAAATTAAATTAATTTATTTATAATGTCATTTAAATAAATTAAATAAATTTATTTATAATGTCATTTAAATAAATTAAATAAATTTAATATAATTAAAAATTAAATACATTTATTAATAGAAAATAATAAATTAAGTATGTTATTTTTTTCTTTATTAATATAAATAATTTATTAAGTATGTTCTTATATTATTTTATTAATAATAATTAATTTATTACCTTATTTATTAATAAATAATAATTTATTCAAGTCATTTAAAAAAATAAAAATTGATAAACCATTTTTATTGGAAGGGGTAATTTTTGGAATTTCAAAAAAATCTTCATCTATTCCTATTGGAATACATGCTTATTCCCATATCATCCAAAATCATTTGGAATAACACTGCATTAATTGCACTGGAATAACATGGAATACCAGATTTTCATCCAAACAGAAATCTGGAATAACAAAGGGAATAAGCTATTCCTACGGAATTCGTATTCTTATTCTCAGAATAACTTTTTGACATCCAAACGCAGCCTTAAGAATTAATGGGCTTGAGGTGCAGGGGAATAACTGATTTGAGGGAGTTTCATATTAAAGAAAGCATGCCTACAATGAAATAATGAGTGAATGCAACAAGCTTTTTGTTTTTTCCCCAAAATCTTCTTTCATTATTGCATAGATGATCCTTATGAGTTCATGAGATCTGGCAAACCCAGATTCGTGCAAACCATGGTTCATGTTGACTTTGCCAACATGCTGTGAACTTTGGGACCAGGCTCATCACTGGATGGCTAGTCTCCAGAATTATTGCCATACTTCATGCAACATAATTAGGATCCACTTTTTATTTTCTATCCTGAAGGAATGATGAGAACTTATTTTTCTGCTTTTCTAGTCCATGCAGGATCCAGCATTTGTGGAACTTTCAGGACTGTTTGGAGCAAGGAACATCATTGATGAGCATCGAGATATGCGGTTGGACATAGACAGCATGTCTTATGAGGTAAGTGAACTTTTGTGTTTATGGAGTTTCTTGCACCGGTAACAAATTTAGATCACTCACACTCTTAGAGAGTTGTGTTGTTTACATCTGCAACACTTCTACTTTTAGATGGTTAACAATGCATTGAAGAAGTACCAAACTTTGGATATGAAACATGGAAAATATATCCAGTGCCATTGCAGAATCATTGAAAATTTGGATTTATCGCTGGTGGGATTTTTGTAATATCTAATTATCTTTGTAACCACTACAGGAACTTCTAGCCTTGGAAGAGCAGATTGGAGATGTCAACACTGGCCTAACAGAAGAATTCATCTTAAAAAATCTAAAGACCAACATATATGTTCGACAGGTGTCCTCACTGCCAAACCAATCATGCAGATTTGCTTCAGAGAACGAAGCTTGCATCATATGCCAGGTCTTTTTTCTTGATAAACTATAGTTTATTCAACTGTGGTGCACCTGACCAGCAAGCCTCAACTCAACTCAACTCATCTAAACCTTTTCCCAACTACATAGGGCCGGCACCTGACCAGCAAGCCCTATATATCTATTAAATTGGGAGAACATTTTTGTGACTGAAGTTGATTTATCCATGGCCAGGTAATCTATGGGCAATGGATAGACTTGCCACGAAACTTAAAAGGCCAGTTTGCAGGATAAGAGGCTTGACTTAAAAAATAAAAAAAACTACTAGTGGCATGGTAGGGAAATGGTGGAAATGTGTCCCTCTCTACTATAAAATATTGCTAGGGATGGACGCTACCCCCAAATCTTCAGTATATCTAATTATAGCAGTTTGAGTGCTGATAAACTAGCTTTAGTGCTTGAAATATACTACTGCACAAAAGTACTAAAAATGGCTCTATTGACAACAATTTTGTGATATAGTGTTGTTCTGCAATCGTCAAAACTAGTCATTGGTAGGACCTGAGATTTGTATAACTTAGCATTTTCAATTTCGGTGTATCAAGTTTCTTCTTCTTCATCATTGATAAGTGAGCTTTCTGGGTTTGCAGGTGGAGTATGAACAAAAAGAGAGGATAGGAATACTAGATTGCGGTCACAACTACCATGCTGACTGCATAAAGCAATGGTTGCTGGTAAAAAACCTGTGCCCGATATGCAAAGCATCTGCTTTGACCACAGATGGAAAAGATGGATGAGGTGGTTTAGAGCAGTAACATTGTTCTATATGCTTAAGAAACTCATTTATTTTGATCTTTTGTAAATAGGGGTCATGGATAATTCTGCTCCTCACACTACTTATGGTTCTCTTACTTGAGAGGGTGAACTTTGCTCCTTGTAATTGTATAGAAACAAAACGAAATTATTTTGTTCAATTGCGGAATGATATTTCCTGTATCAGATGTTTAATGCACGACTCAAAGATCTTCAATTTGTCTCTAGCCCATGGCCAGCGAGGCCGCTTTCAGTTCCTTAACAGCTTAATGGTGGACTCAGAGAGATGTATGGGTCTGCCAACAGCTGACAATCTGATGGATTAGTGGCTTCTTAGCTACATGATCACACGAGAGAGGAGGCATTAATTGTCGTGTTCCCTCATCTACCAAATGCCCCTTGAGCAAAGCCAAGCTGATAATAATGTATTTTGTCATGGAAGAGTGTTTATATTGCTTCACGAATGTATAGATGGCAACGTTTCAGCAGAGGCAGAGGTTTGAAGATCTCTAATGCAGGTTCTGAATAATTTGCTATCATCGTAAACAAAAAAGCTGGCTCAACAAAGGTTGATTTCAAGCTTAGATAAAGAAGAAGACTCGTGTTAAGTAGTTAATATGAAATTTCGTTAGATATTTTAAAAGATGAATCTACTAAATTTATTTTTTTCGAAGGATTAGGATGTATTATTTGAGTGTCAACTTAGTTTTGAATAGAGTAAAGCGAATGAAGTAGATTCATATGGCATATGGCCGGTCCTATGTAGTTGAAAAAAAGCTTAGATGAGTTGCTTGAGTTGAGTTGTAAACAAAAAAAGCTTTGATGAGTTGAGTTTGACTGTGTCTGAGTGGTGGTTCTCAGTCCATGGATACGCTTCTAGGGGATGTCATTTGGCCAACCTATACAGAGCTTCCCTTGGGCAATTTCCCTTGGATGGGTCCATATCTAACCATGGCTGGTAGGTCTCTTGAGTAGGCGGTATTTCAACCATTAAGCTGGTAAATTGACAATCACATCTTATAGCACTTTATATACCCTCCAACTAAGGGCAATTTAACACGGTAAATAAATATTCAGTAAACATCATACCTAATGCACAACAACTCTTCTTGAACTGCAACTCCATTTTACTTTGTACGAAGCAAAGGGCCAATCGCGACCGGGAAGGACAAACTTTGGTAAGATTTTAAGATTTTGAAAGATTTAAGAAAAGTTAACCCGTCGAATCCCGAGCTTCCCTTTCCTGCTTCCACGTCCCACACGAAGAGACCACAATTTATCTGATATTTTACAGCAGCAATGGCTTAATCAATTAATAGTCGTTCAAGTAACCTTCAAAATAAGGTCTTATTAATGTGCAAAATAATCACTTTATTTGGAATTCATACACCTTCACAATTCAAGGAAAACACCAAGTGAGTAGTAAACTAAGTTCATGAGAAATATGTAATTATTTTATAGGGTACAAAAAAGCCAACTGATCAACCAATCATTTAGCCATTAAAAATATTAAATGGTACGTACAAGGTATTCCCGGAATCCAACAACTGAATCAAGCGGTAGTTTGTGCTAACATAAAATAATGGCAACGCATCGACTGAGAAGTAATAGTCTAAATGCAACAAAATGACAAACTGCAAATATGAAATCCTAAGAAGCTCCAGCCGGTTTCAGGCGTAGTTTAAACCCCCTCAACCAATGTCATGGCCAACAAAATTAAACCGCTGTGTATGGAGAAGCATTTTGGAGTGTCATGCCAACAACATCCTCATATCAACAGTACGTTTTGACAGCATGTGGAATTCTCCAAAGTTTCTCTAGATCAACCACAAGATCAACCACCTTGTTTCCCCGACCTAAACCGAGCAGCAACCAACTTTCTTCACAGCAGAAACATCGTCCTTGTTTCCCATGTCAAGCATCTGCCCCTTTGGCAGCGTTGCTGGATCATCGCCAATATCAAGTGCCTTCCTGCTGACCACATGATATATCTGAGAGAGCACTTCAGTGAAGGCATTCTCCACATTCAATGATTCCAAGGCAGATGTCTCCATGAAGAAGGTGCGCTCCCTCTCAGCGAAAGCCTTTGCTTCTTCAATTGAAACTGCCCTTAGGTGGCGCAAATCAGCTTTGTTTCCAACAAGCATTATTACAATATTGGAATCTGTGTGATCCCTCAGCTCCTTCAACCATCTTTCCGCATTCTCAAAGGTGACATGACGAGAAACATCATAGACAATGAGTGCACCAACAGCTCCTCGATAATATGCACTTGTGATAGCTCGGTATCTTTTTGCAACAGGAATAAATGAGCAAAATTTATCAATAAACTGCATATGGGCGGATGTCACTATTTAGCAATTAATAGTATAAGACAATAAATCACAGCTGTGTGAGGGTTGGCTGATGATGAAAACAACAGGCAGAAGACAGATAATGACAATAAATTTGCCTACATAAAGAGATATGGCTCAGAATTCAGAATCCAATCACTCTCTCAAGTAGCATTAATTTGTGGTGGACATATTTGACACAATCCATTCGTTGATTCATAGCTTCAAATTATTTCAGATTAAAATCCAACTCCTCTACATTAGATAGTCATGAAACTGCATGCATGTTAGGGTAATTTTCCTCTTGAATGGTTGAGCCTCAGAAAGAAGCCTCAAGAGTTGGTGCTCAACACTTCCAAGTGACTTCTTTCCTTAAGCTGGCCCGACTTCTTTTTTCTTTTCCAAGAAAACATGATGAATTAATTTTTCCAAAGTGACCTAGGATCAAGCCAATACAATATCGGTTTTGGAAAATAACAGAACCATGAGCTAACACATAAGAGTCGATGATATAATCAGGTTTTATCCATATAAAACCTCAACAGTGCACTATTTCAAGAATACAAATCAACTCAAATGTGAAAGTTAATTGATAAGAGAGATTAATTGATCAAAATATGCTTCCAATATCCAACATATAACATGACTAGTTTCTGTATATTTCAATATCGTCATGCCAAAACCTAGAGCCTAGTTTTCATTGATATCACACCCCAATTTGAATTCAGAAACAATATGTAATTGATAACAACTCATCACGATGCAGGAAAAATCAAAATAAAAATTCCATGGAATCACCAAGCACAACATAACCACACCCAATGAAACAAATTAAAGAATATATCATAATCTTCAATCAATCTTTCTTGACACTCTATTCTAATTATTGAGCTTAAATTTTAATCATCTGATTATGTCAACTTAAATTTTCAAGTCATCGATGTTACATACATCCATAACCCCCTCTCAGGGAATGCATAATGTATTATTGTTCATCAGAGTTCCAGAAATCAAGTTATCATGGTCCAAAGATAATGAAGGAGAGGGAAAGAATATAAGGGTTGCTATTGAAACTAGTGTAATTTGATTATTATGGAAAGTAGAACCATTTATAAGATTTAAGGTTCTCAAAATATGAAATGAATTTGACATTATAAAATATGATGGTTTAACATGAATAAATTTTTCTCATTTTTTCACAGGTACACCCAGCTCTACGTTTGATTAGTTTTTGGTAAAAGTTGTCTTATTCTGACAATTAAATCTTGAGTGCACGCATCATTTCTTCTTTAAGCCTTTTCAACTGAATATACACACACCTTAATTTAATTTTTTAACCAAGCTGAAGATGGAAAAAGAAACAAGCAAGGAATGATCAAATCAAAATACTTCATATATGCAACATAAGAGATTTGGATAGTATAACAATCAAGGAAATGTTATATAATTAAAGAGTAACAATATAAAAAGAGACTAGAAAAAGAAAGTATTGGAATATTTTCTCTTATTCCATCCGGGTATCTCAAATAAACCCATGCCATCTATTTATAGGCATAGAAAAAGATGTTACATTCATCATAAGCATTTACATGGGTAATGCCAATAGACATAACCTCCTCTTGAATAACCTTCTCTTGGAATACCAATGGACATCCATGTTATTGATAGTATTATAACACTTTCCCATTTATTTGACCAAGCATGTACCTCATTAAAACCTTATTAGGTAAAAATCTATGAAAAATTCTTAGTGAAGAGAAAAGAGTATATCATTCATGTTTTTTTATTGAGAGGGGATACTGCCTCATTAAAAACCTTGCCAAAAAAATTCAATGAAACAAAATCATAGCTAAAAAAAAGAGTATTGCTCATCCTTTTGACTACATCTCTTAATATACTTTCCTTAAAATTATCATTCGAGATCCTTGAGTCGTCGTAGTCCAATTTTTTGGACTAACTCTTCAAATCTCTTTGTAAATAGTACTTTCGTAAATAAATCAACAAGATTATCGCTAGATCGAACTTGTTAAATATTAATAGCACTACTCTTCTGAAGGTCATAAGTAAAAAAGAACTTTGGGGATATATGTTTTTTCAGTCACCTTTGATATATCCTCCTTTCAGTTGAGCTATGCATGCTGTATTATCCTTATACAAAATAGTTGGTACCTTCTATTGAGAGAATAATCCATATATCTTTTGAATGTGTTGGATTACCGATCTAAGCCATACACATCCTTGGCTTGCTTCATGAATTGCCATAATTTCGGCATGGTTAGATGATAGCCACAATTGTTTGCTTTATAGAACGCCATAAAATAACTAAATGGTCCACTTGGTGGGTGAATAGGCTTACAAATATCATCATGTATGCGTTCCAGAAATCCAAGAGATTCAGTATTAATTTTAACCGGTGATGGCCTAATAATTAATTTGCCTTGAGAGCAAGCAATACATAAGAATTCATTTGGTCGTAATATTTCTGATTCTTCAATGAATGTCCACATGAATTTTCTATAATTCTATGCATCATAATTGAACCGAGATGACCCAACCGGTTATGCCAAATTATAAAATCATTTTGATTAGTAAACCTTTGGTTTACTATAGCATATGCTTCAACCGTGCTTTTATTTGTATAGTATAAACCAGAGAAAAAACAAGAAATTTTTTAATGCACATTTTTTGCCTGAGATTGTACTTGTAATATACAAATACTCAATATTGTCTTCATTAGTTGTTTCAATGCGATATCCATTTCTGCGAATATTTTTAAAACTCAATAAATTTCTTTGAGACTTTCAGAATATAAAGCATCATCAATTATAAATTTTATTCCTCAGGCAAAATGATATGGGCTCTTCCAGAGCCTTCAATCAATTTTGTACTACCACAAATTGTATTGACATTTGTTGCCTGTATTCTTAAGAAAGAAAAGTATTTCATATCTTTAAGTATAGTGTATGTTGTAGCACTGTCTACGAGGCACAAATTATTGTTGTCGATGAAAGATCCTACTCGAGATAATTTTATTTTCTTCATCGAAAGAATAACATGTAGTGAAATACAAATTAAAATACAAGATATATAAAGCATAAAAACTAAAAGTCATAATTCATCATTGCATCAGTTTCTTTAAAACAAACAAATGTATAATAAGATATTATTTTATTGTATATTATTATTTGATAATATAGGCATTCTTAAAATTATCCTTATACATTCATGCTATCAATTAGATAATCATTATTTTCTTCTGGTTGGATAAAGAAGTCAGCAACATCTAGATCATCAAATCAGTATCAAAAGAGCCACATTCAGAAACAAAATTTTTTTTCATCTTTTTCTCATTCTTTTTCAATGACTCCTGATAAAGTTAAACGAGGTATTTTGGCGTACGATAGGTATGCGACCATGACCCTTCATTCCACAATGATAGTATGAGTTTTTTACCAAATTTTTACTTAAGTCTCCTTTATCTTTCTCAATTTTTTCTTATTTTTCTCCACTTCTGGTGGAGAAGGAGTTTTAACATGACCACATGATAGCTACAACATCCTTGACCATGTCTACGTCCACGGCCATGTCCACGACCATGCTTTTGTTTATAATATTGATATGTAGTCGCATTACTTCAGAAAATGGGACAAAGCTAGTTGAATGGGCTTTATGGTTTTTCATTAAAAGTTCATTATTTTGTTCAGCCATAAGAAGGCAGAAAATTAGTTCATAATATTTTCTAAAACCCTTTTTCACGATATTGCTGCTGCAGGAGCAAATTAAAAGCATGAAAAGTGAAAAAGATTTTTTTCAGCATATCCTTATCAGCGACTTTTTCTTCACATAATTTTAATGGGGAAGTAATTCTGACATAGCTGAATTATATTCACTTATTGTCTTATAATCTTGTAAACGTAAGTGCATCCAATCATAATGAGCCTTATGGAGAATGATTATTTTTTAATGATCATAACGCTCTTTTAGACTATTCCAAAGGACAAGAGGATCTTTTACCATTAGGTATTTAACTTTCAATCCCTTGTTAAGGTTGTGTTGCAGGAAGATCATTGCTTTTGCTTTGTTTTGGTTGGATGCCTCATTACCATCTTTAATTGTATCACCAAGGGTATTAGCCTCCAGATGATTTCAGCATCAAGTATCCATGATAGATAATTTTTGCCCGTGATATCTAGTGCCATAAAATCAAGTTTTGCCAAATTTGCCATAACAATACTATCAAAGCACACAAAGTAAATTAGTACACAATCTTTTATTAGAATAAAAATTATTTCAAATTTATCAAGGACTAGAGATAATCGTATATATATAAATGACCAAGTGATAAGTTGAAACTAAGAGTCACAAGGAAATATTAAGAGAAAATAATTAATTAGATATGCAAATAACTTGCATAAACGTAAATAATATTTATCTTAATAAAAGTTTCTTAAATAAACATAGAATGATGAGGTAGAGACTCGTGCTGATAACGTGTTATATAATTAAAGAGTAACAATAGAACAAAGAGACTAGGAAAAGAAAGTATTTAAATATATTTTCTCTTATTCCATTCGGATATTTTAAATACAACTCCATGCCATCTATTTATAGACATAGAAAAATATAGAAAAATATTACATTCATCAATGATAATAAGTATTTATATGGGTAATGCCAATAAATATTTTTTCTTGAAATACCAATGAACATCTATATTATTGATAGTATTATAAGAGAAAAAAGAATGTTGTTCCACCATCGGTATCAAAACGAGACCAATCTTTAATCATAAGCATACTCTAAGGTCTACATAATATTAAATAAAATCGACTCAGTCAAAGACAGCTAATTTGAGTGCAATTACTTTGAAAGTTGCAAAAAGGTTGATGTGATGTAACCACAGAGATCACAAACAAACGATTAGCTAATCAGAATTTGATTTAATTATTCCTTATTGGAGGGAAAACTTATTTGTTTTTCATATAACGGAATATGATAGATCAAAAGGCAATAGGAAAATGAAAGATCTAAAGAGAAAACTCCATCTTTTTGGGGTTCAGCTTGCACAAGGAGCCCAACTCAAAATCAAGCCTTCAAATTTCCAGAAGTTTTAACTTATTCATTCTCTATTTTCCTCTGCAATATTCCCAGAATGATGGCGCCCCTAAGTCACACGTAATTCATGACAGGATGTCAGAAATTAGAAATAACCAGGAATAAAAACCACCAACTGCTCATTTTGACTTGGATGCCCGTAAAAAATCCTTCTAAATGAACAACTTAGTAGATTAAATATCCAGCGTAGCAGACAAGGTCAATTCAAAGAGGGGTTGTGTTTCAAGCAAGCTATATATGTACCAGTATTTTAGAACCTGAGTAATGTTTGGTTAATGTTTAAATCCTATAAAACTATGTATATTGATTGGGTTGACTAAGGATAAGAGATTCATTGAGTCAGATGACAATAGAAAGAAATTCTTTAGAAATGATTAAGGAGGGTTGTCATCCTTGAAGTGATTAATCAATTCCCTTCCCCTCTTCCGTTAACATGTCCTCTTTCAATCCTTGGCCATATATAAACTATTTAAGATCTACGCAGTGCACAACTAATGAAGAACTAGACACATGACAACATAGTCCCTCACATGCACCTCCTGTTTAAGTCCTGATGTTCTTATCAAATTAAGGATCCAAATCCAATAAAATTCAATCCTAAACACCTCGATTGGCCTTTGATCAGTCCCAAATGGACCAGTAATGTACAGTGCTTCCTAATCCACATGAGCGATGGAGAGGTTCCACTCTAGTACCATTTCTCCATTTTTGCAAGCCAACCTAGCTTCTTCTATGTCTCATTCCAATCGTATCAGATGTCTCCTTGTTGCCTTTTGCTTCTTAGCTGATCGAGTTTGACAAGATTGTCTATCAAATGCTTCACAGATTAGTCATACAACATAAAGGCTCATACCAGGTTATGCCATCCTAATTCTTGAAGCGAGACAATATATCAGACATCTGATGCATGTGATTGCAATTTTTTCCAGCTCGCAAAGAAAAAGAACCGGAAAGAAAGCCAAAACCAATTCCCTATTCCCTTATTCAGTAAAAGCTACGGATCCGAGAGAATTCCAACAAATAAAAGTCCACGTTCAGAGCAACATCAATATAAAGAGAAACGAATTTTTCAAACAAGAATTAATACGAGCACCCTAAAAATCCATCAAAACATCGAGAAATTAATGGTTCAGGAAAACTAACACCACGCGCCCGATATGAAGCCATGGCATCCAAAACCAATCAAACGACACCCATCCCCCACCAACAAAAAAAAAAAAAAAAAAAGGAACGGACGAAGGCTATCCCTGATCCGACGTGATCCAATCGAGACTGAGAAAAAGCATGCAAGAAGAAGGAGATCGAGGGAAGAAAGAATCGGACCTTTCTTGGCCGGCGGTATCCCAAATCTGGGCCTTGACGACCTTGTCGTCGACGTGGATGCTCCGGGTGGCGAACTCGACGCCGATGGTGGACTTGGTCTCTTCGCTGAACTCATTCCTCGCAAACCTTGACAGCAGGTTCGATTTCCCCACCCCCGAGTCCCCGATCAGCACCAGCTTGAAGAGGTAATCATAGTCGTCGTCCGTCCTATACGCCATTCCTCCTCCTCCGGCGACCAGATCCGCGCTCCCTCCGCCGCCCTTCGCTCACCTCGGAAGATCGAAGACGGAACGGGTTGTCGGCGTCGCAAGGATTCTTGGTGCAGAGGGAGAAGAAGAGAGAAGATTCGAAACTTCTTGGTGTAGAAGGGAAAATGGCGATCTCAATTGGCTATTGGACGCATGGAGTTCCGAAACGGAACTTGGCACGATAATCCGAGGGTACTCTGTGTACTGGCTCTTCGCTCGTGGGGTGCTCGCGTCGCGCGCCTCGTTTGTAAACGGTCGTAAAATTAATTAGAAAAGTAATCGTTTTCTTTACGTGAAGACGATGGTTGGATTGGGCCAAAGTACGAGGGCGATGGATCCTAATTAATGTTAGGATATGTTTAATGTAGATCTATTTAGGATTAGGATCGTATCTTTGCGCTCTTAAGCTAATCAATGCAGAAATGTGATGGACTAGCCGACATTTATGTTAAACAAATGGAGCAATGGTCAAACAAAATCTTAGTCAGCTACCAGACTCGATTCCAACTCTCTGGTCATATTGACGAGACTCAATTATTTATCCACAGTGTTAATTTTAATTCTGGAGAAGATATGGTCTAGGTGCGATGAACTATTAGCCTTGGATGAAGAGAAAAATAGAAAAGAAAGAAAATTAAAAATATAGAAGAAAAAATAAAATTTATCTTATTTGAATGAAGAGAAAAGTAGAGAAAAAGAAAACTAAAGAAAAAAATAGAAAAAAAAATTGTGGGCTTCATCTAAAAGTTCTCTCCAAAATTGAAGAGATTTCGAAGAGAAAACTTAAGAAAGCTATTTTATTTTTTTAATTTCGATATTGATCCTTTAAAAAAAAAATTGATGTATTTTTTAACATTTATAATAAGATATTATTGTCATTATAAATTATCAACTTTTTTTTCTCTTTATTTTCCTTCCATTCATCCAAACATAAGAAGAAAAAAATATTTTTTCTCCAATTTTTCTTCTATTCATTTTCTCTTTCTTTTTTTTTTTTTTTTCCTCCTACTTTTTTTTCTCCGTTCAAATAGATTATTAGTGTCTCTACAAAGAAAATGAAAGAGTGCTCTATCGGCACAGCTGTGACCACTTCCCTTCCCTCTACGCGTCACTCCCGCTCGCCATTCTTCACCACCTTTTCTCTCACTTCTTTAACCTCTCATTGTGATTTTTCAAAATTATATATTAAAAATGGCTTGCTTTGTAACTACTTCTATTTATAATATTAAGTTTAATTTTGAAACTTCCAACTTATGCATCAAATGATAAAATACATATATTATTTTTATTATTAAAATTATTTGATTTTTAATCATGCGATAAACAAATTAGGAGTTTTCAAGTTACATAATTTTTATTAAATAAATGCAATAATGATTCAAACCAAATAAACCATATATAATTAGATCATAAATGTGGGGTTCTTATTGTCTAATTAAAAACCATTATAATTCTATAAGAGATATATAACTTAAATATGAATTTAACACTCATTTAGATTAGAATATTTTAACACTATTTTTTGGAAAAATAATAATAAAGTTTATTCATAAAATAAAATTTTTCAATTGATGAAATAAGATAAATTATTAGTTTTTTCTTTTGTTACTTCTTTCTTATTAAGTGGAGATGACATCTTATAATTGGTGATATATGTAGGGATTTGAATATCTTTTGAAATATATATATATATATATCCTTCAGGTTTAAACAACGAAAACAGATCAAATTTTGAGAAGATTGTTAGGTAGCCCCAAACCCACTTATTCTCATTTCGAAAATCTTTACAATTGGGTTGCATTGAAGCACTCTTTAGTTACTTCATTAAAGTGGTAGAGTTTAGAAATGGATTGTTGATTCTAAGACCTCTTGTTATTGATAGAGTACATACATTTAGAGTAGTTATAGAGTTTGCTGGCTAGCTCCTGCACATTGCCTACCCTAAATGTTCTAATCTGGAAACTCTTTTTTAAATTTAGATATTGTCACTACTGAATTTTATTCTCTGGCTTGGGAGCGGTCCACATTAGGATGGGGGTGACGATCTCGATTTTTCATCTAGACGAACCTGCAAGACAGTCTTCACATAGAAAGCGTTGGGGGTGGCCCCTATGGAGGACTCTCTGATGCCCAAGTCTATGGCAATTCTCAACAAATAGATACGAGAAGAATGATTGCAGAAGAGTCTTTCAAGGATGGCCTCTCAAAGCTATGAACTCTGCTTGAGCGTTCTTGAGTTAAGATTGAGCCTACCTGAAGAAGTCTTAGGACAAAGTATTTATAAACTGTTGGAATGATGGTGGGTTGTTACCTGACTTCTCGGACGTATCTTGAAAAGTTAAAAGCTGGTATGATTCGAATCTGATTAGTTATGGGACCGGTATGATTATATTCGGCTTTATTTCTTTCTTGAGAATGCTAGATAATCATAGATTTGAATTTTCGTTAATTGCGGTCAGAGGGTCATGTTTAGCTCCCAGTTGCTATTTTAGGAAGATCACTTCAAGATTCGAATGATTGAAGCTGTTTATCATTCGAAATCCTTAGTGTAATGCCAAACAATAAGGGTGTTTGAGTCAAGAAAGGAAGTACTTTGATGCTGCTGAGGCATGGAGATAGCTCAATCCTGCTAAGGCACTGCGATAACCCGATCTTGCCGAGGTATGGAGACAGCTCAGTCATGTCAAGGTACCACGATAGCTTGATTCTGCTGAGGCACTGCGATAGCTTGGTCCTACCGAAATATGACAGTTTATCTTTTTTTGAATGTGATAGTTAGTGAGTCAAAATTGAAAATGACTTTAGTCTTTTCGTCGTATGCACGAATATTATACAATAATGATTTTATCCTGCATCATATATGGTATTAGTTCATGCTACTGGTTCATAAATCATAAAATCATTTATACCTTTTAGAGAGTAATGTGGAAAGTGTATACTTTTAAAAAGACTAAAGTATTCATCTAATTAGTGCTTTACAATAAACTATATACTAAGGATTTTTTGACTAAAAAAAAGATTAAAGTGTTACCCATGGGTGCATGCTATATGAGGATGCCAACGAATTCAATGAATCATTTGTTTATCAATATATATTTTTTTACCAATCTTAGTGTCCTTGGTTAAAATTTTTGGGCTGAGATAGCCATTGGCTATCATCACTAGTTTATAATAGGAACGAGGAAGAAAAAAAATGTTAAATAAATAAAAAAAATTGAGATCAATTAATTACTGCATTTATGTGGTACATCTTATGCGAAAGAAATCTCAAGATTTTTTCAAGAAAAAGGCTCACAACATCGATTCTTGATTGTGTAATTGTGAGGCAATTAGGAGGGATTCACATTATTCGTTATCTCCTCCCTGTCTTATTAACTCTACAAACTTATAAATTACTTTACATTAGTAAATTCAGGGGATTCCTCATCCCCAACTTTTCTCTCAAAGAGACATCTTATAATTGGCCCAATCCCATGTGTATCAACTGAAACCGAAGATATTGCTTTTGTAATTGATTTCCACTGCACAATATATCTACACTGTTACGTTTTGTAGGAGAAGTTACGTATTATAATACTAAAACCCGTCTTTATAAATTCGAATTTCATGAGGGGCTCGTGGGCGGGTCTTCTCTAGTTCTCTTCCCAGTCCCCTTACCATTTTCTTCCCAAAAAATAATAATAATAAAAAATAAAGTGGGGGCATGAAATGACCCTTGCCTGAGAGCGACCCGACCTAGGTCAGGAACAGGGACATGCCACGTGGTAGCCCTGGTACCGTTCGATCCCAGATCGCGATGACGCGGCTGGTCCCACCCACTCGTGCGGGCTCCCTAAGCCTGGTTCGAGAGGTTAGCTCACCAGAGCGGTTATGGGATGCAGAAGGGGCGGCAACGAGGGCCGCCCGGCGGTGCGAGGATGAAAGGTACGAAAGTATCATATTATCATCTCAACGCTTAAATTCAGCGGACGAAACTTAGGTTCCGTTCGTTGTTCGTCATTTCCCCGCTTAAAATACATAACATGTGATGTGGTTGATCATACCCCAGGTAGTACGATAACAATTTGCACAGCTTTCGAAACGCAGTAATGATTTCAGCTGGCTTTCAGCATCATCCTCGGCTTCAGCTTGACCTCGGCCTCGGTTCTGGGTCCAGCCTCATCGGCCTTGACCTCGACCTCAAGCCTTGCCTTATGCTATTGGCACAATTTCAGTCATGAAACCGACTTTGTATATCGAACAAAAAGGACCAACTGCCGCGTAGCCCGCTCGCCCGCCTTTTGCTAAGATCACGAGTGATTACAGATACTGTGCAGTTGCCGATATCTGCGAAGCACATTTAACAGCCGTGCACCTACGTACGGAGCTGATCTTAATGGAAGATAAGATTCAACGGTTATCGCCGAAAGGTAAGAGGGGCTCCCAAACAGGTATATAAAGATCACCCCCAATGAGGAGAGGACAGGCTCTCAAGCTCTACTTTCTCATTCAAATTCTGTTCCCCAAGCCGCTAACTTAAGCATCGGAGGGTCCTTACCGGAACCACCGGTCTGGAACTTCTTGCAAGTTCTTGGAGGAAGGAGGCGGCCACGTCGTACTTCTGAGGACCCATAAAGATCTCCTATTGCCCGACGCTCCTTAAAAGTGATTTAGCAGCAACAGATTGGTGCGCTAGGAAGGGGGAGCAGTTCGTGATAGACGTTTATTTCCGCGCATCTGCGACCTCACAACTTCTGCAAGGAAGAAGATGGCAATTACACGAGCGCAGGAGGCCTCCACCAGCTAGGCTAGGGGACGCCTCCCATAGGCTGAGCAATCGGAGGCCAACTTCCCTGTTCTGCCTCCGCACAGCCACAGGTTAACCAATCTGATCGGCTCGATGCCCTAACTCAATAGGTTCAGGACCTGATGGCGATGGTGCGGGAATACAGGAGCAGTGCTCCGCCACCACGCCTTTGCCAGATCAACATTCTCCGCCTCATGTGGAGGGTCCTGGAGCTAGCCGGTTTCATCGTGGCAGGACCCCTCCAGAGGCCTCCCACCCTCGTCGTGGCAGGACCCCTCCGGAGGTCTCCCACCGCGTGTCCCCAAAGTCTCATCATCGGGAGACCTCCAAGCAGTGACGGTCTCCTTCTCATCACTTTGATCGCTTTCCCAGGCGGCGCGGCGAAAAGGAACATAAGCAGGTGCATTCCCTGCACCGACAGTCTTCTCCCTATTCATCTTCCAATCCACAAAAGAAGACACCAACAGGAAGACCGCTTGCCGGGCCGAGCAACGGTTGGACGAATACCATCAGCGGTTGGAGGAGCTTAGCCGCAGAATCATCAACCCATACGGGATGGATTGTGACTATCGCCCCCCGCTTTCTCGCCGTATCATGGAGGAACCGGTCCCACCCCGGTTCCGTCTACCCCAGCTGGACCCGTACGAGGCACGACAGACCCTCTAGATCATCTGAAGAGCTATAAGGTCCTCATGCAAGTTCAGGGGGTAACAGATTCTCTCCTCTGCGTCGCCTTCCCGGCTATGCTTCGGAAGGCAGCACGTGCATGGTATTCCCGCTTGCCACCACGTAGCATCTGTTCCTTCAGACAGCTCAAGAGGTCTTTCTTGGCCCACTTTGATGCGTGCCAAAAGATTCCTCGGGTAGCTGATAGCCTATTCGCCGTCCAGCAGAGGAGCGGTGAAACCCTGAAGGACTTTGTGGCTCGGTTCAAGGAAGCTGCGCTGGAGGTATACAACCTTGAGGACTCTGTGGCCATACTAGCTCTGAAGCGGGGACTCCGTCCTTCCAGGTTCGCTTATTCCTTGGACAAAAAGCCTCCTCACTCTTATGCGAACTGCTGAGCCGAGCACAGAAATATATCTGCGCTGATGAGGCCGACTCCTCCAGGAGGGAGGTTGACAAAGGATTCGGTAAGAAGCCGGCACCTTCGGAACCCATTGGGGTGCGGTCCAGAAAGCCAGAGTCGTCTCGTCAATCAGATAACCAGCCTTAAACTTTGGTCCCCAAAGAACATTTCACTTCACTGCTTGCCCCGATATCCCACATTCTGTTGGAAATTGAGGACAAGCCCTACCTCCAGCATCCACCTCCCATGAGGTCTGGGGTCTCCCGCAGCAAGGAACTCTACTGCCGATATCACAGAGACTACGACCACGACACTGAAGACTGCCACCTGCTGAAGAGGGCTATCGAGGAACTTGTCCAGCAGGGTCACCTAGGCAAGTTCATCCGAAGAGGAAACCCTGCTGCCTCGGGTCCGTCGATGCCTCCTGCACCTCAGACTGGCATGGACAACGCCCCAACGGAGAAGATGGTGGCCATGATCTCCCAGGGGGCACGTAACAGTTCTAAAAGACAGCGTGAGGAGGGAGTAGATTCTGTAATTTCCTTCTCTAAAAGGAATCTAGAAGGGGTAGTAAACAAGCATGATGATAGTGTCGTCGTATCTATGATGATCGCAAAGCACCCTGTAAAACGAATTTTGGTTGACAG